>JADLZK010006853.1:0-32267 GCA_015847255.1 Hyparrhenia diplandra
GAACATGCAAGAGGCATGACTGAGTACTATTGATCTCCTGTTGCTTTGCTTGTATATCTGCCATCAATCTGTGTATTACGTACCTGTTTGAATAACTTACCGCGATAACTTGTACACTTAGTATATACATATCTGTACAGTAAATAGTACAGAGTTTGCATCTAAGGTTACTGCTCTTGCTTACCAGGAAAATATGCCGATCATATCAGTACATGCTAAGTATGCTTGACGTATGTTGCCCGTTCTCCTGCAAGCTTGACTGAACTCTGTTCGTGTCTTACATACATGTGCACGTACGGCCTAAACGCTGTACGAGCTCATACTATTGCCATTAGAACTGCTCTTCCCCGCTAATGCTCAGATGGCTTGTACGCCACAGCGACCATGATATTTGAAAGTTAGGCTTGAAGCCCAGCATTTGTGTGTCCCTGAAGGATCTAGCTTGCACGTTGAGGAGACACATTTGTAATCGTTGACTTCATGATCAAATTGTAAAGCCAACATAAGTGGTTTAGATGCAGCGTGAGAAGTGGGGTTAGATTCCATTGCATTAAACGAAGTTTTGCACCATGACGTATCGCACATCAACTCACACGGTTTGCTGGCAGCAGCTGTGTCCCACAGCCTTACCCGCTTTACAACACACGCTTGAAATGGTGGTCATTGATGTGCACTGCTATGCTAATATCAGTCTGCTCGCCATACACTCCACTAACGTGTGGCTCGAACTGCCATCGTTGGGTTGAGAAGAGAGAGAGGTGTTCCATGTCGAAGTCGAGACCATGGCAGCTTCCTAGCTTGGGTTGTCAAGTGTACAATACAATTGGACAGGAATTGTCCCGTGTCCTAGTGGGCCATGTGAAAATCTATAAAAATCCCAGAAAAATAGAAAAGGGCTTCTTATCAGCATGTACTCCTGTAGAGTAACCCCTGTAATTCTTGGGAGTATAACTATTGGGGTATCTGTGAATAATTAACCAAAGCCTCTGTTTATGCATATTTATATGCCGCATATATATCAAAGATCTTGTATACAACATGAAATTTGCGGTTTAATTGTTGTTCTACACGGCTTTACTTTTTCTGTAGTTAATAGCAGAATGAGCTCTCTAAATCCTACTGAGACCTTAGACTTGTCACCCTTGAGAGCCTCATATTTATCCTAGCATATGTTTTTGTTTTGGGATAAATGAATGCTTGGTATAAATTTTGAAAATTTGCATATACCATAATCCTAAATAATGCTAGGATACTTCTAAGAATATTTTGAAGTAACCATCCTTTGTTTTTGCACCTTGCTACTCGTTTACATGTAGTAAACTTATATGCACATGATCCAAGTTATGTTAATATGCATGTCTTAAAAGAAAAAGCAATATCTAAAAATTACTCAGAAAGTAAAAGTATTTTGTTATGGTCATTATTAAATCCATGTAGGATATTTTGCTACCATTGAAGTGTAGTAAACTTCGGTATAAATATTTCTTAATTACTCTCGAGAAATGAGTATATGGCCGATAGAAGTAACAAATACATTGTGGGACTCCTTGCATGAGTAAAATCCCAATATTATGATTACGAATATCATATTGTATTGAAAGTTGAATTTTTCAAGCTTGTATGTCTACATTTGCTCTATAAAAATAGCTTGAAGCTTTGTATTAAATGTCTAGAAGACAAGATGGTAAATAGATTTAATCAATCTACATTCTACGAAGAAATGTCTCTTGTATATAGAATATCAAGAGCAATGTAATACATGAAGTATTGATTTTTACCATTAGAAATTACTCATGGAAATTGAGTTGGAATTTTAGACAGCTTTATGAACGGGATATTTATGGATTACAATAATTTTAAATATATGGCTTGCATATATATTTACACCTTGAAGGCTTGTGATGATATATCATAACTCTTGAATATAAAATATAAAGCATGAAGCTACAAGCTTGTCAAGTATAGAAGTTAAGACATGCGAGAATGTATATTATTTGGAACATATAAAGTTTTCTCTTGAAGAACTTAAATCATGTGCTTATATATTTGTTATCTTTGAAAATCATATCACGAAGTATTGATAGTAGTGATGGTGGTGTATTAAGTTTTTAGTTCCGTTGAATTAAGTGGTTAATGGTTAATTTGTTAGCTTGAAGACTACTATGAAATACTTTTATATTCTTAGTTGAGTTCTTGTTATTACTTGAAGTAAAATGTGTGAACTTCTCATGGAATAAATTAGTTTTTATATGTTTCACATATAAAGCAATTGTCAATTGCCTATCAAAATAATTTTTGCATTAATTTTATCCACAAAGCCTCAATTAACTATGAAGGTTATAGTTCTTTGTGCATCACTACCATGTAGGTAGATGGAAAAGCTGAATTTTTCTAAAAAGCACTCTGAACAATTGGACTAAGCTGGCATATTAATTGATCTTGGAAGAATCAATTTAGCCAAAATCCTAAGTATTTAATATTTTAGTCCATGAACTAATAGTTGTATCTTACCTAAGTCTATTGTTGTACCTTTGAATAGTACATTGGATATGTGAATTTCATAGCCATAATCAATGAATACTAAAAAGTATGATTGGATTCTATGAAGTATTAAAAGTGACTATTCATAGATAATGCGAAGCAAATAAGCTGCTTGAAGTAATTATGGCATGAGGGGAAGAATTTTGGGTAAAAGGCATAAGAAGATGTGGATAATATATAGGCATAGCGAGTCCTAAGTCGATCTTTAAGTGCATGTGTCGAGACTTGAAGTTTTAAACAGCGTCCTTAAGTAGAGTTAACTCTCTCTCTTTGCACTAATTGCATGTAAGCTCGTAGCTCTGCATTTTGTTGTTATCTATTATGTTAGGCTGAATACTAACATTTCACATTACACGCATGTGTATGTCATTGGTTTGCAACTATCTTCACTCTTGCATGAATATTAGCATAGCGACTATAGTTGTAGCTAGCGACTATATCTTTCACAGCTTCCCTCATAATCAAAATGGCTAGCTAGCATTTTCGTCTATATGGTTCTCGTTGAACAAGAATGATTTGCTTTCAATGCATGTCGTATGCATAAGCAATAGATTGGTCTAGGAGCCGAACAGCCTAAGATCAGGGGAGTGAGTTTATGAAATTTTGCTCAATGGAGACTAACCCATTTGATGGGATAAATAGTTGTGGAACTAAGATATTGGATAACACACAATTATGATGATTTGGGATTATATGAAGAAAAAGGCATCAAGGGATTTTTGCATTAATGGCAATTAGAAAATTCTAGAAGAAAATTCCATGTAATTTGAATGTTGCATATTTAATCAATTTTTATAGTACTTGGATCAATTTTTAGGCTGATTAATAAAGAAGCTAGAGAATGAAATAGTTTTCTAAACTATGATTTGTGTGCATATTAGGGGGAAAACATCCACGATTTTTGTAGGAATGCTGAACATTCTTAAATGCACTTTTAAGTATTCTAGCTCGCATAATGAATAATAACCCCCATATTGAAATATGTGTGTGAATATTTCCCATAAAATTTAATCATAGCATACATAAATGGGCCTCCACTTGTAGTTGGAGATATATGAATTTGAATTAAGCCATGATAGGAGATATATTTTGAAGTATGCTATTAATGATCTAATATTGGCATTAGGGAGGAGAGAGCCTATATATTTTGAATACCAAATATTATTTCCATAGAAAGGAAAATGATCTTTAGAGAAAATATTCCTTGGAGCTTGAAGCGGAATAGTATCACATACTAAGTCATACAATAGTTTGACTAATGCTCTTGTGAAGCTGAAGCCGAGGCATATGCGGATATTTTTAAAATGAGAGGAAGTAACTTGAAGTTATGAACCAGAAGTTGTGTTTACTAGTAGTAAACTAAATGTTATATACTATCAATCTAAAATCTACGGGGGGCGCTTTGTGGGTTCTAAGTTTTAGTGTATACACGTTAAATAGAAAAAGAAATGGAACTTCCCTCCATTCTCATGAAGAGAACACCTCATGAGAAGGTTGAGCACCTCATGAAAGGATCATCATGAAGATGAAATCAACTTATGCAAGCGCGCACATCATTAGTGTTGGATATGTAGGAACAATATACCATCTCTTGTTTGGGGAAATGATAGAATAAAAATATTCTCACATTAATGAGAGTATTGGGAGAAAGAGAAAAATAGTTATCGACAACACTACCCTCTTTTAATTGCGAATGTTTCTCTTGTGAGGAACCCGGATCGGAAAATAAAGTCCATGGCAAATCGCTTGTAAGCGATTATATCGGGTCAATAAGAAGAAAGCAATTGAGGTTGAATCTCTATTAAGAAAAGAAATGAATGTTACCCTTTATATCTGGCGGCAAATGAAACAAATGAATATGGAATATACGGTTAATAAGTGGATTATGAAAATCCATATAATTCCCGAAAAGAATATAAATCGTAACTTGTAGAAATCTCATACTAAGTATTAAAGTCTAAGGTATATATTCATGAATGAATAGAAGTCTCAAGAAGAGCATGTCTAAGAAGGATTATAATCATTGAATGATTTTATAGTGAATAACTCAACGTTATTGTGTATATCCCACTCATCCCTTATGCAGTAAGTATGTATCTCATAGAAGAGAGGGTATTAATTCACTAAGAATTAAGTATATTCTGAGAAGAAATTAATCCATGAAGGATTTACCAATCAATTCTTGAATAAACACCATGTATCCCTGAGAAGTGAATATAGACCCGAGAGAGAAAATGAGGAATCTTAACCATGAAGGTGTCATATAAACACTCCAGAAAGTGTAATGCTAAGCAATGAATCTATCATCCTCTAAATGCAATAGAAAGAATAATGGTGACTTTGGTATTTAAATTATCCCCTAAATGCTGCAAAATGTAAGACCTGATTTATTATTGAGTGATACTATAAAAATCTTGAAGATTTGTAGAATATACCATTTCAAAAATCCACTAAGGAAGAACTATAAAGGAAAATCTCAAGCTTGTATAAGTTTGATACACTATCTAGAAGATGTTGAATATGAACTTTATTTTTTAATCCTCTGAAAAGGATTTATTATCTTGAAGGATAAAATTTATTTGTTTTGCACAACAAATTGGTTCTTTTTATGAACATATATACCATATAATTCATGGAAGAATTATAAGCCATAAGTCAAAAATTCAAATGATGGCTTTGTGAGGGGAGCAATTTTCTTGAATTTACCTTGAAGGTAAGTGAAACCATTAGAATTATAAAGATCATATTTGCTAAAACATTAAAGTTTATGCATAGATTATGAAGATCAATTTCTATTCAACGAAGAATAGAGTATCCTGAAGAATATATGACCAAGAAGGTTTTAAATGTTGTACTCTTTTCCCTATGTGAGTTTTTACTAGAAAGGTTTCTCACACAATGTTTTTAATGAGACAACATGTGTGTAATACAGTGCCAGATGTGATGTGCTCTTTTCTCCAAGAACCGCTTTTTTCCCAATGGGTTTTTCGGATGGAGTTTTTGACGCAGGCATACGCATATCGCGGTAATTGCAATCGCCCGAGGGAATGTTGTTAGCCAAATGACACGGACTCTTTCCTAGAAGGAAAGGAGAAGGATGAATCATAATCCTAGTCCGTTTGTATGTGGGCTCTTACCAAAACTCTCCGGCCTTGGCTGAATATAGAAAGAAGGAGAAGGAGGAGGAATCTAATCTAGTCCGTTTGTTGTATTGGGCGATTTCCATACTCTAGGACTTATTGGGACTATATATACGCGGGAGATCCTCCATTGTAATCAACGAAGATTCGGATGAATAAAGAATAGTCTCCCTACATCTTGTGTCTACTTGTTCTACTTTCATCCACTACATTGATTGTGAGAGACGGAGAGGAAGGTCCTAACCATTGATGACAAGTTTCACAACAATTTTTTTAAACACTTGGACATATTTTACGTGGTTTCAAAACCTTATCAAATATTTACAATTTTTTGAATAAAAAAGAAAGATAAAAACACCTTTAAGACCACTCCAAATCTCGAGATAATTTGAACGGTTTTAGAAGTTTAGTGGGTAAAATGTCAGATTTAAAAGTTTTTGAATAGTTCAGACACTAAAAGTAGACAAAAACTTTCTCCCTCCTCTCATTGAAGGGATTCAGCTGGGAGGTCTCACCGTGAGGACCTCCTCCCATTTTGTTTATATTAAGAGATTAGAGCATGAACCCTAATCTCTATATTAATCATTCAACCCTAATCTCTATATTATGAGTTGAACCTAATCTCTATTTTAATTTTTGTACCTAATCTGTATATTAAGCCCCTAAACCCTAAAACCCCACATTAAATTGAACCTAATCTCTATATTAAGCCCCTAAAACCCTAATCTCTATTTTAAGTCTTATACCCTAATCTCTATATTAAACCCTAAACCCTAATTTTTTTATATTCCCCTAATTTTTATATTAAATTTTATACTCTAATCTCTATTTAGAGTAAAATGGGGGGAGGTCCCCACCCAATTATTCCGTTGTTCGGGGGCTGTTTGGTTGTCGCCACCGGGTCTGGGCGCGTTTCGCCTATATATGTTGCGTCGCAGGACGCCAAAATGTTGTGGCGGGAACATACGGCCGCACGGTTTCGCCCTAGGCGATCGGCTGTGATAGAATTAGTTGGCATCAACGCCACTCGCCCGTCGCCACGACGCGGTCACCGGGCCTATCACAAGCACTATCGATCGACGCGACGGGAGGTCCCACCATTTTTCAAAGCATGCTTTTGTGTTCATTTCATTAAGTGAAATCGAGTTCTTACAAACCCTACAAAGGACCAGATGGTGAGATACCAAAAGTCAAAGTGGGAAAACATAACAAGGCGCGGCTCTAGCGGCAGAGCGAAACGGTTTACTAAAACTAAAACCGGCGCGCTTAGTAATCGGGCGGCGACTAGCCGTGTCGGTCCCCTAACGGCATGACCCTCGAACGACGCGGGACGCATCTCATGGGAACAGCCCCGCATCATCTCCTTCTTGGTTGACGTGACTTCCCTCCGGTGAAGGCGGAAACGCGTGCCTGCCGCCGTCGGTTCCGGGCGAAGTTGGAAAGGTCGCTTCACGGACGCCTTCCAACTGGTGAGCGGGACCCACACGCTGGGCGATGGATTAGGGTCACGCGGCTTAACTTGGCAAAGAAGCCCGAGCTGCCCGCCCCCCGTCGTTAGTTGACTGGAGCCCGAAGTCCTGAGCAATGGCGGTCCTGATCGAGGCTCTTCCAAATGCCCAGTGGTGATGGAGTCGGCGAATGGGCGGCGAACGCATGCAGCCATGGGGACAACCTCGGTGGCCACAAATTGTGGGTGGACTCGTCCGGACGCGACCGAGCCAGGTAGGGTCGCTAGCCCCTCCCCGCGCCACGCCCGGAGTCGGATGCGTCAGCGGGGACCTCCCGACGCGTGATCCAACGGGCGTAGGGTCCCGTGGGTGGGACATCATCGTTGAAGCTCTTCCACGAGGCGGCGCACGTCCCTCGACGCCACCACATCTGCGAATTTGAGCCGGACCATGCGTAGTGGCGAGAGGGAGGCTCTAGTCTGCGCTACACGGGAGATCACCGTGAGTGGGCAGGGCGGCGACAAGGGAGGCCTCGAGCTCATCAAGCATTGGGTCCACCCTAGGAGGAGGGTGCGCGATCCCCATACGACTTCGAGCTCGATCGGATCGTGGGTGTCGCCGGCGTTGGTCGGCTCCTAAATGGCATGGCGCCCACTCCCGGTTGGGGCAAGGTCGGTGTCGAAGGGGCGAACACGTGAATCCGTCGACAAAGAAAGGAGACACGGTGGCCCAGCCCACCCCTAGAGCGTCTTGGCCACCGCCACGCGTTGTCGACATGGCGGTCCTAAGCACAGGGTCGAGGCTCTTGCGCATGGCTCGAGGAGGGGTGATGTGGTGGGCGGCGATGCCGATGCCTGCAGTTCCTCGCTCGATTGCCTTGTAGCCGAGGCGAAGGCGACGGGACGGGGGAGGGCATTGGGCGGCGGCGGCGGATCCCCCAGCCAGGCAGTTGAGCAAAGCAGGCAAAGGCACGGTTGTACCGGCCGCAAAGAATGAGGGGTTGGGCGAGGCGACGAAGCGAAGTGAACCGGCTGCCGTCATGAGCATGCGTTAGCGGCGGCCGAAGGGCCCGGGCAGACAGGGGCTCACGGGCGGCGGCCGGCGGCCACCGAGGCGGCGGGGTCCGTGGTCGGCCGTTGGTGTGCAGCGTCGGCCGAACGGCGAGATGCGTGCACCTAGCCGAAGGAAGAGGACGCGCCCGCGGGCGCCGGCTGGGACTATGGGCGCCCGGCGACGGCGGCTGCGCTCAAGGAGTCGACCGGTTCAAAGCACGAACGGCGCCTTACTCCTTGAAGCGGCGGTCCCACCATGAATCCACGATCATCAACGGGCGGTGGAAAGGCCATGAGCGGGGGTGAACGTACGCTCTCAGGACCAAAAGAAACAGGGTCCCAAATTTACACTCTTGGAGTTACTTGAATACCAAACCAAAAACTATTTCACTAGTTGAAAAAAAATAGCTTTAGCTATGACTTATTAGCTAGCTAGTAGCGCTTTTTTAGTATACAGTACAATGTAGTCGCTCAAGCTAACTATTAGCAACTAATGGACCAAATGGGGCCTCATCCAGTTAGGAGTAATATTGGGTGAGAATGGTCCCTTGGAGCAACATGTATGAGAGAGATGTAGTTTTTCTTTCAAATTTTACCCAAAATTCTACTAATAGTTTTACAGCCGGCTTAGATATAAGAAGAAAAATTTATGAGAGAAACGAGTAGGATATAAGTGAGCTAGTAACTATTATATGAATGCACTATTCATGCAGTGGTGAGCGTAGTGCTGTATTATTGTTAGCATTTGCTCTCATTATAACAATTAGCTAAACTATTAGGTAGATCTGTTTCGATCCAATGAGATAATTATTAGCAACTACTATTATCTTCTTGGATTGATCGAAACTAGTCCTGAGTGTAAGGCTAATAATATATAGTTTTTCTGCTGGCTGCATGAATCTTTGCAACTTTTCTATCAATTCACTAATATAGAAAAGTTAGCTCTTCGTTATTAATATATAGCCTCACTTCCTTTTCTCATAAAGGTTTGTTGGATGCATGGGTTAGCTACTCAGCTGTGCAAAATAGGCAGGGTACAAGAAGCTTCTCTCTCCTTTTCACTTTTTCTCCACCTCAGCATAAAAGTTTATACTTGTAGCTTGTTATACTAATTGATCTAGCTAATCAATTTGCCATGCGTGGTTATTACTTATTACCTGCATGCGCATGAGGAGGTCGGCAGACTCCTCTCTGGAAGCGGTGGTCGGAGAACTCACGGCGGAGCCTCTCCACCTCGGCGCGCTCCTCCGGCGTGCCGGCGTCGGCGTCGAACTCCCACACCGACCGTCCGATGAAGCCGTTGGTCGACCGCAGCCACGGGCCGTCGTCGCCCTGCGCCACCTTCAGCCTCCACATGCTCGGTGTTTGCTAATTCCAAGCTGCTAGCTACCCAAAGACAGCGGCCACCAGCTGAGGAACCTCAATATATAGGGGTCCCCCAATATATATCAGTACAAGGCACAGTGTTGTAGTCAAATCATGTTGTCCATGCATAATAGCAAAACCCATAATCGTGTTTATATAAACGCTCGTATAATGGACTAGCTATGTATGGAATATTAGAGACTAGGGACATGTTTGGAATAAAGGAATTCGATATAGTGGAATGAAAAAAAAAGTAAATTGGTGATTCTACACTCATTTTATAAGCCAATAGCGTTTTTTACCCTCGCTTTTTTTCAACTTTGCAATTTTACCCTCGTTTTTATCAAAGGTCTGTTTCCCCCTCCTTTCAATACCGTCATCGCTAATGCTATTAAATGGCAAAAAAACAACAAAGAAAACAGAGTGGCCCAAAGACCAAAGTACCCTTTGACTAATGAGGGTAAAATTACGCTGGATCCCGGACCCTGAGTACCCTTTGACTAATGAGGGTAAAAAAACATGCTCGCGGTCGCTGGATCCCGGACCCGGAGGCCGCCGCCGCCGTCATCTCCCCTCCCGGCCGTTTTTAAGACTACTGACAGTTTTTAAGAAAGCAACTAGAAGGTAAACAAATAGATCTTGATCGCTGGTATAACAGCATCTAAGCTAGTAGAGGGTGAGGCAGCTCGACACAGTAGATCGATAACAGTACTGAATCAGTTTTCCTGAGAGCATCCAGGTGAAAAGTACGTACATGGTTGTATGTCGATGGTCAAAATTAGTTGGCGTCCTGGGCAGCAAGGTCAGCTAAGCGTCCAAATTACGCCGGTGGTTGGGTGATAACTAATGATTTCGCCGGCAGCTGGGGCTGTATACTCATTCCACGTTACTTGCAGCCAAAACTAGCAAACGCTCGTATAATGTACTAGCTATTTATGGAATATTTGAGTATTTATTGATTGTATATGCCTGCCATATGGAAAGAGGAGAAAAGGTAGACGATAGTTGGCTGCAGACTGCTTTTGTCTCGATAGCGCAAGCGCCGGCCCAACTCTCTCTCTCCTTTTCTCTGTCCGACTGCTCAGGCATTCAGCCGGCTAACTAGGTATTACTATGCTTGCTCTAATGGGACATGTTGTTGCATGTGGGACTAGGTATGGGAGGGATGAGCATTTTGTGGCAACTGAGCTTTTTTTTGTTAAGAAAAATTCGATCGTAGGGAAATGTTCGGATCTTTCTGTGTTCAGCAAAGCAAGGCTGAGTACAAAGTACAAAAGTACTTAGCAAATCCAACCTTACCCCACGGAAGGATAACAATATGTACATATGCGTAAATCAACGATAAGGCTTGTTTTATTTGCATAATAAAGCTATTTTTTTAACATGCATACTCAAGCTACAGACGATACAATGCCAGTGATATAACGGAGGCGTCCATCCATCTTCTTCTACATGTGGGAGGTGAACCCGTTATCAGCGATAATTCCGTGTTCACGTTACACAAATGGATCGAGCCATCGCTCCATCTTTGTTGTTCTTCTAATATTTTCTATATATAAGGCACCGGCTAACCATACAAACAGTTGCATACAGGATTCAGAGGTGGCGCATCGACATCGTTCTCCACACCACATACCAACACTAACACGATCTTCAGGGCTTCAGCTGCTCTAGCCCTCCATCCCCTGCCGCTCTAGCCCTCCATCCCCGCCCATCTCCAACTGATGATAGCACGTCCCCCGAGTCAGTTCACGACCTGCTGCAGGTGCCTCATCAGGGGCTCCATGCAGCAGCTTCTTGAGCTGGTCGCACTGATCCACGCTGTGGCCAGTGCGTTGCATCTCACCCAGCTGGCACCACAGCCTCTCCACGGCGGTGTAGGGAACCAAACGGCGGACATCTTCTTGCGGTGGAGGACGTCTGCTGGTCTCTGCAAAATGGTTCCCAGGGAATTATATGTTAAGATAAGATTGTACAGACCTTGCTTTTGGATATTTCAATCTGTCAATCCATTACCGATGATGCAAACGACTCCAAATACTCCACCAGCAAGTTGGTGGCTTCTGCATGGCGTCCATAGTTTATGTACAGTCTGAATAAGGCGGCAGGATCTGCCTCTTTTCCCAGACATGCCCCACGAGATCTTGTACCCTGCCTTGTTAGTCTGGAAAAATGCACAGGGTATCAGCCAAACCAGAGATTGATCAGCACTATTAAAAATGTATAATTTGCCACACTGTTTATCAGAAACCCACCTTTGAACATCTGAACCAACCAAAGTGGTAGCTCAATCTCGGGATCAGTATAAAAAGCGTCTCAGCAACAACGACTGGCAACCTAGGATGCAGATCTTTGTATTTATCCTGCAAAAACAGGAATAAAAGTATTGACAACACAATACAGGTACTGTTTTGTTGTTGGGAACACAGAAAATATCAGACACACAGTACATTAAGTGCTTGTCTAGATATTAAATTATCCTACAACTACAGATGGTGTGAAAACCATGGTTTTCTACAGTTTTTTAGGAAACCACGATTTGTTTGGCTATTGCAGTATGTAGTGTGCTTTGCGTTTTATAAATCGTATATTTGTCAAGCTAAGTAGAATGTACCATATAATTAATAAACCAGAATCTACAGATATATGCTTTTACATGTAACACTACATACAACATTGAGATGTGTAGAACGGTTATGTATGGGTGGGTGATTAAACATGTTTTTTTTGGCTTCATTCTTAGCTCTATTTTTTTGAAAAAAAAAAAGGGTACTGGTGGATTTTCAAGGCCCTGTTTGGATATTATGGTATTTTAGAAACCATGATATTTGACTCAAAACTCTAAAATCCAAACAGGCCATAAGGCGCAAAAAAGGCATGAATAAAGTCTAAGCACATGCACAACATGCAACTTGTACTCCAAGTTGTACCTTGACTACATATATGAAATCCCTGCCCCCACCCCACCCCATAATGGGTGTAGGTGTTCCCCTAATTCTCTACGCTTGTCTTATGCCTTTGTGTGTGTGGTCCTTTTATACTTGTTTCATATGGGTTTCATCTCTAAATTTACCCCAACTAGTTTGGAACTAAAAGGCTATGTTGTTGTTGTATTGATTGATCAAAACCTACAAAATAATTGTGCTCGCTAGCACAAAATCTACAGATAGTGGATAGTAACTGGGGCCTCTGTCAGACACGACTAAGCTGCATAGTCCCATGCACAAAGGTCTATTCCACTACTTAGGGAATACTGAAACCACATTAATCAGATAAAGATGGAAAAAAATTGTTGATCACAAAACACTACAAGATAGTTTTTTTTTTTTTTTTTTTTGAGGCAACACTACAAGATAGTTGGAAAGACCCAAAAGGTTAGCATTGGTTCCTATAGAAGCAGTACCATAAAAGAATAGTGAATTTTCATATGCATATGCCACTGCTCATTGACAGTCAGGGGCGGAGCCACGTTAAGCGGCAGGGGGTGCCCAGGCACCCCAAAAATTCAAAAAATCACTTATAAGAACAGATTTTTCACCATTGTCTTAGATTAAATTTTCATATGTATAAGAACAAGGCACCCCCTTAACTATTTTGCTTTAGCTTTAGCCCCTGTTGACAGTCCCACAAGGTCAACAATACTCCCTCCGTTCAAATTATAAGCCACTTGACTTTTTAGTACATCCATTTTGCTATGCTTCTATATATAATAATATGTCTAGATACATAGCAAAATGGATAAAAAAAAAGTCAAAAGTGACTTTTGTAATTTGGAACGGAGGGAGTAGCAAGAACTCACTCCTTTTATTTTCCTTTTATTTTTGCAAGCGGCATACTGAGAAAAGGAGGTAGTAAGTATGGTCAGTACTTCGGGTTAGAGATCCCCAACTTAGACAAAAGTAATAACACAAGACCATTCAAATAAAGGCATACCAAATATAGTTCAAGGGTTTCCCAGTGGTTACTCCCCTGCAGTTGTTGGGTCACAGGAATACTCTTATTGTTGATCTCCCATGAATCATTCTCAGAAGAGGGCAACAGTGGCACTTGTTGACTGTCAGTCAAACTTCTCCTGTAATTAGGTTACATCTCACATCATTAGTTAACATTATTATTTGTCAGCACACTGATCAGCCCATATGTGCAATTAGATGGGACAATCAACATACATTGATTTGTTGTCTGCTCTGTTGGGGCAGCATTGCTGTGCAATGACTGAAAAGACACGCCCAATTGCCTACAACAGACCAATTGAAACAATACATAGTCAGACTGAATCATAGACACAGTAGAGAACATGACAAACAGCAATCCATTAAGACAGTGTTACACGAAAAAAAGGAAACGAAACAAGTAAATGCAAAGTACTTTTTTCATTCCTGACTCCTTCCAAAAATTTGAGCACAATTGTGAAGGCCAAGTCAAACAATTTCTCATTTATAAGAATATCCATCAAGGACTCAATTGATTGGCTTTCTGCAGTCACACAAAAACGGATTTCAATGTTAATTATTAAAGATTGTTAATTAAGATATTGATCTCCATTAATTCAAGCAATAAAGTCCTTGGATTAGTTTTGGAGATACCTGAAAAATCAAATTTTGATTTCAGAGTGCTGAGCATATACTGTGCTTCTGTTAATATGTATTTTTTCAAGGATTTCAATGTCAACACAAAATTGCAATCTAGAAAGCTCAGAATCTGTGCCAAAAGCTGCTGGAATATAGAGAACAAAAAAGTTTAACCAAGCATGTTGCTGTGCAATGAGACAAATCAAACAGCAATTAAAAGTCTGACAAAACATACAGTTCTCCATCAAAAGATTCCGAGGTCTTTTACTTGGAGAAATTTGATCATCAGCTTCACAAAAAAGAGTCGAGCCATGCAAATGAGGGATCAACAAGCTGCAATGCGTTGATAGCAGCAGATAAAGCATGCAACCCTCTTGCAACGCAGCGTGAGGAAGTTGGTGGCTGCCACTTGCATTACCTTCTGTATTCAATCTAACCAAGTACCTATACATGTATGCAGCTGCTTTCCTCCATTTGTTCCTATATGTGCTTCAAATGAATAAAGAACCTTATAGAGATTTGGTCTAGACGACAGATCTGAACGTTCAGCCTGCGAAAAACAAAAATAAGATCGTGGCGTGGAAGAAAGGAAGACACAAAGATTAGACTATGCTGAAAATGGATGAACCTTCCGGAAGAGCTCTTGCTCCACTTTCTCTACCAAGCCAGTGAATGGAATCTCTCCATTGCAAAGAACCTAGTTCCACGAGTAAGAGGCAAATTTAAGCTCAATCTAATAGTGAGCATCTCTTGCATATAAATGATGAGGAAAACAACTGGATAACACACACAGACACAAAATTTGATTTATATGACTTCTAATTAATGATGATGTTTAGAGGAAAGCCTGCTGGATTGGTCAATATATCCTGCATACAAAAAATGATTTTAACTAACAAAGTTTAGGGAAAGCATGCTAGACTGGCCAAAAATGCCTTGCATACAATAAAAAGGAAGAAAAGGAAAAAAACGCCCACAAAAGCATCAAGTCATGATCTTTTTAGGTAATATAATAATAGTAATTAGAGGAGCCAGCTGGACCCATTAACACACCTTTCTTATACAATAGAAAATAAAATAATCAAATAGCTAACATCGCCGCACACTTGTAGATTTTTTCTAACAAAATTTGGTGGACAACATCCCACACTGCATGAACCCCCTTTCCCCATGTAATACCAAAAATGTAGAACAAAATCAAATATGGTATAGATCATGTCAACAACCAAGATAGAAGTCTTAAACATGTGGCATGGCCACTAGCTATAATACTTACAAAATAATCACCTGGCTGCCAAGCAACTTATTGCTGCCTAGGCACTATGGTCCACCTCAAAACCAAAGTTTAGTTGGGCGCTAGGCGGTTTCTAGGCGGCGACCTAGGTGAGCCTAGGCGTTTCAGGTATTTTTCCTAGGCGTTTTAATTTTATACACATATAATATGTATTACCTTAAATAAAAGAAAAAATAAGAGATCTATGGACCTAAATTAAAGAAAGGCCCATCAAAAAGCCCAGCAGCCCAACTTATCCACTCTTCCCACCTTATCCATCCAGCCATCCTCCACCCACCGCCAGAACCGCACGACACCTCCCCTGTTTCTCCAACGCCGCCCCTTCCTCCCCTCAAATGTGCCCGCCCCTTCCGGACTCCTCATTGCTGCCTCCACCACCACCCATCTCTTCCCAGCCTTGCCTGCCACCTCCACCGCTCGTCCTCCTCCGCCCGGCGCTCGATGTCGAGCCCGTCCCGATGTCCCCCTCCCCCCCCCCCCACCAGCAACCTCCGTCAGGCGCTCCTCCACCCCATTGGCGACGCCGACGAAGCTGCCTTGCGCCTAGATGACCGACTACCCCTAGGCCAGGCAACGGGCCGCTTAGCAATTAAGCGCGCCTAGGCGCTGCCTAGGCGCCGCCCTAGCGGAACATTGCTCAAAACACTAAAGATGACCATGGACAAATGGACAAATGGAAAAAAAAAAAAAAAAAGGTGTAAAGAATAATGCAAATAAGTAACTTAATGTGACAAACCTTTGTCTCCCCAAGATCACAAAGAACTATGATGAAACGCCTCAAACAGATGTATTTGCTATCATCATCCGGGTTTGAGACGATCGCACAATATGCATCTCGAAAAGTGTTTCAAATCCAAGCTGTACTGGAATACATTAGTCCATAGTCGTCCTTTAATCATTGCTGCAGTCTCTGGAAGACCCTCAGCTTCAATTCCATTATGTAAACCGTCAATGATATCAACCAGCTCAAGAGCAGCAAGAGCAAATTGGCATGCCCCCTCACTCATGGAGTGTTGCTCAAAAATTTGCATTGCCCACTCATAGTAGTTAAGTCTCCACAGAGAAATAGATCTAGATTCCCCTGGAAAAAACAAACAGTTACAATATAAATTAAATGCAGTAGAGAACAAGTAAATCTAGGAGAATGATATCACCAGAAACTTGAAACCCTGTTTCCAATGAAAAGTTCTGCAAAGCCTTTGGAGCTTCATACCCAGATGCAGCCCTGTTTTCCAAAGTATTTGTCAAGTTGATACCAGAGAAAGCACCAGAAGGTAGCGCAATTGTAAGTTTATAACAAAAAACGATATAAAAAAAGGAACTAAACAACGAGGCAAGTATACACATCCAAGAGTTTTATTCTTAGTAGAATTCCAAGCCTTTCAAGGCTTTTAAATAACCAGTTAGACTGATGCAGTCCTATTATTTTCAATAGCTCAGTAACATTTGTAGGAAAAAATAAATTATTGATGTCCCCAACCACTAAATACGGTTTCCAGAAATGTGTCATTTGATAAATAGTCAAAAAAGGCTCAGTCCACAAGTTCACATAGTGAAAAGGTAGTACCTGAAAAGCATCGGACAGCATCATGAACCTTGGATTCTCTCAAAATAATATTTGCTTCATCATGTGCAAGCATCAGAAGGCAAAATCCATTAAGATGAAGGTATGCTGAACATGCAGTGTCTGCATCTTGACCAATATAGGATACTTTTCCATTGTTCAAGTATGTTTCCACAATTCCCAGCAGATTCTGTTAAGATGAAGGTATAGCTTATCTGATAGCTGATACTATATGGATAAAGCAACACTCAAATAAAAAACAAAGCATGTTTCTAAAGAATTTTAGACCAAAAATAAAAAATATGGTACCTGAGCAGCTTCATACTGGCCATGTCGGATGAGAACAGCTGACAGATTAATTGTATATCCCAAGAAAGTTTGTACACACTCAAAATTTCTTCCACACATAATCAAACTACTAAACCTCCTTACTAGATTGATTACTTCTGCTGGACTGGGAAAACAAGGTGACATAATGTCACCTTCAGGAGATTTTGGAAAATCAAGTAAACAAGCCAGTGTAAAATCAGAGCAGCCAAGCTTTCTGTGCAAAGACAGTTCATCTGCTTTACCTATAATAAGAGAAGAGCATGTGCAATTAAAATAAGCAACAACCTTCAAAGATTTATACATGAAAAGAACACAAACTAAAAGTTAAATAGGCAACTGGTACATACTTGCAGAAATATAGATCAGCTACCAGAAAAACAATAAAATGAAGTACAGTGTACAGACTGACACAAGCGATAGAGAAAAATTACATCCGCTTTTTTTAGAAAACCAACTTCTCCTGGCTTTACACTAGTTGTTGATGAAATGATATCTCCAACAGAAGTCCAGGTTTCAAGGCTGGCACAAACTTCTTAGGGACAATTTCTTTCCTCTTCTTTTTTTTTTTTTTTTTTTTTTTTTTTTTGTGTGTGTGGGGGGGGTACATTTATCCACATGGTTTTGACTTTAGGCTTGAAGACGTCTCAGAAACACAATTTCTTCAAATTAAAAGTTCTTGAAGCTAAAATGCTCGGCAACTAGCATAAAACATTTTAATAGTATCTTTATGATATACTGATATGCAAAAAAAAAAAAAAGTCCAGTTGCCAGTACATTTACATAAATATGAGTATATGGCATCCGATTCATTTCCTATATTTAAATTTGCATGTAAGCTATTGTAGAGCACAAATCTGTCACCCAGATGGCCAGATGCATATTCAGGGACGACAAATTCAGAACAATATGTTTTTTTTCCTCACCCACCCCTGCCTAACATCTTTAGAATGCTAGTGGTGGAGGCCAAATTTGCTCTCTTCAAACAAAGAAATCATGTTCAGTCCTGGGAGGCGGGGAGCAGTGGCAGAGCTTGGGCATGAAAGAAGAGAGGGCAGATTAGTATTTCATTAGCACTTCAAGTGGTGATATTAAGAACTCCATTAAAGATTTTTCTACATTAGGGGTGTGGGAGTATGGCTGTGCTTGGCCCTCAATAAGTCCCTACTGCTAGAGAGGGCAAGAAAACAACACATATCTGTGATTGGCCCAGGACAGTAAATTGGGGCCAAGCTGAGTTAATGATAGTTAGTAGCCTATTGTCTAAAGTTAGTGAAATTTAGGCTTTTGATCTGGATTAAAAATGTGTGCTCTACAATCAGAGGCAATACACCACAGTACCCCTTGTTCTCGATATTTTGGCAGTTTGTCAAGAAAACCTTACGTTTAATGCAATCAAAGAAGGAATGCAAATTTTAAACTAGTTAATGTGAAGTTAACAAAAATTCTTTGGGCTCTTGCACAGGAAACATATTTTGAGGCAAAGGAATTTGTGTGTTGGCCCCTACAATCAGCAACACCTCTCCCTCTCCTCCCCTGCACCCTTGAACCAAGGTAGAAGAAGAGCCCGAGCTCACACACACACACACCTCTGCTCGGTTTCAGTCAGTGGACTGAAACTGAAACTCTGAATGTGACTGAATGAACTGATTTGCATTGAACTAGAGTACTCCTATTTATACAATCTACTAGTACCAAGTATGGTACACTAGGTATGGCTGCTACAGCCCTTCAACTACTCTAGTGCTGAAATCATCCAAGTATGGATGATGTACTTCTACCTACTCCTAGGTACATGTGTGACATGAGCCACACCTTCTACATGGCTGGTCAGGCCATCTTCATGGCTGACGCCATGACCTTGCTGCTTGATATGAAATGGACAGCACAAGCTAATCCTATACATGACTAATTGCAGCACACAATCAAGCAAACAGCGGATTATGTCTTACATTGTGCAGGTAGTTAAAGCAAATTCACAATAGACCGGGGTGTCCATTGTCCTGTAGAACATACTAGCTAAGCATCACAAAAAAAGTGTCCCTAAAATACAATAGACAAAACCTTGTGAATGCCATTACAAAACACCAAACTGACAAGTTATGTCCTTAGGTATGGACTCATTACACCATTGTAAAAACAGAGCACATTAAGACAGTAAATGTAGTAGCAGGGTGCCCATTCAAAATATGTGTATCAATAACAAAGGTAAGACTACAATCAAATTTATCAACAACAAAGTTTGGGCCACAATTATATATCTAGGTATTACCAAGCTGAAGAGAAGAAAGTTGATAGCTAAAATCATTAATGGTTGATGGTGAGGTTGGTGAGATTCCTAAAAAGTGGAGAACAATCCACTGTCCCAATATCTCTTGAATCATTGGGAACAACTTCAGTTTTATTCTGGCAACATCACTTTGCAACAAGGAGACCTGATTCACAAATTATTATATTAGCAAAGAAAGAAACAAAAAGACATTGAAGAATAACTGTATCAATGAATAACTTTCAATTTTCAAACTAGAAGCAAAGGGGTACAAGATTAAAGAAAAAACAGACATTGTCACTTAATATTTTGCATATGGAATGAACAGTTTTGAGCCCACAGGCGTTAGGGGTGTTACGATGGTGTTCAGAAAGGACATCTAAATAATATTCATCTGCATGATTTTGACCATAGTAATTGTTGGTAGTAAGCCATGGCATGTGGACAAGATTGGTTCAGCAACCCAAAAATCCCAATAATGGCCAAAGTTCTAGAGAGTTCAGACCAGCTACTGTAAGCTACAGCTGAGACAAGGCAAGCATGCTCATGAAAGCTCAAAATTTTTGTATCTTAAGCTATATGAATGCATCATCAAAGAAGCAAAGTTGAAATTATGGTACACAGCAGACAGAAATATCAAAGATCAAAAGTTGTAGCATACCTGCCCACCAACACCAACCAGATAACTAAGGAACAGAAACAGATCAAATGCACACTCAAACATTGTTCTTGCAACCTGTGAAGTAGCTTGAACTAGTAACATAGAATTTACATTACACACTCTCTTTGATCCATACTCTTGGATGTTCATGTTTGTGTTCAAACACTTCATAAACTTCTCAATCACATCGAATACTGTCGACCATGACGTGGATCTTGATTGCAACTTATGAAAAGACAGTAACATCTCAACAGAAAACTTCCTTTGACTTTTTGTGAGCTGCCTGCCTTCTTTCTGCATAAGTATCTGTTCCAAGTAATGAAATGAGGGATGAGGCTGATTGAGGACTAAAACCAGTCTCTAGAATCTTTACTATATGTGAAGCAATTTCATCAGACGATATAATAGAACTAATTAGGGATTCATAGTATACT
Organism: Hyparrhenia diplandra; assembly: GCA_015847255.1. Taxonomy (NCBI): domain Eukaryota; kingdom Viridiplantae; phylum Streptophyta; class Magnoliopsida; order Poales; family Poaceae; genus Hyparrhenia; species Hyparrhenia diplandra. Next base: position 20,667 of record JADLZK010006853.1, read on the forward strand.
GCGGTGGAAGATCTCCCCAGTAAATGGTGTATATGGCCCATGCATCTGAGGACCTCATTGAGGAGTTCAGAATCAGTATCATCCGATAAAGTTCATCCCAAGGCCATGGATATTATGCAACTCGTCAGATGAACCTGAAATATTAGGCTAATTAACATTACCTAATTGCTCCAGAGTCCAGACAGATAAGCTGAAATTTATTGCAGAAATACTAAGAAAGAATCACACGTAGATAAGAAACTCCACACCCTCAAACAACGGAATAGAGAAAATGAACCCTTTCTTATTAAACCGAAAACTTCATTTTTAGTATCAAGAAGCAAACCCATATGGCTTATTGTTCCAGCACCAATTGTGGAGGTACCGTGCAGAGAATTGTTTCCAGTGATAAGCTATAGCGCTTGCTGTCTGTGAACTTCCCTAAAACCAAAAGAAATCTGGAAATTCAGCTATACAGGGAAAGTAGAAAATAGAAGCCTTAAAGGAACAAAACAAAAGACAAAACAAACAGAAAGATTACCTCTTGTTCTATAATAGATAATATCTCTTTTCGTAGCCCATTTTGCGGTAAGTGACTGGAACTCAGAATCCGATAGGAACCTTTTTGTGCTCTAGTAAGGTTTCACGCAGCGCAGAACAGTGGTTTACTCCTGGTTGAAGTAGCCTCCGCAGAAACATGGATGAAATAAAAGTGAAAGCCTGCTCCTGCAGATACCGGGTTGTATAGAAAGCTAAGGATATTGAAGTGCTCTACAAGCACAAAAAAACACACAAAAAAGGTGGAGATAAAATGCATGGAATAGTTCTGAAATGCTAAACAATATATTCTGCACAGGTGTAGAAATTTTTGTGTGAATAATGACATTTCTCACTTGAAAAGAAAGGTTCAGTAGTGCTGATAAAATTGGTCATTTTGAAAAATTATAAGATCAAAAATGAGACAAGAAAAGTGGAGGAATCAAATTGGTTACAATCCTAAATTAAACATAATTATGAACTCCATAAATTACTATGAAAGTATGAATATCTAATTACAAGAGAAATGTTCAACAGTTGAGAACAAATGTACGCTAAATAATCTCAGGAGTTTCAGAGACCAAGTGTATTATAATTAAATGTCCATCAGGAGATCACTCAATTTAAAGGAAAAGATAACAAAAAACTAACAGCAATTCATCGTACCAAGCTCATGTTTCAAATTAAACAAAATTCATTAACCTAAATGATAAATAAAATCATTGAAACTTATCTCTGTGTTCTAGATGAAATTTGCAGTATGAAAAAAATCCATAAGGAAATTACAGCTACCTTCAAGGAGGAGAACATTGAATCAGCTGTCCAGACCAAATCATCCAATGCATTGTCAGAATTTTTGAAACAACTGTTCACTGATAGCATCTTCTTGTAGCACATAACAGCAAATATTCTCACTGCAATATTTTACACTATAAATAAAACAGCCCAAGCCATTAAGTAAGGAAATCAAATACTGAGTAAAGATTACACATGTGCATGCCTGAATATTCCCAAGAATTTATGGAGGTATGATAATGTTATTGCATGCAGGCTTACAAATTTTTGTGATAAAGTTGATAATAGGATATCTATATCTATCTCAATACCTAATATTAAAGAGGCAAAATTTCTCTACACCCATTTTTTTTCATCCACCTCCCCATAACTACCTAGGTAGTGGAGAGTATCTTCCATCCCACTTCTTTTACTTCTCAAACTGCACACACACCCTCTGTGTCTCGTATGTGACCGGACTCATGACTCAAACTCATATGAGTTATGACAAATCACGTCTAGTGACGATGAATATGGAGTCTGATTCCAATATGTATTGGGTCACGCCCTACTCATGACCCGCACTCATACGAGTTAGAACAACTCGCATCTAGCGATGATACAGAGTCCGATACTCCGATTCCCATATGTATTGGGTTCCATTGCAACGCATGGGTATGACACAAAGAAAAAAATAAGAGTTGGGTGTTCTATAATATATGTTCGTTAGCTTGCCTTTTGTTGATAATATGCAATCATAAACTGATCAAGCTCATTGAATAAGAGATGCATAGTTCCAATTTGATGGCACAACAGAGGTTACCAATCTAACACCGGTTGGAACATAATGACAACAATCAGGTACAGCAGACTTACGTTTCGGTGTCATACTGCAATATTTCATATAGCATGGAGCCAAATTCTTTAAGTATCCAAAGCTTATTTGTGGCTATTTTCAAGTCCACAAGCTTCCCTGAGTAAGAAGGTTGGAAATATTAGCTATATGTGGGCAGCAAATGTGACAGGTTATATAGAATAACCAAACACAAAGAAATCACTTTTCCAAAAAGCAAAAAAGAAAGAAAGAAAAGCAATTCTGATTTTTCTACAAACTAGCAGTGTTCAGTCAAAGGTATAGTAGAAATTGAAGGTTACAACAATCAGGTGCAGCAAATTGAAGGTTACGTTTCAGTGTTCAGTTTTGCAAAAATAAAGTTTGTTGAAGAAGATAAACTAGCATGGGTGTTTTACCTCTAGCAAAGGTATAGTAGAAATTGAAGGTTCAGTCGAGAACATGAACCTTTCCGTAGCAGAAAAACTGAAGCCATACACAGCAACATAATCACAATCTTGAACCTTTAAAATATCATAATATTAACCAGTCAGCTTTTTGTAGTAATAATGATGATAAAAGATTACATCTCCCATCACGGTATGTCGTCATACAGTGACGAACGACGCAATAGAAAAAATAGATTTCATGAAGTGACAAACATGAGCACAACTGCACAAGCAAACGGTAGAACAACTGATCCAACATTTAAGTTTTTGACCAGAGGTTTGTACTTTATACTAGCAGCAAGCCTGCTTCTGGTTAGAACATTTATTACCGGCTGAAGTTAGCATAAGATAATCACCAGGTTGTGGTTATATAGTCCACAGCTAGTAAATATCATCATCTTATAGGGACAATAATGTTCCACAGTTATGTATCATGTTCATGTATGTCACCACTCACCAATTCATTAGTCCATCTTAAATTGTTAATACTATACTAACCAGGGCAACCTCGAAACTAATCCAGCTGCCACCACTAATCTGTCCAACTCCTTTTGCTCAACATGGTACAAAGTTTTCTTGACTCAATCACATTAAGATCAAGTGGTTTGCCAACATGAAAACAATGGCAACGCAAGGTTGCAATTAGTTTGGTGATATTCTTGGCACATAGTATGCGCATTTTATATGTTAGGAATGCAAAACTCATCTATTGCAATGCCCAAAGGTGCCACATATGAAGATGTACAAAGTGCAGATAGCACCCTACACTAGTAACGAAATTACATATACAATAGATACATCTAACAAGATACACTTCACAGCTTCAGATTCATGTTACACCTAGAATAGAACTTTCTGTTACCATTTTCAAAAAGTGGAGTTACCTAGTTATTTATCACTACAAAGTACAAACGTAGGCTATGTTCTCATGCTGTACTAGTATACTCGATTTTGTGAATGACTGGTGAGACAACATTCTATGCATACCACAGTGTTTTGATGCAGAATTGCCAAAGATATCAACTCTTGATCATCATCAGCCTCACCAACCCATAGCTTGGACGGATGGCCTGAGATAAAGAGAACTCGTCAATAGATATTAACTGCTCAAGAAGAGCATTATGCACAAGCAAAGCTTAAACTTGTGTTCCGAAACCATGGTTTTCAAACAAGGGGCAGTGTTGTAGAGGCAACTGCAAAATTGCAATGACCAATGAATCAACAAAGCACAACCGCACAAGTTTATTAAAGAAACTCATTACTTTTATGCATCTCAAATTGTTCAATTCAAACCCTTCCCTTGACTTTTAGATAGCAATACTGCCAAAAAAAGGCATGTAAGTTACAGTTGACCCTCACTATACTTTTTCCACATTTAAACATGTTGTCACTGAGCTCACTGAAACAAGCATGCACAGATAAAGCTATCATAAGCCCACCACACAAAAATTATATGCTATCCAACAATAGTATAGCCATGGGATACCAGCAGCTTGGGTACATTGAATATGAGGCTGGAAGCAGAACTGACTTAAGGATGTAGATCGTGGCTTACAAGTGTCAGAACAACATTGCATGCATTCTAAAAAGAGCAGCATTGCTTACAAAGAACCATAACACAATGATCAATAGTGCAGAAGGACAAGATCAAGAGACCAGCAAGTAAAGAGAACATTGACATTACCTTCAATATCATTAGAATGAACATTATAGTTGAGAAGTTTCATGTGATTATCCCATATGCGCAAGTGTCCATCCAAATGAAGAACAAATAACAGGTCCCTTTCATTTACAACAGTTGCTACTATATCCTGCACAGGACCCACACTCTTTGTTCTGCAAAGTAATGTAGATAAATTTCATGCAAAAAGATGCAAAAATACAAAACATGAGATGAGATGTAGACCAACTAAAGAAGCTTAAGTAAACTGGAACTCCATTCACATATACAAATATGCTACCATGAGAATAGCAGCAATAAATGGAAGTGTCATTTGAGTCAACAAGCATATGAACACTGCAAATGATGTTCCTTCTTCCTATGCTATGGTAGTCTCTGAGAGAATCTACGCAGCTGGGGCAATGGCTAGTAGCCAAACATGAAAATATTAGATGATGTTCAAGAAAAAATTCTCGTGTATCTAGGCTTTTCATGCTTTCATTGTTTGGTGGAACATTATAGCGAAGAATCCAAGATAGTACCTTGACACAAGAGTCCACAAACGTCCAATCCCAGCATCATCTCGGAGTTCATTGGAGAAGCCTACAGTAGAATACAATAACATTCAGAAACCTTGAGGAGAGGTACAGAAGAAGGCCCCGGGTTCAATAATCTCGAACCCACTAAATCCCTGGAACGATGAGTAATGAGTTTGCTGCTGTGAATTGACAGTAGAGGACATGCCTGGTGAGTTCGGGGCTAATTTGCCAAGACTGTAAGAACAGATGGACCCATCTTGCCGACCAATCACTATACATCCTGGCTTCGCTGTTACCGCTGTAACCTTTGCACTCTGAGCTTGAGTTTGGAGATTAAACTCAACTACATCATCCTGATGCAGCACTGAACCAGATACATAGGAAAATGGGCTGCGTAAGTGGCACAAGAGAGCAACTCCAGAAACGGTAAGCACATATAGCATGTATACAAGCTCCCTTGCCTGCGACCCTGCATTGCCACAGAAGTGACTTGTATAGTCTCTAGTGTTCCAGAAAGTTACTGAAAAAATAATTGGCATAAGATGTCATGAATGAGCCGACCTCTCGTTCACATAAAAATGCAAATGGACATAGCGCCTCCTGGAAGACCAACCGCAGACCAAAGCTAGGGAACTCCTTGGAGGCAGTAAGTTCAATGACCTCTAGCACATTTGGGTGTTCCTCGTGAATCCTCCTGTAAGACGGCAACCATATGCTCCATTCAGAAAATCCCCTCCAACTATGAACCTAGGGTTTCTCTAGACAAGGCAAGTACCAAAGCAATACTGAAAGTGCACTTAAGTTATAGTTCTAAAAGGATTCATATCGCATAAACATGAGCACAGACAACTCCGAAGGACAACACTATTCGAAGCTAAAAGTTCAATCTGCGCGATGTTCAGGTAACAAAATGTGGCACTCATCTGAACAGAACCACAACAGAGCTCGAAAGTGAGGAGAAGCCCCAACACGTACCACGAGAGGTAATACTGAGAATCGCCCGAACGGATGATGTGGCACCCCGAGGCAGCGCGCGGGGGCACGCAGACGAAGGGATCGGAGGGGCTCGCCGGCGCAGCGGCGGAGGAGGGGATGGTGAGGTCGATCCACCGCAGCTTGTCTGAGCCGGGTATGGGAACCTCAGCCCCAACTATCCTCCGGGCGGCGGGGGGCGGCCATGGCTGCCTCGCCGTCGTCGGCGTCGGCTACCCGGCGGCCGCCGCGGGAAGGAGGGTTTTGGACAGAGTGGTTTTTGGGCGGCGAGATGGAGTGTGGTCGGAGCAGGGGCGCAGGGCTTTTGGAAACAAAACAGTCCAGATGCCGAGTTGGGCCGTTGGAAGTTTTTTTCGTACCTGGGCTTTAATCTCGTATATAATAAATATTATTATTATTATTATCGCAAATCTGTGTTGCTTTTAAACTTGGTTGTATCATCTCTCAAAAAAAAAATTATGATAATCTATGATAAAATATCATCATTATTACTTTTCTCAAAAAACTTCACCTATATGAAAAAAGGTATAATTTTAAAAAGTATCGGGAACTATTAAAATGTACACCCTCCATCCCACAAATAAAATTCCGTTTTGACTTCTAAAATCCTTTTTTTGACCATTCGTCTTATTTAATTGTTTGACTTCACACAAACAAGGTGTATTTAATTGTTTTAAAAACATATGAATTCATTTGATTTTAATATTTATATACAAGAACCATAGTTAGATCCCAAATCTTTACATCCTAAATCTTTTGGCTGTAAACTTTACATGCTGCCCAAATCTTTATAATTGTTTATTTGCTTCCCAAATTCTCAACCTTTACACTCATGCAATGCAAGTTTACAGGGTTTTGGGCCTCCTGGGTTCCAAATTCTGAATCTTTACACTCCCAACTTAGCTCCATTCTTCAAAACTGTGACCAAAACTCAAAAACTTCTGAAATTTTGAGAGCGACTAAACATGCCCTTAATCTATACCTAATAATAAAGCACGAAAATTTCTGTCTTTTTTTTTTCCACCTCTTTTTTCTTTCACCTACCCTTCTCTCGGTAGACGGTTTTCTTCTGCCCTTCTATATCCCTGTACGGCTGTACGCGAATCACAGCAGGAATCGTGAAGTACAGAGTTCGTGTATCCCAAACCAAATTCCAAAAGAAACAAAAGGCACATAAACATCCATAATTACACACAAAGTGTCCGCCCTCTATATGAATCACAGCCGTGATCTCTAGAGTCCGTGTCCCAAACCAATTCCAAAAGCAGAGGGATGGCCGAATTCTACGATGACTACGACGATGATGACACGCTGGCCTGTTCGACTTCTACGAATCCCGTGCCAGCTTGCGCGGCCTCGTCGAGTCTGGCGTCGCCACGGTGCCGCCGCCGTTCCTGACGCCCGCTGCGTGGATCTCCTTTGCGGCCACCACGGAGGGCTTGGTCACCCCAACTGTCGAGTGTCGACCTCTCCCTCCCGCGCTCCCAGGCCGTCGCGCTCGTTGGCGTCGTGGCGAGCTCTTGCGGCTTCTTCCAGATCACCAACCACGGCGTCCCGGCCGGCACAGTCGAGTCGGCGCTCTCCGCGATCAGGGCCTTCAACGAGCACCCGGCGCGCTCGGCGTGCTACTCCGTCAAGAATACCGGGCCGGCAATCTACACCACCGTCCCATGCCGCCGTGGAACGCCGGGCAGCCTGCCAAGTGCCAACAAGCCTCTCCCTGCCATGGCGCGACACGCTCGTTCTCCGCTTCTGACGGCGAATCCCACATCGGCCACCTCCCCGCGGCGTGCCTGGACGCGTTGCTGGAGTACTAGCGGCCGCTGAGGGCGCTCGAGAAGGTGATCGCCGGCCTGCTGTCGGAAGCGCTCGGCGTGAGGGCCGAGCAGCTGGACAGGGCAGTGCAGGTTTGAAGCGACCCTGATGCAGTGCCACTACTACCCGTTGTGCCCTCAGCCCACCGGCAGCCGTGTCCACACCGACGGTGACCTATTCACGGTCCTTGCGCAGGACGGAATCGGCGGGCTGTAGGTGAGGCTCGACAGCCATGGAGATGCCTGGGTGGACGTCGTGCCGGTGCACTTCTTATCAACATCGGCGACGTGCTAAAGGTACTATAGTCATGGAATACCAAGTCCAATTTTCTTCTAAGGTTTTTCAAAAAAAAAAAAAGGTATCTTCCTAAAATTGAGTTTTTTTTAATTTTGTAGGACAAAATTTAAGAAAAGTAGTGCACATGTACAAAGTAGGATATGCCCAGGATAAGGATAATCTAGAGAATTATATAAGGAAAGTTGTGAAAAGGGAAACTAAAAAACTGACTACAATTTGCAATAAAAAACAGACTTCTTCTAAAATTAATTCATAATTAGCAAGTTGCAAAAACATATCTTATATTATTTAATAATTCATATGCACTCATGTTCTTTTTATTGTATTTTTCATGGCTACATTGAAATTGAAATAGGAAGCAATGGAATTATCAACAATTGACAATTACAACACTATATTATTAATAATCGCTTCTTTGTAGATTATAAATTGTTATATCTTTTGTAAGAAATTAAATTGTAATTACTAATTGTTATATCTTCATGAGCTATACTCCTTCGAAGTTAGGACAATGACACAAGATATAAATCAGTTGAACGCGGGCATATTTTCTAGTTAGTCTTAAATTGAGGTTGGTAAGCTACTCAAGTACGTACAATACAATATTTTAATATTTATAAGATCATTATTAGCTACTAGTATTTGATTAAAGCGTCTTCATGCAATTCGGCAGAATAGATTCAATAGATGTGTTTGTCAGATCTGTTTCCAGTTTCTATACCGTTTTCTAACTTGTGATTAACTAGCCTGGGTTTAATCAGCAGCATTGCTCTGTGACTGTCAGGAACGTAGTCCCTACTGAATAAATAGTGCTGATCGACCTCTGGTTTGGCTGTGCATTTTTTCAGACTAACAGGCGGGAACAAGATCTCGTGGGAAATGTCTGAGAAAGAGGAGATATTTGGAGTCGTTTGCATCATTGGTAATGGATTGACAGACTGAAATATCAAAAGCTACTCCCCGTCCGTCCCAATCGAAGTTTGTCACCCGGATTCCGTGCCATCTTATTTGATGTTTCATCTTATTCAAATTTTTACACAAATATAATTTATTTTTTGGTACGACTTATTTCATCAATGAAAATACTTGAATATTGATTAATTTATTTTATGATTTGCATAAATATTTTGAATAAGACGGATGGCCAAACATAAAGTTTAAAAAGTCAAAAAACGTCAAGTCCATGGGACGGAGAGGAGTAGGTCTGTACAATCTTATCTTAACATATAAATCCCTGGCCGGGAACCATTTGCAGAGACCAGCGGAAGTCCTCCAACCGCAAGAAAGATGTCCGCCGTTTGGTTCCTACACCGCCATCGAGAGGCTGTGGTTGGTGCCAGTTGGGTGAGATGCAACGCACTGGCCACAGCGTGGATCAGCTCAGGGGGTGTTTAGTTGGTGAAATATTTTTTTGGGTCAGAAGACATTGGCGTTCGTTTGTATTTAGTAATTATTGTCCCACCATAGACTAACTGGGTTCAAAAGATTAAATGCTCGTACTTTTCAGCCAAACTATGCAATTAGTTTTTTTTATTTATCTACATTTAATACTCCATGCATGTGTTAAAAGATTTGATGTGATAGGATCTTATCAGAAGACTTTTGGGTTGGGGAATGGGGAGTGAACACTCCCTGCATGGAGCCCTGATGAGGCACCTGCAGCAGGTCGTGGTTGACTCGGGGACATGCTATCATCAGTTGGAGATGGGCCGAGGGTCACCACGCCATCGTAGGGTCGAGGGCGGGGTGAAGCCGGTGCATCTGTCGAACAAGACCCCCTTTCGGCTGTTTTTGGGGTAAAAAATTACCCACTTGCCACTCGATTACGGGGAAAATAACGTTTCGTTTGTTTCTATTCCACACCGCGCCTCCTCCAATCGCCCCCTTTCTTCTCGGCGAATCGTGTCTTGCGGTGGCTCGGCGAGCCCGTCCCTTGCGTGTTCGGCGTCCCGGTGACCCCTCCTTCGCGATCGCAGCGGCGACCCGTCCCTACGGCGGGTCCGGGCGAGCCCCCATCGGGCAGCGGGAGGCCGGCGAAGGGCGGCGTGACCTTCTTCCCTGCCTCCGGTGGGAGTGGGTGCGGCCCCGCCGAGGCCCTCTCCTTCGCGATTGCGTAGGCGACCCGTCCCCTCGCCGACAAACCTGGTCCGGCGAGCCCCCATCGGGGCGCGGGAGGCGGGACGTTGATTCGCTACATGGATCCGTTGTCCGTCTCTGTAGTAGTGAAATAATTTGGATTGGATGCGGTGATGCTTGTCTACCTCCGAATCGTACTTTTGGCACAAACCGAATTTTTGTGTTAGCTGTAGAATTGTTCTTGTGTAGATAATGCAAATCGAAAACTACATAGGATTTGTTGTGTTGTACGACATGCAGGTGCTTGACACAATGCCAACAAGGAGTGCATTTGAGTAACTCTACAAAATAGATGGCGTTTTTTGAGGAAAATAGATGACATTTATGTTTTTATTTATTTATGTGGACCATATCACTTATTAGAATGATAGCATCGTTGTATAAGCCCTTTATGGATATTGTTTTATTTATCTTGACTTATCTTTTATCTTGTTTAAATAGTCATTTTCATATAAATTAATGAACAAATTAGTTTGTTACGAGCAATTTGCATATAAATATGTCCCAAGCATTTATGGGTATTACAGGGTATTTCTCAGACAGTTCACAATTTGGCAAAGACCTCCGACCAAACGACTTTCTGTTTTTTTGCCACATACCTTTTCAACAGCACGCTAGCCTTTACAAAGCTTTACTGGCCCAACCAAACACACCCTTAGTCGATCTGCGACGCGGAGAGCCAAGCTTGCGCGGGCGGCTTTGCCGTCAGCGCTTTCCAGTACGTGCTCAAGAACGGCGCCGCGTCGTCGGCTTCATACCCATACAAGGGAGTGAACGGTAAGTGCAACGCCAGGGCTACACCAAGACCTCGTTATGCGAGGGTTTCAAACCCTACGACGAGTACCACACTGATTTTGGAGACTATGAAGGGGGCATATACGGGAAGGACAAGCAGTGCGGGGGTGCTGATAACGATCACGAGCTACTACTGGTCGGCTACGACTCCACCACGTACGTCCTCAACAACTCCTACGGAGATGACTGGGGATTCCTGTTCCTGCCGCGCCCCGACACCAGGTGCGGCATGCTCAGGGACGGCAGCTAAAATCGCTGAAACCACCGCTTGAAATCTCTTATACGACACCTGCACCAAAAGAGGGTCAGCCAGCGTGGCCACGTCGCTGGCTGCTCTCGGCCGTCCGATCGGCTGGATGGACGGCCCAGATTGAGCGAGTCCCGGTCATTTTACAAAAAGCCCTTGAATTTATATGAAATCAACCCGCAGTCTAGGCCTTCTCACAGGAAATTTAACGGGCAAGCCCTCAAAGTTTTTTCAAATCGCACCACAGCCAAGGCCGACCTCCCTCCCCACTCGGGCCTGCTTGGGCCTTAATGGGCCAAAATTGGCCCAACTCTGTTTTGTCTTGTCTATTCTTTTTTTACACAAATAAATTTGGTAACACTACAAAAATGCATACTAAATTAAAGAAAAATGATAAAACAAAAAAAAAAAAAAATCAAATTGTGTTGAAATCCTCATAAATAATTCTATGCAGTGGATCCAAAAATAGAACATATTTTAATTGGAAGTTTTGCTGTACGGCTACTCCTATGTTTTTTTTGGGTACATATGAAAATCAAATTAAAAAA
>JADLZK010006855.1:0-75777 GCA_015847255.1 Hyparrhenia diplandra
AAAACACAACTTTGACCTCTTATTATTATAAAAATATTTATGAAAATGTGATATATGTATACTTTTATCAAAGTATTTTTAAGACAAATCTATTCGTATAATTTTTCATATTTACAAACTCAACAACTTAAAAGTTATTGATGATTTATATTCCCAATGTTTGACCAAAACCTTGTCCAAAACGACTTCTAATACCAGGCTGGGAGTATTTCAAATACTATATGTGCTAATTAACATGGATTATTTAAGAAGAAAGAGTTTGTGGGGATATGTTGTTCCCTTTGATTTGAACTGCGCAGCCGCGAAGCGGGAAGGGCAGGGGTGAGAGTGGTGGTAGCTGTAGCGCGATGGCGCGCGTGCATGCGGAGTTCGAGGAACCACTGCATGGCAGCCATGTTGTTATTGTGAAAAGCTCCTGGACTACGGCCCGGGGATTCGTGGTGAGGGTTGTTTTGCGGGTTGGAGGTGGAGGGTGGCGCCGGCGGCGTTGGCGGCGGCCGGACTCCATCAATGGGCCAGGCCTACGGGGAATTTAATATAGCCGACAATTGCATTGATAGGAACAGCTTGTCTGCCCCTGATGGATCGTAGATTATAGGTGTGGAGATTGAGGTCGAGGTTTGAACTGTGACGAACGGCGGCGAGGCGCTGGTCGCGTGCGCGAGGAAGAAAGGGATGGCGGCTAGGTTAGAGAACTCCCGGCTCCTATGGTGCCGAGCAAATATGATTGCTCTTGCTTAATCTTGACTCAGTGTCTTACACGGGTATTTATATACCTTCAAAATAATAGAAATTCTATAATAATACTTGCTAATTATGATAATTTGGGCCTAAGCCCCTAGCACCGGCGCCTCTTCCTCAGCCACTATTGGGCCTTCGCCTTCATACTGACGCCGATCAGCATGCATGAAAAATCAGGAAATACAACAAAATTTAAAGGAGCTTATCTTCCCATCCTATCTATGGTGCACAAGCCATAACTGAGCATGTATGAAATCATGATAATTAGCATGTGTTGTGTTTTCACTATATGTGTACATTCAATGTAATTCTTCCATAAGTACTTCTCCATCCTAAAAGAATGCATCTCTAGTGTCATAAAATATTGATACCTTTTTATATAAATTTGGTGGAACTTTTTAGATAGCTTCACTAAGAAGAGAACTAGAATCGCATCCTTTTCAGGAGGAAGGTAGTACCTTTTGAACTAAATAGCTCTTCTAATTAAGGTCTGATCCAAAATGAAAAGATTATGAATATTTTTTTTGTTTGTGTAATAGTGTGCTTGGCAGGTGTTCAGAAACCAAATATTGAGAAATTACACAAAATTAAGAGCGAGAAAGATGAAATCAAATATGTCGTTCATCAGATTAAAAAGGAAGTTTATATCATCATGTCCCTCGAGTCTTTTGAGTAGTTACGTTGGCTATAGTTGCTTGGCACCCATCTGCGTTCTCGTCACTAAATATAATCGTCCCAGTTCTAGTAGGACATACACTGTGTCGTTTGGTCAACTCAAGAGTTGTCTCGTGAATAGCGGGGCTGCAGGAATGGCTCCCTGCCCCCTCCCCCGACCTCCCCGGACGCTCAACGGTCGGAAACGGGCGCCGCCGCCAAGACACCCTCGCCATCCAACCACCCCCACCTCCATCGGCTTTTCCACATCCAAACTCGCCTATCACCCGATCTATGGCTCCCCGCTCCTCCCCTCTCGTGTTTCCGCCACGGGCGCTCGCGCAGTAGCCGCCGCTTCCCCTCGATGCCGCCGGGCGCCGCTCCGGCGATGGCGGATCGCTGCTGAGGCAGCGCTGGCCGCGCTACGCGGGCAGGTGCTAAGGCCCCTCGCCTCGCGGCCGCTGAGGGTCCTTGCTGGACCCACCGCCTCGCCGCTTTCCTGCCTCCTGCCGGTGGCCGATCTTCCGGATGTCGCTCGCCTCGGGCCACGCCTACGGGGGTTAGCTTGCCTCGGCCGCCACCTCGCGCTCGCGCTCTCCCCGCTCTACTGCCTTTCTCCTCCTCCCCGCCCCGCTCTCAGCGCTGGGATTCGCTCGGCCAAGCTGCCTTCTCCGGGTCCCGCTGCCGACGCCGGCGCTGCGGGGGCGCCGTCTCTCTCACCTTCTCCCATGAGCGACGCCACCGGGCGTAGGCGGAGTCTCATCTCCGCGGCGCGCTACTCGCCGCCTCGCACTCATGCCCTCCACTCTTCGAGCCTCGCCTCGAGCGCCGATCGACGCTGCTCGCCGGCCAGTGAGGGGCGCTGGCTCAGCGCTACCGCCCCCGTCCTCGAGTGCCGCTGCCGCTCCGTGGGGGCGCTCTCACGCACGTACCGCAGCTCGGGCCGACGCATGCTACCATGCCGACTGCCGGGATTGCTTCGGACCGCCGCTGAGGATGATGTATTGGCCGCCGCCGCCGATGCAGCCCGGCTGCTGCCACGCTGCCGCAGCCTGGCCGCTGTCCATGTGCACGCCGCCGCTTTGCCGTCCGCTGTCACCTCGCCGAGCCCGGGCTCGAGCAATGCGGGTGGCGCTTACTCGCCGCTCGGTGCGTAAGCCGCTCGCCGGTAGATGGTGATGTGGTGTTCGCGGCGGTCTTCGCCTCCGCTCAGCCGCGCTGTCCGCCCCCCATCGCCGCTTCGGCGACCACGCCTCCCCGACGCCGCCTCGACCTCGCTCGCTGCGCTACCTCCACCCCCTCGCCCCTTCCGCTGGGGAGACCAAAGGGTATGCGTGGGTTGACGGGCTCCTTTCTCCGACCGCTCGGACAACGCAGGGACGCAGGTCGCCGAGCCGAGGCTCCCATCGGGCGGCGGCACGCTGTCTCAGCCCCCACTCGCCGGGCGCTCTCGACTCGCTCACGCGACCACGCTGAGGGTCCGGTGAAGCCTCTCGCCTTCCGCCAAGACGGACGATGCCCTCGCCACCGGATCCTCGCCGGTCTCAGCGGCAAGAACGGCGCTGCCGCCAGCCGGGCCGCCTAATGGCTCCGCTGACGCCCCACGGGTTAGGTGCCGGGCCCGCGAAGCTCGGCCGCTACCGCCACGCTGCCCCCCGCCACCAACGTGTTTGGCTAACGTTGGCCGACCGGGCGCTTATCGCCGATGCCGCTGAAGGTGGCCCCGCTGGGCGCCCCACAGCCACGCCACCGCCGACGACATGAGGGGTTCACTTTCGGGTCAGAGGCGACGACGCCGGCCGGGCGCGGCTCCGCCTAAATTTCGCCGCCGACGGCTCGCGCCGCCATCCTCGCCGGCTATGCTTCAATTGCTCGGGCCGGGATCACGCCGCCGCTCGCCGCCTTCCGCCCGCCCGCCACCTCATCTCGCCAGCACGAGGCACGTGGCGCGACTCCTGGCAGGCATCGCCGCCTCCCACCACAAAGACTCCTCCGTGAGCATGGCGCGGAGCCTCAATGCCAAGCCTCGGGAGCCTACACTCGCGGCTCAAGAACGCCATGCCGCCGCCGACCGAGCCACGGCCTGGCGCCCTCGCTGTGGCCGAAGTCGCCGCACTCCACTCCTTCGCCGCGCATCCTATGTCCGATCATCTCGACTTCCTCGCCACACCGGGCAGCTGAAGGTTGGCGTCAGTCATTGCTACTGTGTGGACAAATGACGGACGCCAAGACCCACTCGTGCTTGGCTCGTGGGGCGCCGCTCCCCGCCGAGTGGACCCGATGATCGACGAGCCGCGGCCTCCCTCCACATGCTACCGTCCACCTCGATGCCGCCCCTACCCTACAACCGAGCCACCTTCTCGACCATCGGGCGACAGGGTCGACACCTTGTTTTGCGAGGCCCAGCCACCGCGGCGCACCGACCTTGATGCCCGTCATGGGGCGACCCGTGAGGCCGTGGTCGAGACTCCCCGTGGACCGCGGGCCTCACCGCAAATGACCTCCCCCCTCCCACCCAGTCGACCCCCATCTCGGCATTGGTGGTTGAGGAGGCCTCGTGGGGACGCAGTTCACCCGCAGACGCTCCCCGCGGCCGAGGAGGTGCGCGTGGGGCACCGATGGGATGCGGCGGATCCGCTGCGCGACGGCCGCCACAACAACGGCAACCCCGCGCCCCCCGGCCGGTCCGCCAACGCCAGCCCCGCCGCCCCCATTCATTGACTCCTTGACGTTGCGGCCGGAGGAGCCCCCGATCCGGACTCGACCGGTCTCTAGGAAACGCGACGACGATCGGATCCCGCGCCCGCAGTGATCGGCTAGCCGGGCAAGACGCCCTTCCGTGATCCCAATCCGAGAAGTGCAATGTGCATCCTCCTCAACAAGTGGGAGCCCGGTGCGGTGAACTCCAATACGCCGATCCCACTGCCGCCATCGTTCCACGGCATTCGCAAGGATGTCGCCGCCCACGCTGCGGATTCGATGGATGCCCCGCACTCGCGGCGCACGCGCCGGAAAAAGGTTCTCGATTAGCGCGCAGGTCGTCAGAGTCGCACACTAGTCTTATTCTTAGCACACCCCCAAGCTCCACCGCTTAAGCCGGTGATTTATGTAAGGGCCCGCTTCGCTACGCTCGCGGGCATCTGCCGCTTAACGCCGGCCGCGTATCGACTCCATTTTCCCTTAGCAACACACGCACAGGCGTGATTTCGAAAAAAAAGTTGTCTGTAATAATAGGTTAGCATGTAGACATCTTTTGAGTAGTGAGCTATTTTTTGTTTTAATTTTTATCTCTTCAAAGGGAGAATTACTGTATGCACACTAGCTTTAGGTGTAAAAGAGATTTTGGACATTGTATGATGCAAAAGAGAACAAGGCCGGCCATGCGCGTGGAGAGAGATATACAGTGTTTGTTGACTGTATTTCATGTACGGTTGATTACAAGAGATGTTGTTCCATGGTAATCATAGTGCTACAGCTAAATGTTGACGAATTAAATCCCACTAATTAACTAAAGAAATGGAGAATAATCCGATTCATCGTATAGTAGAGTTTTGCGTTTGCAGATCCAGTCAAAGGCATGTCGCTGACCACTGCCAATCGCACAAAAGCACAGTGTACGATTGTACGAATGAGCTGATGATTGACAAGTGAAAATAAGTCTCGACTGTCGCCACAGCGAGGTGTTTTCTTGTCTCGGGCATTCTGACCGAGGTTTATCTTTTACAGTTAAGTAAGGGGCCGGTCCGGGAGACTAAAAATGAATTGAATGGAGTGTGAAAAATAGAAAAACAAATTCATATTCATACAGCTAGCGATTCTGTAGTAGCAGTAAAAATTTCTGTTCGAATATAGCTAGTTCCATTACTATTCGAATTAGTGAGCAGCATTTTCTACTAGATACTTGTATCAGTGTTGTACTCTATTGATCTAAACTCCCAAGAAATAATATGCACGAATTGATGAATGTTGTGGATCTAGCAGTGTATATATGGATGATAATACGTATGCATCAATCGATTCTAGCTATTTCATGCACACACGTACTGTACGTGGATTAATCTTTGAATTAGTAACGACCAAAAACACATGGCCGGCCGGGAAAGATGGAGAGAAGGAAGCACGGCTGATGACGAAACGCAAAGAGGAACGAAGAACAAAGGCCATGGCTATGACCCGAACTACCGTTACGGACCAGGAAAAGAGAGTATAGTACGTACTCGGCGGCGGAGGCGAACTGGTAGAGGCGGCCGCGCGGGGAGAAGACGATGAGCGCGACCTCGGCGTCGCACAGCACCGACAGCTCGTACGCCTTCTTGATGAGCCCGCTCCGGCGCTTGGAGAAGGTCACCTGCCGGCTCGTGTTGTCCTCGATCCGGCGCATCTCGCGGCGCCCGCGGCGCCCAGACTGCAGCTTGTTGGGCGCCGCCGCCGGCGCATCCAGTTCCATGTCGGCCGCCGCGGTGGCCATCACCATGAGATGGTCGGGCGGTGGATGGATCTGCATGATGCCTATGCGTGTTGCCGGCGGCGAATCGGATGGCAGGTGTGCCTGCCTGCCGGGCTTAATCTGGTAGCGTTGGGGATTTGTAGGGATGCGATTTTTGGAGGAAAAAAGGGGGCAGTTTTATTACTTAGAAAGGAAAGGGTCGAGGAACCACAAATGGCTACAGCTGGCTGGCTGGCTGGAGTGTGAGTGGCCACCCCCGCCCATGATTCACATGCCTTTTCTCTTCCTCAAAAATCCATGAAAGTATTTCCACATTTGTTTCTCTCCATCCTGAAAGTGACACTTGTCTGCCTTAACACTGACTGGGAATTATTCTCCATATTTTTGCCATCTATATTTATTCAGAGATAAAGGAGGGATACTTCCTCCCTCCTGAAATTTATGCTGAAATATAGTACATTTTGGGGACAAGAAAATAATGTTTACTTAAATAATAAGACATGTTTATTTTGTGTATGGAAAGTTATTCATGTATTTGCCATATTTTGTATGGGAGACTGAGACTTCATCCTTTAACCATGAGAAACAAAATCAAATTTCAATAGATTAGGAAGGGAGTACCTTTAACCTTGGCCTCCATCTACAAATAGAAAAGTGAAAGCAAGCAACCCAAAACCCAACCCTTGGCAGTAGCCAAAAGGTATATAATTTAATACAATAGAGGATAGAGGATCTTGCCCTACTACTTCGGCTCACTAATGATGATGGCAACTGTGGGCAAATATGGATTGATGATCGAGAAGCAAATGCTAGCTAGCTACTCACTAATTCCAAATTATATTTTAGAACAAAAGCTAGTAGCTCAGAAATTCCACCAACAACTTTTTATTAGGTGAACCTCTATTTATGTAGGCCCCATTTGAGTCCTTTACACCACTAGATAAATGAACTTCCGTGGGGGCAAAAACAATTTTCCGTGGCGGTTTTTCCTCGCCCGCCATGAAGCCAAGGTCACCGAAAATGAGAAACCGATTGGCGCTTTTTTGCCCGCCACCGAAAAAAAATAAAAAATCCATGAGCCCATGAGAGCCCATCTAGGCCCGTCTCTGCGGAGCCCATCCGCGCTTGCCAGGCCGCCGCCTTCACCGGCCGCGGCCAGGCCGCCTCGGCGCCGCCGAGATGCCGCCTCGCCGCCGCCCCGGACCGCCACCGCGGCCGCGGATCCGCCACCACGCCACCGATCCGCCGCGCGGCGGGATCCACCGCACCCGGAAGCTCACCCGATCCGCCGAGGCGCCGCCGATCCGGCCCCAGGTGCCGCTGATCCGGCCGTCGCTGCCGATGGACTGGCCGCCGAGCCGATGGATCCGACCGCCACGGCGGACCCACCGCACTCCGAAGCCTCGATCCGCCCACTGCCGCTTGATCCCACGCCACGCGCGCTCCATCGGCCGCCCCACGCCACGCCACACCCGCCACGGAGAGGAAGGGGAAGGGAGAGGGAGGGTCGGTGACACCCGACGGAGAGGAAGGGAGAGGGAGGGCGGGAGGGAGGGAGAGAGCCACGGAGGGAACGTGAGAGAGAGAGAGAGAGAGAGAGAGTTGGTGAAGTGAAATGAAACCCTAGGAGTCAGATATATATTTGTGGCCACCGAAATGGGCTTATGGGCCGATGGAAGTGGGCCCCGACAACCGTGGCGGGCTAAATATAAAAACCGCCGGTTAATCCATTTACCATGACGGTTTTGAAAACCGCCACGGTTAACAAAAAAAAAAACCGCCACGGTAAATTGGGGTATTAACCGCGTGGCGGGTTTTTAAATAACCGCCACCAAAGATCATTTGGAAGTGCTATGCAAAATCGGTTGTGTAGTAGTGTTAGATAATAGTTAATTGCATTTTGGTATGGCTAGCTAGCTAATCAAATAGAAAAAAAAAGTAGTGCCGAATAAAAACATAGTAAAAGCATTTCCTTAAATAGAAGGGTTATATGTCATTAAAATCTTGCAAGTAAATATGTTCTTATGTTGTTCATAATTAATGGGGATTTTTATTTATTTAGGACAAATAAACTAAGTGAAAAATAGTGCTGGACTCAAGAATACAATTCAAGGCTATGTGTGTGGTTGTTATTTGAGGCTATTTATATTATGAGCTAAGAGTATGTGCTAAAGTTAGTATCATTAGAGTGATCCTGAGTTCGAGCATGTTTAGGTTCAATATCAGATACTCCCTCCATACTCATAAAACTTGACGTTTTGGAAAAGATTTGAGTCAAACACTGAGAATATATATAAATCATCAATTACTTTTAAGTTGTTGAGTTTGCAAATGTGAAAACTATATGAATAGATTTGTCTTGAAAAAATACTTTCATAAAAGTATACATATACCATTTTTTATAAATATTTTTAAAATAACAAGAGGTCAAAAGATTGTGTTTTTGAAGATCGCGCCGTTGTCCCAAACGCCAAGTTTTATGAGTGAGTACCGGAGGGAGTAGTAGTTACAGTAGATGACTAATATTTTATTATATGATTTGGTCTAGAAGGCTGGATATTTATTATCTAAAGGTCCAACTAACAATTAGCTAATCTTTTAATTATCTGTACCTATTTGGATAAAAAGATAATTATTAGTAGATAACTGCTATCTACAGGGATGCTCATATACCACTGGAGATGCTCTAACTATGTTTTAAGTGAAAAGGTATTAATTAAGTTTGACTAAACTTTATTAAAAATTTTGGTAACTTTCGTATATTAAAAAATAATAGCTATGGTACTGATAATGTTAAGTTGTTATAATTTGGGCTTGGTCAAGTCGTTCTCACTCTGAAGGTAGCGTCGAAACCAGGTATACCCTGTAGTTGTGCTAAATTTGTGACCACCGCATGCATTTGCATTGCAAAGGTGGCGTTGGGTAATTCGAGAAAAGCGACAAGTCGCAGCGCAGACCAGTGTGTCGAGTGCCAGTGTGCCACCACCACAGCACCAACGTGGCAGGAGGCTATTGCTTTCGTGGAGCCCACAGGCGTACGATGCCAAGGGCCGTCCGTACGGAGGGACCAGCCATAGCAGGACACGCGGACCGGCAGCACCAGCGACCCGCACGCCGACACCACTCACGAGGATGAACAGCCATGGCCGATCGCTGCCACAATTTTATTTTTTTTCTTTATATATTAGCACCTGGAAATACTAGCCGTGGCATGCTACAGTAGTATATTCCACGAACCACGTGCTTCGGTCCAAGCATCTCAAGCCATTAAAAAAAAAACAAACATCTCAAGCAATGCTACACAAATTACCTGAATGTTTATTTAGATAACTACCAATTTCCAGACTACCTACTATGTTTTGTTGTTGTCTCCGGCAACACTAACAGTCCACCCAAATTCCCCTTGTCATGGTCTCGACGAGGCGGCGGAGGGAAACTGGGGTGTTGCTGAAAGAGATGCCGCTACCTAGGCTCAGGGGAAGATGTGCCTCCACTCACAGGGAAACTGCCACCGTGCGCCGCTCCAGCCAGACTTGCCCCCGTGCAAGTGAGGGGGCACGCTTGGAGGAGATGGCATCGGGGAGGAAATCTTCTCAAAACGATTTGTGCACCAAAAGAAGGTCATCCAGCGTGGCCACGTCGTCGGGCGGGCTGGGGCCGTCCGGATCGGCCTGGACGGACGGGCCCAGATTGGGCGAATCCCGCATTTTGCAAAAACCCTTTAACTCCGAAAAAATGTAACCCGCAGTCCATCTTCCCTCCCAGGTTTTTCCTTTTTAGAAAAGGCCCTCTACTTTTTTTCCGAAATCAGCCCGCAGTCCAGGCAGGCCTGCCCTTCTTACTTGGGCTGACTTTCCCCAACATGGGCCTTAATGGGCCGAATACGGTCCGAAGCTGGTATCCTTTCCTACAAATCTTTTTTTCTTCTCAGGAACAAATTTTGTGAAACTTTGAAATTACATAGTTAATCACAGGGAAAATTGTAAAATAAAAATCAAATCATTTCGAATCCTCAAAAATAAATCTATGCAATAGATCCATAATAGAACATGTTTAAGTAAATAGTTTTAATCGAATATTTTCACCTTTGTTTCTTAGGGGTAAATATGAAAATCAAATAAGAAACTAAAAATAAAAAAAAAAAAAAAAATGTTAAGCACTCCTCATGAGAAATAACATGGCTAACCTTAATACTTATCCAATCGCCCTAACCCTAACCCAACACACGCCCATTACTCATCATCATATAATAAAAACGATATGATAGTTCCATTTAAAAACAAAAGAAATATAACTAAAATAATACCATCATCATGATGAACCCTCCAAAATATATAACAACTACAACAACATGCTACAAACCATGACACACTAAAAAAAAAAAAAAACTAACCTTATCTATGTAGATTATAAACATTTTAGTTTGTAAAAAATAAAACAAAGCCTATGTGAATACAATATTAATAGTTCTTGAATTCAATTCACAAAAAAAAAAATTATTTGTAGTACAAAATATCATAGGCCCTAATGGCTACAAGCGGCAACGCCGCGACCATTTCTAGTTAATTATTAAAGTAGTAATGTCCAAATTCCCAAAAAAAAAAAAAAAAAAGTAGTAATGTCCAAATGGCTTAGCCGGGCCCAAGAACGAAAGGAACTGGCCTTGGCCCAGGAACTAGTCAGGCTTTTTAGACGGTGTGCTTGGCCCAGCTGGAACGAGTCAATTTGATGGCAGCAAATTAACGGAATGGTAAAGACTGAAGACGACTGCAGAGCAGAGAGGATGCTAAACATCAATATCACTGCTGCATGTACAGCGCCCTGCTTAATTTTATCGTCTGTCTATCTGTAAGAACAGCAATATTGCTTGTTATATGTTTAGACGCATAATAATAAACCAATACAGTATGTAGTAGTACAACACATGTCTCTTATAATAACAAATAATGTATATAATCAATGGACAATAATACATATAGTCTAGATCAGTAGTATTTCATGTTCTGGCTGACGACTGAACGAAATTAAGCTCTATTAATTGATCTCCTCCATATATATGTCATCTTTTTTCATTTGCACCGATCTGTGTCTGTGCCTGTCTCTCTGCTTTCTCTATGTACGTACTACCTGCCTGAGCAACATATATAATCCCTGCAGCAGCATGCAGTTGGTAGCTAGACGCGGTCGTCGGCGGCGGCGGGGGCATTGTTAGTAGTGGTTGTGACCGACGACATCATCGTCGTCCCGTTCCCATTGATCTGCTCTTGCTGCTGCTGCTGCTTGAGGTGCTTCATCTCTTTGCCTTTGCCCCAGAGGAAGGCGTAGAGCCCGAGGATGATGAGCAGGTCGCCGAGCAGGCTGCCGACGGAGACGTCGGTGCCGATGAGCAGCGAGTCGAGCACGGTGGTGGCGACGAGCGACAGCGAGTTGAACATGGACGGGTAGATGGGGCCTCGCCGCGCGATGGCCCACGAGATGAGGCAGAAGGTGGCGGCGGTGTTGAAGACGCCCGAGTAGACCACGGTGACGAGGCGCAGGTCCCACGACAGGCGCCACGACGCCGGGTCGCCGCCGTTGATGACGGCGCCGATGACCAGCGCCTGCACGGTGCCGCACACGCAGGCCAGCATCGTGGACAGGTACTTGCAGGGGAACACCCGCCCCACCCTGGCCGCCTGCACGATGAACCACAGCGCGTACGCCAGGCAGCTGCCGCACAGGTACACCGTGCCCAGCGCCATGTTGCGGTGGTGGTGCGGCACCGTCGCCGCCGCGTGGTGCCGGAGCAGGTGCGTCGGCCACGGCTGCAGCAGCGGGGCCCTTTGTACAGGCTCGCCGCCACCATCGTGCCGCCCACGCACACCGCCGTGCCCGCCATCTTGGCCCGCCCCGCCCACGTCCCCCCGCCGCCAGCTTCTCCACGCGGAGCAGCACCGCCATCAGGAAGGTCACCACGGGGATCAGGTTCAGGAAGTTGACGGAGATGGCGGCGCTCGTGGCGCGGAGGCCGTAGTAGTGGAGACCCATCGCCAGAACGATGCTCAACAGCGCGCTTATGGACATCCACCCCATCACCTTCAGGCTCACCTTGCGCACCATCGACCTGCATGGAACCATCCATTTGAAATTAAAAATGAAATTGATTAACAGCGCCATGCCATGCCACGCCACGGAGAGTTTTAGCAACACAAAGCAGAGTGTGTCTTCAACACCGCCGAAGCAGAGTGTGCTGCTAGCCTGTGTCTGATACTAGCCGGCCTACTGGCCGCACATCACACACACAGGTCTGCTTGCTGCTAATGGTACAGTCACAACACAAAGCTGGCATCAGCCAAACTGCCAAAGTAAAGATCGACTGCATGCTAGGTATAAATAAATTTATTTATTAATTTTAGGGGATCACTCCTATTCGCATTCATGCCTGGACCGAGGGAATGAAAGTTCCACAAGAGTACACTTTTTTTTTTTTTTTTTTTTTTTTTGGCCACAGTCGAACAAACAATCCCTTGTCTTCCCCAAAAGGCTTACTCGGGGCAACCGTGTCAATGCCCCTAGGGCCTCCTCCCCCCCCTCAACCGCCGCCTAGCGGCGGCGGCGTGAGATAGCTATAAAAGTGCTTAATGCAGTACCTTTCCTCCCCTTCCATTATTCCCTCCCACCCTTCCACCACCATGCCTCTTCCTTGGCTTTAACGGCGGTACGCTTAGTCGATGGGCTAGATCTGCATTCCTCATCACCGAGTCGTCAGAAGTCAGCTTCACGTGGCCCCGGCATGCGTAAAGGCGACAAAGGCACGGGCGGTGGAGCCCAAGACTTGGCAGGCTAGCGCCTTGGTTGGTTGGATCCATGCGGCCCGTGGAGCACCAAGCCACCCCGTGGCGGTGGTGGCCCATGGCCTAAACTAGTCTGGCGCGGCCTAGGTTGTTTGGATCTGTCACCGCGGGCTATAGATATACATTTGGCCTGGCAGCCCGTAGCCCGGTCCGAGGCCGGCCTTTTGGCCCGTCCGAGGCGCGGTCCGCCCGGCCTGGCCACGGGCGGCACGGCCCGGTTTCCGGACCGGGCCATGGGCCGCCGCCGGCGCCGTGTGGCACGGACTGGTCCGCCCGGTCGTTGGCCCAGGTATTGGCCAAAAATTGACATCAAGTGCACATTTTTGCCCGACCCGCTAACTGTTCTCTCTCTGTTGTCTTCTACTGCTGCTCTCTCTCCCCGACGTCCCCGTTGCTCCAAATCGAATCGAAGGGCGAGCACCAACCCAGCGGCGATGGCGTCCATACTGGGCCGTGCTTCGCCCCGCGCTCGAGGGCGGATCCCGGCCGCGCGCGCCTCCTGACCGGCGGGCTTCGCCCGACGGCCTCCCTCCTAGCCTCCACACCGCGGAGTCGCCCACGCCGGCGTCTTCTTTTCGACTCCCAAAGACGCCGGCCCGGTGCGCCGCAGCTTAGCCGCCCCGCGTCGGTGGCGCCGGCCCGCGACGGCGAGCCTTCCCCTCCCGACATCGAGCACGGTGGAGACCGAGGCCGTAGAAAAGGGGATGGGTCGCCCGACTAGCCCGTTGCTCGAGTGGCCCGTGGCGATAAAATGGCTCCACGGACGGGCCATGGGCGAGGGCGCCGGCTCAGCACGGTGGAGGCGCGCGGCCGGTGCGCCCGCGCCGGCCCGAGTGGGGCCCGCGGGCCGCACCGGGCCGCCCGTTGGACATCTATACCCGTGGCGCACCAAGGTGGTCGTGGCATCCAGAGGACAGATCTAGCTAGCCCGTGGCCCTGGCAATGGCCTAGTGCTCGCAGGGTGGCGGTGACAAGGAAAGTCAGGTTGGCCCATGGCTAGGGGGTGGTAAGCTCAGGGGACAGCTACGACAGGGAGGTCGAGGACAACGCTTATGGCACATGGCCTCCGGGCGGGGCGGCTGGTGGTCGAGGTCAGGGCCAAGGCAGCCTCGTCCCTCTGCCACCCAAGATAGCTGGTGGATGTGGCCTATCGGTGCATGGGGTCCGAGGCAGTGGCTGGGCTATCCTTACTGGCGTGACGATCAGATCTGGTGGCCGAGGAGGCTTGTGTTCGGGCGCTAGAGGCCCTTTTCGATGCGCGACCGACACCGTTGTCTACTGTCACAGCCCCGCAGCTTCGGTCCTTCGCTGGTGATGATGCAACGGGTGCCATTGGTGGACTGCGTGTGTGGATGTTCAACCTCTGGGTGAAAACTTTGACAGTTCCTTTGGCAGGGCAGTGGTGGCACAGCTTGCGCCATCTACCTTCTTGAAGGCGTCGACGAAATGTTGTTAATCCATGGTAGGTTTGGGATGAAAGTCCTACTTGTTTGCTTCTACAACGTTGTTGGCGTCTGATCATATCAATATCTTCCTGACGCCAACATCGGAGTGCTTGTGCAGCCCATCCCTCTGTGTACGTTATGCCTTCATGGCTGCGTATGCTTCAAGATCCTCTTTGCAATAGTCTATCCAACCTTTTTGGTGTTGCCGCGTTCGATTGGTTCTTTGGTTATTTTATCAAAAAATAAATCTCTGTACTAGAGATGACTTAAATCTGAGAAGGAAGGCAGTCCATTTAGCTTTTCTTTGACCGTGTAGCGGTGAAACAACTTTGAGAAAAGAAAAAATTAATAGATATTGTGGTGCTAATTTCTTAAAATATGGCTAAGTGCTAAAGAATCGTGCCGTGGCCCTGTGGGGGCTTTGGAAATTAAGGAATGGTTTGTGAGGATACTTGGAATGATGTGAAGTCGTTGATCCTGAAAATTGCGATCATGGTCCAGGGACTGCCCACCGGACAACATACCATCTGAGTACAAGTCAAAACTTGCCGAATTGAGAAGAATTCCAGCAAGTCCAGCAAGATTGACATGTTGAGAAGCATGCAAAAGATGAATGGGAGAGGGTGGCTTCTTGTGCCTGAATGCTACAAACGGCCGGGAAGCAGAGGGGTTTGTCCAAGAGACCAAGAGTAGTTCCTTTGAAGAAGCTAGCAGTTGGGGGCAAAAATGGGTGAACTTATTGGGTTGGCCCTATAATAACACTAAAAAAATATCGAAGTAATAAACCGGCCAGAACCTCGTTGGCCTTAATTTAGTTGAATGATGAAACAATGGCCTGAGGGAGCAAAAAAGGAAAGAAGCTACACACTACATAAGTACATAGCCAGCTTAATTAGCAGTACTACGACGCCTTTCATTTTGTTCAGACAAAGTGAAAAAAAAGTGAAAAAATTAAAGAGAATGTCCTTGTCTGACTGTAACAGAATTATACAGAGAAAATTGAAGACGTACGACACCCGATGGAGATATGGGTTCTATATGTTTTGTCGTATCAGGTCGATCGGGGAATATATAAAATGAGGTCGATCGATGTTAGGCATCGATCAGCAGCAAGAATTGAAGAATTGGAGCAAAAGACATGGTCCGTCATGTGTGTCTAACACCTGTCGTGCTAATCCGAGCAGAGTACATTCAGCAAGTGGTAACCGATGGACGACGCTACAAGCTAGTACATTCACAAGACGGCACTCGAGCCGGCAGATCGACCGGCATATCTATCTATCTCTGTCTTTCATGCACATCGTGCCGGCTCTAGCTAGCAATCAGCATATACCACGAAATGGATCGGTGTTAAACATTTCTTTCTCCCTTTACACGTACGTGAACCTAGTAGCTATTCCTATTGCATATGCATGCTTTTTCTTGTAAAGACAAGGCCGGCAGGCGAGCAACAACAGGAAAGCAAACGCAACGACGACCATGCCTGCCGGCATTGCAAACCAAAAACGTACGTGTATGCTACGCTGATGCAACCTTGTCGGTCGTACGTCGTCCATGATGACTATTGATATATGTATGTATGTATGTATTTATTCAGTACACACACATGTTATTCCATTCGTGTCAAATAAAAAATATAGTATAAACGTACAAGGGATCATCAAGGATCAGGAAAAATATTATTTATCTCATTATATATATTTCGATTCGATCGAGGACACGGCGGGTTGGTGGGAACCTCTAGCTAGTTCATAGATAGTATATATACTGTGTAAACCAAAGTCTGAAAATTACTTTGGTCATGGCTCATATATATAGCTATCCTGCTGTGTGGAGCAACCAATCCTAGCTAGTCACCACGATTATATATATGTGTGCCTGGGCAAACAACCAAACACGTACCCTCGTATAGCTAGTTAGACTATTTTTTTGACTTGATAACATGAAAATGTTACAGGTCAAATATATTTATCATAAAAAGTTGAATGCAACTAAACG
The DNA here is from genome assembly GCA_015847255.1 of Hyparrhenia diplandra. Taxonomy (NCBI): domain Eukaryota; kingdom Viridiplantae; phylum Streptophyta; class Magnoliopsida; order Poales; family Poaceae; genus Hyparrhenia; species Hyparrhenia diplandra. The sequence goes on from JADLZK010006855.1 coordinate 16,119, forward strand.
ACAATGCAAGCTAGAGTTTGTTTATTTTGTGACACGACGACTCGAGACCATAATCATATCGTCGTCTTATCTAATTCCTTCATATATAGTATTAATTCAAGTTGCTTGTTCATATAAGTAATCAATTGCACACATGCATGATGCTAATGCATTAATTAAGTATGGGTGCGTACTACTAGGTAGGTACGGTACCTGTCAAAGTAGAGAGCGAAGGGAGCGACGATGATGGCGCCGATGAGGTTGCGGTAGGCGAGGAGGACGAAGGGCTCCATGCCCACGTTGAGCGCCAGCTTCGACAGGAGCAGGGCACCCATGGTGAAGGCCTGACCAGCACCATGCTCGTCGGCAGCATCACCGTCTCCATCGACCATCTTGTCATCTCCTTCTCGTCGCCCTCCACAATATCTACTGATGCCGACCGACGAGGACGAGCTCGACGCCGCCGCCGTCCGGCCGGCCTGATCTGATCTGTCGTCGTCTCCTGCACAGACGTCGACGATGGATGGATCGATTATCACAGCAAAGCAGACTCGCTATATATCTAGCAGAGAGGCAGAGCACTTCGATGATTGATATGTATATATAGGTAGCAGCTCAACTGCCCATGGATGCAATGCAATTCGAACATATACCTGAATGGCTGTTGCGTAAGCGCATGGCAACCTAGTTAGGCCATGTGTACATACTACTCCCATCCATATGACGATGAACGAAATTGCCCGACAATCCATGCATGGACCGCATTGTATGCATCCATCATCTCTACTCTTTTCATCTTGCTACTAGGGACGGAAGATTTACATATATAGGAAATTTTCCCATTTGCTTTCCCCTGTTTTTGGCTCTCTTCTTAATTCCGTCTACATATCAATCAATCAGCCGGCCATGCATATGCCAGGAGAGTTTGGTTTGGGTGGACAACACAGCTTATTTAATACTGTATCATTACGCAATGTAACAAATGTCAAAAGAGTCACTAGCTATTACAAGCTAGTCATTCAAAAAGGCTAACTGCATGAGCGCTGATGATCCAGTGGTGCACGCAACTTTGTTTATTGTATTTGTTTGCTTAATTCGCTTTCCTTTAATAATATATAAAATCAGCCAGGCAAGTCTTTGCATGATTCAGTTAATATATTATGCAACAATATATTAGGCACGCACACTGTCACATGAATGAACCGATCGAGATTATTGTATTGTATAGCGAGACTTGTTACAGTTAGCTAATAGTCAATAGGGACTACTCACAGATCGAGTTCAAACACAACAAGCTAGTTTTTCTTCAAAGATTAGGCCGGTGAAGTACGGTCGGTCAACAACACATGCAAGCATATATATTATCATATTATTAGCTCACTAAGCGCGTTATACACTCTGCTCAATCATGTATAACGATAACATCACCTATCTAGTACAAATGACGTTCTAAAAAAAACTTGCCTATGAGTGAACACAAGCGCCCGCGGCACAACACTAGTATACTATTTAATTTGACCTGATAATTGTACAAGTATTATTTTGTGACTTTCATTAGTTATTATCCACTACTGTAGAAATTGTTTTCACCACTGTCTTTAAAACAATAGTACCAATAGATCACCACTAGTCCCAGTCTAGTTTCCACCACATGTTCGAGCCATGAACCGGTGGTGAAAACCAACCTTAAGTTTATAATAATAACTATAAAGCATCCTCAGTCTCTCCCACGTGGGCACCCCCCTTCAATCCCGTCCTCAACCTCTACTCTTCTCACCCACAAGCGTGATGATGGCGGGCCTGCCCCTACCTCCAATCCCAGTACCTACAGACCCCTAGCTCGTTCCTTCTACTGGTGTGACGATGTCTCCTACCACCCTCTCGGCCAAATCCACCATGGTTGCAGGATGACAGCCTCCCCCCCCCTAGCTCTTGACAAGGCCATCGTCCACACAGTGACAGCCCCTTCTCATGGCATGACGTGGTATCCACCAACCCCTTTGTCAACCAGATCTGACGTCATGGATGATATATAGGTGCTGCAGTCCTGCCCTTCCCTCTCTAGCCTGTGGTATCCCTCCCGATGAGCATGGCTCAGTGGCAGTATCCTTTGTCTCCTAGCACGACGATGGCACCTGTCGTCACCCCTCGTTGAGATTTATTGTCTATGGGCATGGTGATGCATAGGCGAGGTGGACCGTCATGTTTTATTGTTTATTCCTTTTTACCGTCTATTTGTAAGCCGCCGGTGATCGACTCCATTTTCAACGCCAACTTTGACAGCCGGTGAGCAAAACCTATGGTGAATAGAGGCTTTTATTAGGCCCGGCGGTGATGACATTATTGTAGTCGTGATCTCGGTATGTTACTACTTTTTATGTATAGTGATCTTCTTTCATAAAGTTTAGATACAGTTTGAACTCTTCGTTGATGTCAACGAGAGGTACATACCTAGGTAGATTTCATATGGAACCCTCTCCCGAAGAATATATGTGGATATATCCTGTATGCATGATATGCATCCCAAATTTTAACAATAATGCTTCTTCGATTTCAGTAGCTATATATGCAAAGTCATTGAAGTATAAATGGGTTGATGTCCTATGAATTGGAATGCTATACTAGCATATGGATGTATATATTATTGAGTATATATGCATGGTTCTAAATAGCTCGCCATAGGCATGGTTACCCCCAACACACACACACACACCCCCCACCACCAAAAAAAAAGCATGCTATATATAGCTTATATTCATAGGGTCCACCTACAATAGCGCCAATTGATTTGTTATTGCCACTAATGACGCTTTTGCTCTGCTAAACACCGTTATTATTTGGATTAATACAAATATTCTTCGCACCGTTGATCCTGACCAAGACAAATATTCATTCCTTACTCTTGAGGACGGACTACCTATACGGCTTTCTTTATTATTTAATAAATTATGTAAGAAACCCTTGGATAAACACATTGAATTGGGTTGTGCAAATTATAGCCATGAGTACGTACGTACTCCATGTGAGTGTTGAGATGATATTGGCATAGGCAGGTTCAGATCCCAATATTTCACCATTCATCATTGCGTTGTTGTTGCCCCCAAGTTCCTACTCCATCGATTTTGCCTATATATATATGCAGACGCAAGCTATATGTATATATATGTAGACGGAACTTGGCAGGAATTGAAGTCAAGAAAAGGGTAGATCTAATATCAATCAAATAAAGGGTACGACCAAATTAAACAATTTGAGGAAACTTACTGTTATTATTTAGTAATCCCTTTTTCGTCGGCTGCTGCGACGATTATTCTTTGGAAGCGCAAGAACCTGGTGTGAAGTTGGAATTGATATGAAAACAACAACCTTATGGCTCGAGGTAATCATATCCAATATTTGCCACATGCATATGGAATGGAAAGAAAGGCAGGCTACCAAGGGAGGCGATATCAAAAATGGATGGAAAAGAAGGAAAATTAATGTTGGTAGAAGAAATGAATGGATGCTATATATGTGGTGTTGTTGACCATGCGCATGCATGTTAATTCTACGTGGTGGCGCCAAATTACTTCAGTTTGCTGGAGAGAGAAACATGGATGCATGGTCAGTATATGACGCACATGGAAACAAGCTAGCTTGTACTAACTATAGTAAGACCAAACTACTAGGTGCATTTCACCGTACGTCTAACAGATGGATGATCAAGTGAAACAGCCAATGAGTCTTTTTCGCAGTTATATGAAACTAGAGGAGGAACGGAAAGGATGGAGGTGACAATATGTGTGTGAAGGGAGAGAGGGCATGCAGCATTGTTTGCGGGTGGTATATTAGTGTTGAAGCAAAATATTAAATTGCAATATAAAAAAATGCAATTCTCACTTCATTCACGAGAAATTGAGCTTGCGTTGTTTAATTTGCCCACAGAGGCCAGTTGCACACTTGCATTGGCCGGGAGCCATTCTTTACATGTGTAGATATTGCAGCAGATGACATGACTGCACAGAACGGCCGGTGATCTGCAGTTTGCAGCACATACAAAACCTTGACTACTAGCTTAATTGTCTCTCGTTTAGAGAATAAAATTTGTTATGATGATTGCTCATCATATCATACATCCTCTCTTTGCTGCGTCACTTGCTTTGGTTTCTCTTCGCCATCAATAACATTGCTCTTGCTTGATGGAGGAGCAGCATCTGATGCCTCTTTTGGTCTTTTGCCCACAGGACAAAGTATAACCCAGCAATTACAAAAGCAGAGCCCAGGGCGCTGCATTGATCATGGAGAATCAAATAAGCATAATCAATCTTGTATTTTTCTGACTAGTAGTAGCTAGGTACTGTACCTTCCAACATGGAGCTGTTCATGGAGAGCCACGACGTTGATAGTACCTGCTATCATTTGTATCAGAGGTGTGAATGCAGTGGTGAAGACCGGACCTCTTTGCTCGATGCACCAAGACATGGCCAAGAAACCAACTCCAGACCCCATTACCCCCCTGAATAATGAATAACAAACAACACTACTAGTCAGTCAACAATTAATCATGCATCGATCTAGGTTGTTATATATAAACTGAATTAATTTGCCTCTATCTTGTCTGAATTACATACCACAAAGAGCACAGTGATGATCTGAAGCTTGGTTCTGAGGATCCACACTGACAGGTCCCTCTCTGTGGCCAGCCCCACAGCAGCCATCTGAAGGAAGCTGAGCAAGAACATCAGGGTATTCCCAGAGTAGAGTGCCGGGTACTTCTTCCCCAGTCTTGACTGGAGGATGAACCAAAAGGACCAACATGCTGCGCCTGCAAAAGCAGGGCCACAGACCCAATCGCCCATTGATGATGTGCGACGACACTGCCGCCATGGCTCGCCATTGCTGCTCCGGGTGCAGCAGGTGAGGGTTTGGTCAATGATGGACCTTGGTACAGGGCAAGCAGGATCGCTCCTGTGAACCCTATTGTTGTGCCAATCACCTTGGCTATGCCGGCTCCAGTCTTGAGGTCCAGTTTCTCCATCCTAGTAATATGTATAGCTTGCAGTCAATTAATTAAGTAGTAGCTAGGTAGCAGCATATAATTAATTTAATTAATTAATTACGTACCCAAAAGGAAGTGCCACAACAAAAGTGAACATGGGAGTCATGTTGATGAAGGCACATGCAAATGTTGCTGTGGTGTATCGTAGCCCCACGAAGAACAGCCACTGGGTAAGTGAGGCACTACATATATATATATACATACACGATATTATTACGCGTGTAACAAGTTCAAGGAAGGTTTTTGATTAGCACACAAGCGCTACTGTACTGAAGAAAAAGAGTGATGAGAGATCACAACTACGTACCCAAGCACTGCACTGAAGAAGAGATACACAAAGATCTCAAGTGTCATCTTAGGTCTCGTCTTCCTACACATATTATGCATGGATGGTATCATACATAGCATAATCATATATCAGCAAGATATATACGCTTGCATACATAGCATAATCATCATCTAATTGTATACTTTTCTATGAAATGGCATGTCATTGTTCCAACTTCCACACACAGACAGACAGAATTATTGGCGCCTGAAAGACATTTGAGCTGTCACTCACAAAAGTACACGTACCTCTCCCGGTAGTAGGCGATTGGAGCGAGGAAGAGGAAGGCGGTGAGCTGACGAAGCGTGATGAGGACAGTGGTGTGCATCCCCTGGTTGAATGCCATCTTCGTCAGTGTGTTGAGCACGGCGAACACCACAACAACGGATAGCATTGTTGCCGTAGGCTTCCAGTCACCCCAACCCATCGATGATCTGATTTCGATCTCTAAAAGAAAAGGATATGAGATTGGAGATCAAGTGATGTGATGGTATCTGATCCGATCTGATCGATCGATCGATCGATCCAGCAGCTGCAGCTAGCACTACAATAGAAGCTCTATCTGCCTCCAATCGATCTGTGTTTGCCTTACACACACACATCCACACATTGCATTCACGCAGGGGCTAGCTATTTATACATGACCAAGCAGTCCTGTGCAGGGAGACCTATAGCTAGCTTGCTTTATGTGCACTCAAGAAGAATGATACCTTGAATTAACATAATAAATATATATTTGCAGCTGGGCCCAGGGATATTTTTCTATACCATTAATTTAACCGGAAGAACCTATCTGGCAAAAGAATGGCGGTAGAATATTATCTTGCATGTATGCAGCTACTTTATGCTCTAATAAAATACGGAAAATAATGAAGGATGAATGCTTTAATTAGGAAAAAAGCTAAGCTTCAGAATTTTCCTTTTAAAATAAGGAAACCGTTTTTGCATGTACTATCATTATTAGTGCTAATAAGCATAACATTTGCCGAGCACTCCAAAAATAATACACAATAATGGAGTATTAGGTAATGCTCCATTATCATTTTTTACCCCTACCTTATTTGCGCGCCAGTCTGATTTAAAACTATGAAACTAGGTAAGATGGCCACTAACTGTCAAACTTGGACAAATGTCATCCTCTTGCTGGTTTCACAGGTGCATTTCTATTTTGTAAGAATAAGAAAAAAAAGTGCAAACACATGGTTGATTTTAACCATTTGTGTTTAGCTTTTGTGATGAGTGATTGCCAACTCTCGATATTTTCCTTCTATTTTCCTTTTCTTTCTATCTTGGTTACCCTTACCCCGGCACACATGGTGTGTCGGTTGATGTTGTCTCGTGGCTTGTGTTGTGCAAAAGCGGAGCTTGGAGACGGTGGTCGACGGTGAGGTGAAGACCAAGGTGGATGTGTCGCAGATGGACTTGGAGCGGTGAAGGGGGGCGTGAGGCTTGGATCGGGGACCGGATCGCCGGTGGCCCGATCGTTGTGATGACACTTGGGACATCGACAAGTCGCGAGGACACATGGAGTGACCGTGTCGATCGAAAGTTAAGATGATGGATGTGCAAGTCAAAGCGGGCAGCTCGAGAAGACTTGGCGGCCGGGCGGTCGAGGACGGGGTGACATGTGTCGGAGCTCGGGGGATGCGTGACGCGTTACGCTACTCCGCGCCCGATTTGGTGCTTTGGCCGTTTGGGCCTCAGAACCATCGGCGACCGGGTTTCGTGGGTTAGGGCCTCAAAACCCGGGGCGGACATTCCGATGCAAAAGGGCGGCAGACGGGCGGCATCGAGGATTGCGTCGAAGTGAAGCTACCAAAGGAGAAGGCACGGTGGCCGTCGGATCGTAACATTCTCAGGTGGGACCAATATGCTTCGGCTATTCGGTGTTGGCCCATGTATCAGTAGGGGTAGGATGGTCATTTAGACCGAGACTATATATAGAGAGGGCAGCCCTCCACCTCAAACTGCATCTCCGGTTTCAGTTTTTTCCTTTAGGGTTTCCTTCCTCGTAGTTTTCTGCTTTGTGAGAGGTCTAGACACTTTGTGATCGATTGTTTGTAGGAAGAGCACGAAATCCTTCATTGAATCTCTAGGCTTTTCGGATCGATGGATCGTAATACGTGTTGTGTTGTGATTTGAGTTCTTGTGCTGTGATTCTCATCAATTTTTCTCCTCCCCCGTTCTTGCTCAATTCATCATTTGTAGGTCGTTTTCGTTCGATTCTTTTTTGTTGTGGTTCATTCTACATCGTGAACCTAAGAGGTTCAACTGAAGGATTTTTGTTGAATCCTTGCGAAGTTGGTAGATCGAAGCATTTTTTGTGTTAGGGTTCGTGATTTTCGAGTTTGAACCGTGATCTGAAAATTTGGTTGATTTTGCTTGGTCAAAGCTTTTAAATTTCTTTGGGGATTTGGTCACCTACATGCGTAGATCACTTGGCACAATTTTTGTGACCTGAGATTGAGTTTTGATCGGATTTGGGGATGAGGCGATTTTTGAGTTCGTGGCTGTTTTGCTGTTTTAGCGAGGTGCGGACAATCCGGCTCTTAACCCCGGACTGTCGGGCATCGTGCTTGTCCCGGGGATTCTTTTCGGTGTGCTGAGTCATCAAGCGCGGACAGTTCGAGCTCAGTCTATAACGTGTCCAGAACTGCCGTGAGAAAGTCGGGTTTCAGGATTTTGAACGGTGGACTGTCCGGGGTCACTGTGGCGGACTATCGGCAGTGCAAATATTTTGAACCGCAGACTGTTCGCCACCCAGGTGCGGACTGTCCGTGAGGTCATTTTTCAGCACGCATCCAGAACCTGTTTTTCGTTGTTTTGAACTCCAAACAATCCTCCCTTGAGCCTGTATTGTCTGCAATTCATTTTTCAGCAACATACAGTGCGATGCTCTCTGTTGGTCATCATCTTTGTGCCGCCGGACTGTCCGCCCCGAAGCACCGAGCTGTCCGAGCATGTGTTGTTTTGTGCTGATTTGAGTTGCTTTCACGTGTTAGTTTGAGGGTTTGTTCCCATCGCTTCTCGAGAGTTCTCAAGCATGTGAAATACTTCACTTTAGCATCTCACTACGGCTAGTTTTGTGTTACTCATCTTTTGGAGAGATCTGTGGTCGGGTCGAGTTTGAGGGAGACGTGAGAGCTACAAGTTCAAGTTTTTGAAAGAAAATTTTGAGGCTCCTATTCACAACCCCCACCCCTCCTAGTCGCCTTTTCGGTCCTTCAAAATGGTTTAATCTCTAAAAGTTTCATAACGAATAACTTATAAATTATAAAATATGAAACTAGTACAATTTTATTTCAAAAAAGTTACATATCTAGGTTTCTTCATCTATTTAGAATTATTTCATGCTCATTATTTATTTAGAATTGGATGTAATAATCTAGACAACACCAAACAGAGTAGCAATAGATATAGACAGGCATTTTAAAGAAAATTGGCTCTGGTTTTATCCATGTTTTAAATATATAGCGGGCTATGGAAAATAGCGATGGGAAAAGGGCTTTTCTAAACGCTATTGGGCGCTTATAACGCCGCTATTGCCGCGCTTATAGCGGTAGCTACACGATGATAGCGCCGGGCTGCTGCTGCCGCCGCTATAAGCGTGAATAGCGGCGCTATAAGCGGCGAATAGCGGCGATATATAGCGTGAATAGCGGGCGCAAATAAGCGTCAATAGCGTGCAATAGCGGCACAATAGCACACAATAGCGGGCAATAGCGCCAATAAGCCAATAAGCGAAAAAGTGCAATAGCGTCGCTGGGCAGTTATTTCTAGCCGCTATAGCGCGCTATTTAAAATGTGGGGGTTTTATATTTTCAATTTATTATTTTTAGAATTAGAAAATAGAAACACACCTTTCAAAACCTGTTTTAGAATTAGAAAATAGAAGCCTAACGTACTTTTGGTCAAGTTTTACACAATAACTTTAAATTGTTATATTAATTATCCATGTATGGTCACACATATTTTGCATGAGCAAGTTAAATCCCTTTGGGGGGTGTTTAAAAGTCAGAAAAATGTGTTTTCGAGCGTTCGGACGCTCGAGAACGACCTAATTGGGCCTGGCCCATCATTACTGCACACTCCCACCCGACCTCTTTGTCATCCTTATCCCATTCCGGCACCCTCCACACAACTATTCCAGCCCCGATCCACCACCTTGCCGCCGGCTTCCACCCGCTATCACCCCATCCCTACGTGCCTCCACCTCCACCTCGAGCTCCGGCTTCCACACGTGGCCAGAACTCCTCCCCGCCAAGGCCTCCTCTACTCGCAAGCATGTCCGCCGCCATGTCCGTCATCGACCTTTGCTCGAGCTCCTCCCCACGCACGGGCCGCCTCTGCCTCTCCGCTCCTCCATGGCCGAGGCGCCTCGAGCTTGAGCTTGCCCACGACCATGTCCGTGGGTTGTCATTGCCTCTATGCTCCTCCCAGACGGGGGCTGGGGGTCGAGGGCGAGTCCCCCATGGAAGGGCGGGGAGAGGCCCCCGCGCTACTATGCTCCCCATGGTCAAGGCAGCGTCGACCTCGAGCTTCACATGATTGAGGCCACGGCGGCTCCACCTCCACCGCCATGGTCTCCTCTCGCCTTAGCTCCCCACCACCACCACCACCACCATGGGCCTCCTCCGCATTCAAGCTCCTCCATGGCGGCGAGCTTGAGCTCGAAGCTCCCCATGGCTGTTTCATTTTAGGTTTTTCAGGTGTACTAGTATTTGAATTTGGTTGTTTTGGTAAAGGATTTTCAGATGTAGCAAGTAGTCAACCTTGTTTGTTGACGATAGTTTCAAGTGTGTTTCAGATGTGTGTTTTCAAGTGTTTCTTAAGCATGTTTCAAGTGCTTCAGCAGCCATCAGATGTATGTTTCTTAACTGAAGCATGTTTCAAGTGTTTCAGCAACCATCAGATGTATGTTTCAACAGTTTGCCTTTGGATGTTTCAGATTTAGATCTGGGGTTGCATATCTCCTCCCTTCCACTTCTCTTCTCCCTTCCATATCTGTTGATTTTTGGATGTTGCAGTACGATACTTTCATTGTTTGAATTTTGAGATGCTCTCATTTTCATATTTTATAGTTGAATTTTGCATTATTGTAGTACATAGTTTCATGTTTCATGATTTGATCTTACAATGTTTCAGGATGATACTTTCATTGTTTCAATCATGAGATGCTCTCATTTTCATGCTCGAGCTCCCCATGGCCATGGCCAGGGTCGCCCCCTGCCTCCGCGCTGCTCCATGGCAGAGTTGGGGTTGGGGTTGACCTCGAAGTTCATCCAGGGCTGGTGCAGTGGGCGCCGCCACGCTGGAGCCGAGGGGGCGGGCCCGGCAAGGGGCGGGCCTGATGGGCTGTAGCTTACCTAGGCGTCCAGACACAGGCAGGTTTCGGACCTTCCGGGTGCTATCGCGCCCGTTTAAAAAATGGTGGAGGAGAATTAAAGCTTGCATATAGAAAAGAATATTCTGCTAAGAAAAATAAAAGAGAAAGCGAAAATGGAAAAGCAATAAGGGTGTGTTGAGGAAGCTGCCATGCCGGTAGAAGACAGATAGAAGAACCATGCATGCATGCAACGCGTGCACGTCAATCTATGCATGCATATTTGCATGGTGTTGAGTTGAACTGAAATTAAAAGAAGTAAAAAGCGTGCAGAATCTAATGCTACCTAGCAAGCATTACCAATATTAATGCAAGCATCTCCACATCATCCATCCAAGGTTGAGCGATGCGCGGTGGATGGATTACATTGCTCGATCGCTTATACCAACGCATGCATTTCGTTCCCCATCCATCCATCCATTGGTCCATGCTTAATTTCATTTCATATGGGCCGACGATCTATATATGTTAGTTGCTGGAGCACATGGGCGACCAAGCTATAAGTGTAGACAGACAAATCATCCAAAGGCAACAAGAGGATCTGTCTCCATCATCACTTTCCTCTAGCTCTCAATTAAGCTCCATTGCTTTATTATTTCCTTGCGTCACATGGTATTCTTCATGTCGATCAGCTGGTCAATGTAATCAACTCAATGATACTACTTTCATGTCAAAATCATATCTGGTGCATGGATACACATGCCAGATAATATAGCTGGCATGATCTATCGCCACTAGCTAACATATATTCTGATCTTATGCTCCTCCAATATATAATACTGATCGAGCATATAGGATTACACCAGTAGTAGTACTACTAGAGAAACAACAACAACAACAATGTTTTGTCAACCACTCCGAACCGGCCTCTAATTAATCCAAGGAGGCTTCTACCATCAAGCTGTGGATAATAGCACATAAAGCCACCTATTTGGCTTGCTTTATTTTTTTTTTTTTTTTACGGCAAAGAAAATTTCATTAATACTAAAGCAAGTTACATCCGCTCATTATAAAAATAAACCAAACTACTCCAACTCTATTGATGGGAGATAAAAACCTTGAAAAACCATAAATTCAACCATCTAGGACGATCATCATCCCAAACGGATATGCGAGGGGGTAGGGTTTGCGTACGTGTGTTCATAGGGGTGAGTGTGCGTGCGTGTTGAGCGTCTGCGTTGTACTGTGTAATCTCAAAAAAAAATGGACGCAAGCTCCCGATCTGAACGAACAGGGGTCATCTTACCATCCATCACCGTCATCCTCGTACCCATCACTTTTTACAAAAGAGGAGTAAACCGCTAAAAACTCCACATGCAAACATATATTATGAAATTGGCGCCGCCGATTACGTCATCGACCTCATCGCCGACACTTTCACGAGATTCGTCATGGGAGAACGCCAAGTCCAACCGACATCGAGATAGATATCGTTGGAAAACAAACTCTCACTAGCCCCCACCATGGCTGCATAGAACTACAGTGAGACAAAGGAAGAGTTGGAGTACCTTATTCTCCATCAATGATGATGACTTCGTCTTGCCATCACCGCCGAGGAACGACATGCTCCATCGCTCCATCGATGATCTTGACGACGCCTTATGCCGTGGCCAATCTCTTCGATTGGATCTCGGGAGAAACCTTGAACCTTGAAGACTTAATCTGCTAGGGAAACACCTGTTAAAAAACGATGGATCCCCACTCCCCTTCAACCCCCGGCGTGATGCCGGAGGAGAAGGGGAGACCAGCGGTGGTGGAAGGCGAGGAGCCGGCGGGGGCTCTTCTAGGGTTTCCTTTCCTATTCTTCTTTGAAGGGGGAGTGAAAATTTGACTGACGACCCGTTCTCCTTTTTCTTGCCTTGGTTTGCTTAATTTCTTGTGGCATGCTGTATTAATAAAAGTTTTTAAAAATGGCTTGAATTTGACGATATTTGTATAAATTTTTTTAATAAGATGAGTGATCAAATTTAAAGTTAAAAAGTTAAACTAATTACAATTTGGCGGAGAGAATAGCTCTCTCGCTCGGCTCGTAAAAAAAAAAAAAAAAAAAAAGAAATAACAGTCGATGAAACATGCTGTCCTCGTGTCGACAAAAGTGATTGACGAACAGAGTGAAGTAATAAGAGACACAAATTATAAAATAATAATAAAGGAAGCAAGCAAAGGCGTTGCGTTCATGCGTCGAGGATCATGCTTGTGTTGTGTGCCTTTTCGCTGGTGGTGCCCTGCAAATCCGATGCTCCCGACCCGGACGGACGCAAACACGCAGACGCAAACACGCGGAAACGAAATTCGAATACTATATATAATATAATATTCACGCATTTATAAATTGGGAATCTACTTAGTTCTTCCACACACTAAAGAATTGATGCCTGTTACCAACATTAGAAATGCATGCTTTTTAGCAAAGCAAAAGGCCGGAAAACACAGTAGTATGCATTATAGTATTCCCATCGATCCCATCAATGCAATCGACATGATAGAGCTTTTCAATTATTTCCCTTTTTCACTAAAAAAAATAAATAATCAAGGGCACGTACGATCATTGAAATAGTAATCCCAACTTTAGCGTATCATATATAAAAAAATATATATATATGTGGTTCTCAGCGCTCGGATTAATTACTAGCCAGTGCCTTGTCAACTAAATAGTGGGAGTATTAGTTTATCAGAAGTATTTATCTAGGAGAAGATAAATTTAAAAATTCTATCCCTCAATTCCAAAGTGTAATTTTGTATGAAATAGAGAAAGTAATGATTTTGTGCATTATTATTCTATAACGAGCAGGGACGCCTCAAAGGCCGGTGAGCTCTTCCCGTGCGATCTGCGCACGCTGATCTCGCTCGCCTCTCTAGTGGAGCGGCGGCGCCGCAAGGAGACGCAAGGCGAGCAGCAACAGAGTGGAGAGGAGAATGAACGGGAAGCCACAGATGCCCGAATGCTCTCGTGTGAGCAGGAGGTGGGAGGTTTTAATAACCCTGATGACCCATGAGTGTGGAGACTCATCATTTTCTTTCCAAGAGAATGACTCTTGAGCTTTTACATTGATTATTAGTATATTACTTGAGTGGAGCTATTACCGGTCGGAGAAGTGAAGGGGTGCGGCACAGGGGAGGCACACAAGATGCGAACTTAAGTTTAGAGAGCTGTGGGACCTACTGATGATGTGGCTTCACCATAAGGCAGAGAACTTCCTAATGGGGTTTGCTTACATAGGTGTAGTAGATGTCAGTCAAACTTAGGAAAGACGGGTTTACAATAAAACCAAAAAAAATAAGCAACAATCTGGAATTGAATTGAAGAGTACAATAACTAGAGTATGGTGCTATTTGCTTGCAGCCATTAAATCTATCCCGACTGCCGTGAGTCACTAGCTTAGGGCCGTACCTAGGATTTGGAGGCCGCGGAACAAAATTTATGATAAGGCCCTAAATTTCAAGAAAATCAAAGCATGCTTTCACTTAATTATAAATCTTCAAATTTATATAGGTCTTACACTACTAGGTATAGATCAAATCTTAATGCTAAAAGAGTAAAAACTAAGACGCAAGTAATTAGCATCATAGCCTAAAGATAGCAGAGACTAGTAGTAGCTGTAAATTCGGAGGCCCTCCGATTTTGGAGGCCCTAAACGGTCGCACACTTTGCACCTGCTAATCGCCGTCCCTGCTAGCTAGCTAGTGGTCTATACTTATTTTTCTATTTGAATTGGTGATAAAGTTTTTAGTTAGGTTGAATTGTGGTTGTTTCAAGGAACCACCCAGGTTGTAGTAGTTTTCCTAAAAAAAAAAAAGTTATGGTTGTTATTGCAAGTCCATGTACGTCCAAGTAATTAAGGCCCAACACGGCTTCACTTCACTACTGAAGCTGTTTTTTAGACTTTTTGCTCCATGAACAACTCCATCAGAAGTCGTTTGGTAAACTATTTGGTGAAATAGCTCGACCATTGTTTCGCAAAAAAAAAAAAAAAAAAGCACCACCCTTAAAACATGCTCTCACAGATTGCAACGTAGGATGAGGTGGACCTGCTTGAAGCTACTATTTTTGGCTCCATGGTACCTCAAACCTTTGTAAGAGCATGATTTAAGGGGCTTCTTTGACTGAAACCGTTTTTTATCTCATTTACCACAAAACGGCTCTTGAAGCAGCTAGAGGAGCCATGTCAAATGGGGCCTCAAAGAAGCAATTTTGATGCAATGTGGAACCACTCGTCCCACCACCTCCCCTCTCCTTGAGCGTGCCTTAGGCCAAGCATACATGCACACAAGATGGGGCGACTCACTAACAAGTCAACCGTCTTTAGAGCAACTCCAAGAGAGTTAGTTAGCTAAACCTATGATCTATCCAATCTTTAAAATAGAAAAGTCTATAAAAAAACAGAAAACTCCAACAACATTTCTAGTGTGGTGAGCCTAGATCGCTCTCATGTATATTTATATTGATTATTAGTATTGGTCAGCAAATATAGCTATTTTTTTTTTTTTGGTGAAGGTAGTAATCCCTCCATCCTGAAAATAATGCAATTCTAGCACTCATGTGTTGTCTAAAAAAGGCAACTCTAGCTTATGGCCGGCAGGTGTAATAATAAATTTTAAAAAATGAGCTATATAGATGTACTATATGCAATAAAGTATAGAGTTTATATGTGTAATTATTCGGTTTTATCTAATCAACACATATGGAGAATAAAGAAGAATAGGAATACAGGGTACACGTTATTTTTGTTGTGTGTGCTAACTTCTTCTCGACAAGTGAGGAATCTGAGGATCGCATGATATGTGAGGATTGTGCATTATTTTTTACATGGAAGAAGAGTATATGTTATAATAAATATAGAACCGTACTGTTGGTTGAACCAGTTGAATGAATCATGCATGAATGGGCAACGAGTTCATTTCCTCGTTTGGGACTGCTCGGGCGGAATGAATTTTGCAAGGATATTTCTTTTTTTAAAAAAAAGATTTGGCAAACCGGCTTTGATTGATAATAAGAAGAAAATAGCATACAACATTTGCAGTGCAAGCAGCGCCCACTTCCTACCCAGCCTAGGCTGACTTGGCATCAACTTATGTCTAACTTATGAGAAACTTGCAAACCTAGTGCCTACCTTTACTACTAACCTATTTCTAGTTGTATTCAAAAGAAAATGTTTTACAAGACTTAAACATGGAATCAAATGAAAACACGCCAAACGAGGAAGAAAGCACATTGCGGAAACACGTCTTCAAATAAGTGCGTTGCAAAAAGGCTAATTCTAAGGGGGAGGGGGGGTGGACTGGTGCACCATCGGGTCCGAGGTCTAGGCCAGCCGACAAGACCACCAGAGAAAGGCGGTGGCAAACAGGCCGGCCCGGCTCCGGCCAGACCCCAAGTCTGGCCAGACCCCAACTGGGCCCAATCAAACCGCCCTTTCTCTAGCTGTGTCTCCACTAGGCATTGAGGCGGTTGCATGTTGCATGCGGTGCTTACCTGATTTGGTGCCGAAACCGACCTCCTCCTTGTATAAATTAGAGGGTAGAGCTTCTCCTTAAAGGACACAACAACACACAAGAGAAGAGCATCAAGTCTAGAGCAAGAGCGGTTCCGCTTCATGGGCTTAGGCCCTAGTAGCTAGCTCTAGTATAGTCCATGGGAGAGATGTGAGGAAGAGCTCGGGAAGCGCCGGACTTGTCGGTGTCTCCCTAACACGTACCTCGATGAACATCGGCTTTGTACCTCAACGGGTATCATAGTAAGTGTTCATGTTTCGTTTGGTTATTAAGTCTTTGTTTTAGCTAAGCTTTCCTCTTTCTTGTATGCGGGTTCGTCGTCCGCCCTTGTGGTGGATGCTCTAGTTGAAGGGCCTTGCCACTATAAAATGATGCTAGTCTTGATTTAGTTTGCACACCACCACTAATATCACCAACATTTTGGTCTATGGGATGATCTCTTGCAATACGTGATGGTTGAAGTATTGGACCTTGGTTGCTTGAGCTTGGTTGATCACTTGACTTGATCTTATGAGATAATGTACTAGCCCCTTGTTGATCTTGCATTTGAGAAGCACTAGCTTGCATCATTGTAGAGGGTTGCACTTGATCTTTGTTTTCAACATCAATCACTTGTGTTGGCCTAATGTCCCGCACTCCCAAATGTCCATGTTCTTTATACCATCCACCAATTGAGATCCCCTCATATCATTGAGATTTTTTTCCTTATCTTGAGATGTATTGGTTTCATCAAATTTCACGTCATGGACTTCCTCAAGTACACCACTAGAATTATTTCAAACTCAATATGCTTTTTTTAGTAGTAACCAAGCAAGAAATTGGACTTTTTTTTGGAAGGAATTGAGCAAATTGGGCTGTGCAAGTGGGAAAGCGCCAGTGTAACAATGGGCCTAACGATGGCCCACTTAAAGCAAGATTAGCCCAGCCCAGGACCATCAACTCTTCTCCTCTCTCTCGTACCCTAGGGAGGAAAACGCCGCCGCCGCCGCCCTTCTCCTTTGCTGTGCTGTATAAAAACTCGAACCGCTTCTTTCGCCTCCTCTCCGCCGCCGCCACCGCCGCCGGCCAAAATGAAGACGATCCTGGCCACGGGACGATGGACATCCCCGAGGGGGTCACGGTCACGGTGGACGCCAAGCTGGTGACGGTGGAGGGCCGCGCGGCAAGCTCACCCGCAACTTCAAGCACCTCAACCTCGACTTCCAGCTGCAGGAGGGCGGCCGCAAGCTCAAGGTCGACGCCTGGTTCGGCACCCGCCGCACCATGGCCGCCATCCGCACCGCCATCTCCCACGTGCAGAACCTCATCACCGGCGTCACCAAGGGGTTCCGCTACAAGATGCGCTTCGTCTACGCCCACTTCCCCATCAACGCATCCATCACCAATGCCAACTCCGCCATTGAGATCAGGAACTTCCTCGGGGAGAAGAAGGTACGCCAATTTCCTGTTCCTCATTCTTCTGCGCCGAGTGCCATGGATGAAATGTTTCCTTTACCTTCAGCAGAATCATATGAACCAATGTTGCCTTGTTATTAGTTAGGCCTTGAAATGCATTTCATTTCTTATGTATGTAGAGCTCAGAGTTGGTAATGGTTTACGTTTTCAATGCTAACTGGTACCGAAAACTCATTCAGCGTCTTTAGTGGATCACAATGTTCATTCACCTGTGATGACTATGCTATCACAAATCACAACCACTGCTGCTGTTGTGCTACCTAGCTGTGTTGTGCTTATTGTACATGATGATTGATAGAGCCCCCTCACACAATCCATGCGTATTTGAATTGGCAGACCTAGTTTGCATTCTGTTGATACTAGGGCCCAAATATAAAGTTAAATCTATGTTCTGCTATGGCATCCTGCAATTATGCAGTGTTCTACATTTCAATGTGGTTTTACCTAGTTGCACTCCTTTATGCGATTGACTGCGTTGATATCGACGTGGGTTCTTGTGAAACATTCTGATTTCCTTTCCCTCCAGGTCAGGAAGGTTGACATGCTTGACGGCGTGACCATCTTGCGTTCAGAGAAGGTAAAGGATGAGCTTATTCTTGATGGCAATGACATTGAGCTTGTCTCTCGCTCCGCTGCCCTGATAAATCAGGTTAGAGTCCTTGCATCTCTGTTTCTTTACTACATTGAACCTTTATCTACTCTACCTCTACCATATTGTCAAGACTTAGTGTAGTAATAATGATGTGCTGCGGTGTTCCATGTCCGCCAGTATAGTGTCATATTGCTAACTGAACCTTAATTTTAGACACATGTGTTCTTTATCATAATTACTATTTCGGTCTTGTATGCCAGCTAAGAATTCGTGTAATTCAATGGAACAAGTTGACCTCACAATAGCTTAATGGATGGTGTTCGGCCTTCCATGAGAAGCAATCTTTCTCTCTGCAATTATGGTCACTGCATTGGATGGTGTTATTATTAGTGAATATGCATCTTGTCAGAAGTCATGAACTACCATCCTTAACAAAAGTTTTTTTTTCGTAAACAGAAATGCCATGTCAAGAAGAAGGATATCAGGAAATTCTTGGACGGTATTTATGTGAGTGACAAGGGCCCTATCTCTGAGGAGCAGTGAGGCGCCCTTTCTTCCTAGCGCTAGCAAAAGCTGTGTTAGTGAGGTGGACCTTTTTTGTGCTGTGTTTTTGAGTCAGTTAATTACATCTTCCCAAGTTGTTTGGATACAAGTTTTGTACTGTCTTAGGATGTTACTATGTAATTGGAGGTGGCATTCCTATGGTATCAACATTGTTTGTGAACATATTTTTGTGTTCATCTGTTCTTTGGTTGAAAGAGGTTAACCGTTTTGTTGAAATACCAAGTGATCATCTTTTGTGATGTAGACCCCAGGGTAGAGCACAGTAGAACTTTTGTACTGGCAGTTGCGTTCATTGTATGCAAAACAAAAATGTTTTGAGAGATTCGATTTGTACCTTATGCCTTGTTCATCACAGTAGAACTTGTGTCGTAATGGATGGTCGTGATGCAACAGGCGTTCAAAAGATCTCAATCAACGAAACAACAGAAGTCCAATTCTATTGAAGTAGTAATGACCTAGATATTTCTGATAATGGTCAGCAGGAACACCAAGAGACAAAGATAACGGGGATCCTGATTCTTTGATGGAATCGAATGGTCAAGAAACAGATGGCTAACCTCTGAATTATTTGCCTTTGATGTAATGCTCCAGCCTCCCATGGCAGCAGGGGCCACAAGATTCTTAACCTGATGACGGTAGCATGCTTACAGCAGCCTCAGCAGTGACAGCATCTGATGCCCACACTCATCTGAAATTCTGAATGCGAGCAACATGGATGCACTTTGTACCATTCCTCGTCAACAGGTAGCAGGTGGTGAGGCTGCTATGCTGTCTGTCTACCCTCTGTTCCACTTCCAGTTGCTTGTTCTGGTGACTGGAACCTGATTGCTCCACTATGCAAAAAAAGAGGACATGACACTGATATGCCGCGTGCATCTTATGCCATGGTACACTGTTTTCAGTGTTCAGCTTTGAAGTCCCGTCGCTTTAGAACTAATAGAAGTCTACATGTCTGACAGGTCGATGGATATCTATGGTTATACATAGTGTTTCCAATGGCATGCCATTTTTTCTTTATAAATATGAAAAGACAATTGTTTGTTGTTTTGTGATATTTCAGTATATCCTGAAGACCTGAATTCAACAAAAAACCTGCTGATGATATCTGTTGCCTTTGTACCAACTTGAACTTTCTCGATCTTTCATCAACATTGAAATGCATGAAAAGTACTCCTTCAGGATCTGGATCTTGAATTCGATTACAGGAACACGAAACCAAAGCTGATCATTGGAGATCTTAGCCTACCTATTCACGAGCGCATTACCCAGGTAAACTTTCTTGATACCGTTACATATATACTTTCTGATTCTCTGACTAAAGTAGTCTTCTTACGCTGAATATACTTTTATGCATTCTGGGCACTGTCTGCTCGGCAGTACCTGTTCTTGCTGGGGTTATAGTGTCAAGGTGCATGATGCATGTAGGCCACTTTTTTTGTATTATTTTTTTTAGGTTCAAAAAAAGGAAAGTGACTTTGATTTTGATCTTGACGAGTTGGAAAGGCAGTGCTTAATTAACATGTATTGGGTAGATTCATCTTGACACTCTTTTCTTATGAGCAGTGAGCAATCTCTCTAAGCTCAATACAATCACTGAACCTATTACACCAATCTCTCTCATCTACAGTAAGCAACTGAAGCTAATTCCAACGAGAGAGACAGAGATGGCAGACAAGAAATACATTCTCTTTCTAGCACTGTACCATGGTGTCCAATTCAACTCTGGAATCTTGGTAGTGCCGTGCCGTAGTGGAGCATTACAGGAACGCTTGCTCCTGCTCTGATGCATATAGATGTAGGCAGGCTGGCTAACACTAGTGCTGGTACACATATATATTCACCTCACCTACAATTCATATCATATCATCGGCGATGAAGACCGAGTCCGGCCAGTGCTGCAGGACTTGTTACGCAGAGATAGCTTTTGATCTCACATCCAATCCAAAGAGCATAACACGTGAATGATGAATTCAGATGACTTATTTGCATTGTTGCTCTTGCTGTGCATGTTCTTTTTGGTTTTTGTTCAGGGAGTGGGAGCATCAGGCATAGGCTGCGTGCTCATGAGGCATCAGATCATCGCTTTCGTCATCGACCTATTCATTTTTACTTCAGATGACAAAAATGGCTAATTATGCATGATTAGCCAAATAAACTGTGATATATTTGGTCCTTAACACATCATGATTTAGTCAGGCACAAAAGATTAATTAGATACAATATCATCCATCAAATGAGGAAAAAAGCAGGACAAACTTTTCTTAAAAGAATATGAGGACACATCAAAAGTCACTTGCGTTGTGTTAACCCTGCAGCAGCAGTGCGATTGACTGCCATTGAGGGGGCCTCTCTCCTCTTGGGGAAGATATAGTTGTTTGAGCCACCTACTACTGTCAGTTTTTCTTGACAAAAATATGAGGAGAAGCAAGTCAATTCTTTCCTCGTTCGTCCTTGAAATGGAAATATCAAGTGGATTATAATATATATTGCTGCAGCTATCGGCTATGTGCCTTCACTTTGTATGTGACATGCCCGTGTTACAATGAGTTTGTTTAAAATTATTCAGTGCCAAGTTGTTACATACTGGTATCATGAAACTGCCATTCTAATATATTCCCCTTCCTATTAATTTCGGCCTCAAACTTTTAACAGAGTAAATCCTACTAAGCAACTGTACCACTGCATCAGATTTGCTATGCTCTTTTATTTCCTATCGAGCACTCTGGCAGTACAGTTCATCAGGTGCAGATGCTGAACCACCTCAATGCTTTTGACGGTGATTCTTTAGGCCCTTTTCCCTTCCTGAAACTCATGCATGTTTACAGATTTTGCCATGAATTCTTTACAAAAACCAAAGAGCTAGCAGCGCATACACAATATGGTATCAGTAGTACAGTTGCATAGTGCTGACAACTTGTATAATGTATAGGTGAGGACTTATGTGTGATGCAGATTAAAGAGATTTTTATATATAGAAGGCTAGGAGCTGACCGTGATCGAAGAGCTTTTCAATTCCCTGGAATTTTGTAAACCGAGTGCATATCCAGCTTTTCTTCACTTTCTTGAAAACTTAAAGATCCGGGAACGAATTGTTCCGGCTTTGGTATTAATAAGTAGAAGAGAATTGACCCAGTTTATGAGGGAAACCGGTCCCAAAAACCAACCTCACGCGATACAACAGAGAGAACGACAACCCATGAAAAAAGAAGTCCGGAGCACCCAAGGCCAAGAGGGTCATCGTTGCCCAGCACAAGCCTAAAGCAAGCGCAGCTTCGACTTCCGACCATGGCCACACACACAAATCCTAGCCGCGTCAGAGACCACAGCGACGCCTTTAGGAAGGTGACGGCGTTCGAAGCGCCGCCGTCGCTCGTCCACGCGGACCGGGTTCTCACCTGTGGAAGAGCTACGGACGCGACGCCCCCAACGGAGAGAACGGCACCCGCAGCGCCGCCGTCGCCAGGCTCGCCCCATGATTCCCCAGCTCGGGCGTCGACCGAGATTCCGGACCCATGCTTGACTCCACCATCGCCGTTGCCGGTCGTCCTGCAGGAACCTCGCCAAAGGGGCATCGACGCGACCGGCTGCACCGCAGCGCCGCAGAGCGGCGTCGGCCACCCCCATTGGCAAGGCGACAAATCGAAGAACCAGCACTCGCTCTGCCGCACACGCGTCCACCTGCCGCGCACCAACGCCGATGCCTTCATCTTGACCGCAGGCACCGCGAGCAACGTCGCAGCAGCCATGGTTGCCGCTGCAGCCATGGTTGCCGCTGCAGCCAAGGCTATCGGGGAGGGACGACATAAGAGAGGAGCCGGCCCTCAACGCCCGCGACGAGCCCGAGCCACCACAACAAACGCCACCGCCGCCGCCGCATCACCGCACCACCGCACCCACCGCTGCACCCGGCGGACCCGCCCACCCGGACACCAGATCGGGCTTCCGCCCATGGACCTCGCCATCCACAAGGAGGAGCTTGCATGACGAAGAAGGTCACTGCCGACGGGGCGCTGCCCCAAGCCCAAAGGAGGCCCAGACCCGGCCGCACGGGCGCAGGTCAGGACCTCCGGTCAGCCACGCCGCCCATCCATGCCGGCCACCGAAGCGCCGCCGACCGACCCGGCGCCGTAGCCGGATCCGGCCGCCCAGGGGCTCGATCCGCCGCCCGTGTCGCGTGGAGGCAGATCGGTCGGCTTCGTCGAGGAATGGATGACGGGAGGGAGTGAAGAAACCGCCGCCGCCGTCATCCCAGCCAGCCGGCCTGGGCTCCTGGCTAGCACCACCGCAGTCCCGGCCGGGCGACCTCGCCGTGTCCCACACAAAGACGGGGGGAGGCGGCGCCCTCGCCGCCTGCAGCTCCATCTTGTCGGCCGCCGCCGGAAGAATGCGCCCGCCGCCGCCATCCCGGCCGGCCGCGCGGCGTCGCCCGGCAGCCAGCTCCCGCAGCGGCGAGCGGGGCGGGAAGGGGAGGGGAGGGAGGCGGGTGCGGCGGCTAGGAGGTTCCCCCGCCGCCCGTGTGGAGGCGGCGCGCGGGGAAAGAGCTCCTTGCATAAAGCAGGAAAATATCAATGCTTGGCTGAATCATAATTTCACTGGAGATCGAGCAACTAGGGATGTAGCATATACCTTTCTCCCTCAGAATGAACGAGCGAGAGCCATTGCTTTAGTTTTCATTCAGGGACATTGGTAAGTGGAAGGGCTCCAGCAGCCCATATATACTATATATAAATTTAGCCCTGTCCATGACCAGACCTTTTGAATATCAAACATATATATAGAGAAGCATCTTGCAACACATTGACACATCTAGTGATATACTCATATTATTGTTGGGGACGATGATGCCACACCCAAACATGGATGAGTGGAGGCCGGTGATGGTAATGCTGGTCTTCAACCTCATCGCTGCTGGGATGACTGCGCTGGCGAAGAAGGCGCTGGAGCAAGGGCTCAATCCCCTGGTTCTTATCACTCTTCGCCAGTTGGTCGCCACTCTCTTCCTAGCGCCAATAGCCTACTTCAAAGAACGGTACATGCTTTGATATTCTCCAACTGAGTCATTCAGCTATATACATGTGTAATGATGTTCTTAATTATAATTAGCTGTGCTTCTTTAATTTCCTGCAGGAACACAAGGCCTAAGCTCACGCTAGAGATCTTCGTGTACCACTTCTTCAGTGCAGTGCTTGGGTACAACTCACACACATATGCAGTATTAGATTCTTCTTCTGCTGAATTTTCTTCTTAATGTGTACTACACATCGTCCCATGCAGTGCTGCCCTCTCGCAGTACGCCTTCTTCTATGGGCTCAAGTTCACCACTGCGACGTTCGCCATTACATTTGCCAACATGTCTCCTGTCCTCACCTTCCTCATTGCCATTGCTCTACGGTACGTATATGCATGTGTGTGCTTTGTCACAGTGGCGCCTTGGACTCTGAAACCCCATCAGCACGCAGTGAACTAAAATGCTTTGTATCTTCAGAGTGGAGTCGCTCAACATGAAGAGCAAATCAGGGTGTGCAAAGATCCTCGGGACGCTCATGTCGCTCGGAGGAGTGCTGCTGCTGAGTCTCTACAAGGGCGTGGCCGTCACACACCAGAGCAGCAGCGCTCCTCCTGCTGCCCCCTCCTCATCTCAAGTAGCAGAGGTGGGCAACGACGACGACAAGAAGATGTGGATGCTGGGGACTGTAGCATTACTGGCAAACTGCCTCTTCTTCTCCCTGTGGTTGCTGCTGCAAGGCAAGCTGACAAAGAAGTACCCGGCGCTCTACTCCAGCACCGCCTTCATGTTCTTCATCAGCGCGCTGCAGGCAGGAGCGCTCACGGTGACGATAGAGAGGCACACATCGGTGTGGATCGTCACAAACAAGCTCGAGATCGTCACAGTATTGTATTCAGTAAGATATTATACTATTTTTTTCGCCAAAAAAAAAAAAAAGATATTATACTATTTAGCATTAACAAAAAAAATCTAGGTCAAAGTGGCTTTTGTAAAGAGCAGTAATCACGATAAATCTGAGTGCGACAAAAAATTAATGATGGTAGCATTTGTAGCACCCACCACAGTTTGTCCGTCCAACAAGTGGAGAAAATACTACTAGTAGTAAACCTTAATCTTCTCCATAATTAGTATCTCTTGCACTAATAACCTTATTTTTTAGCAGAGAACTGAACACTAAAACTGGATAAGCTCAAAGATGTTAACTCCACTAGTCCACATAACCCTCCATGTTATGTATCAGAATCTTTGCTTGGTGACTCCTTATTTATTTGTTCTGAAAGAAAATGAAAAATATATATCTCGTCATGATGCATGACTAGGTCAGGATCACAGAGGATGTATATTGTAGGGAAGTGTAACTAGCTAGTAACTAAGGATTATATGTAAGTTTCATTGATACATAGGAGTATGAAATAATCAAACTCAGAGAAAGGGAAATATAAGTTTTTTTACCTTGAAACAACAAATATATATATACTTATTTAAGACTTTGTTGCATATCTAATAATATATATATTGGTGGTATCAGGGAATCATGGCGTCTGCAGCAGGCTTCCTGATAATGACCTGGTGCGTCCATAAGAGGGGTCCAGTTTTCACTGCAGCCTTCATGCCCATCATCCAGATCCTGGTGGCCCTCATCGATTTCTTCTTCCTCCATGAACAGCTATATCTTGGCAGGTACATACTGTGCATGATGTGGTCTTTTTCTTGTGCAGCATATATCAGTTATAATATGAACTGAGCATTCATTCATGCATGCATCTATGTGCGAGCATGACAATGTTTTTGATCTTTTACGTTTCGAAACAAATTAACAAACAAAATTCAAAAAACAGCGTTCTAGGATCCGCGCTGATGATATTTGGGCTCTACCTTCTGCTGTGGGGAAAGAAGAAGGATGTCGCAGCGGCATGCTGCACAGATAGCAAACATCAAGCAGATGATGAAGAGGCCGACATCAACAACAATAAGGAGCAACACAACTAGTGAAATCATAAGGATCACTATACATATACTACTGTCTGTGCCTCGGACTATGGAATACCGTACCGCTCAAGTGTGCATTCTGGAGATTACAAATCAAAATTCAATTATCCATAAATATGTACTTCATTCAATTCTAGTTTGCACACAACATATTTCTTGGGGTTTAGATATTTTACCTAATACCATTGTTAATTTCATATAAATATATATATGTTGTATATAGTTTCATACAGTAGGAATTAATGGTGATAAAACCGTGTGTTTTGTGGCTGGTGGACCATGGCATCCAAATATCACCTTTTTATTCATTGCTTGCAATGCTTTCGTATTTTGTTCCGGCCCATTATGCGGCGTGCACAGTCTTATAAATGGGCCGATAGATCTACCACCGAAAAATTAAAGATAAGTATTGACGATTATGTGATGAGCCGGCCGCTTTCTTTTCTTAATTTGCCCAGTAAATATAGTATAGTAAAGCCAGATGATCGAGCACTAGCTTTGGCTGCTACTACTAATCAACACCCACTGCTCTACAGTAGTAGGCATATAGTACGTTGTTGCATCTGCAATTATGCATATATTCCGAGAAGAAAAGAAGATGGTGGACTTATTAGGGCAGTCTCAATGGGGGGTTTCATAGGCGTTTTCATGCACATTAAATAGGGTGACACATCATCAAAAAGTCTACTTTTTTGCATGAAACTCGAGGAGAGAGAAGAGAAAAGTTTCATCTTGGTGAAACTCTCTTGGCACGAATACCAACTATCTCCGAGTCATGAAATTAAATGCCTATGAAACCACAAAATGAAACTCTCCATTGAAAGTAGGGGTTTCATCCAAGTTTCATTTTATTTTATATGTCTTGGAAACAACGAAATGAAACTCACCATTGAGACTGGCCTTATATTAATTACTCCATCCGTAGGAAACAAAAAGATCTAATAATTCTACTTAATTAGTTATAGCATGTTGATTTTGACCATAGATATACTCCTCCGGGCTGGTATTAGAAGTCGTTTTGGACAAGGTTTAACATTGGGAATATAAATCATCAATAACTTTTAAGTTGTTGAGTTTGTAAATATAAAATTATATACGAATAGATTTGTCTTAAACAATACTTTGATAAAAGTATACATATATCACATTTCTATAAATATTTTTATAATAACAAGAGGTCAAAGTTGTATTTTGGAGGAGACCGTGTCGCTATCCTAAACGACTTCTAATACCAGCCAGGGAGGGAGTACATAAAAGATATCAATATTTATGATACTCGAGATTGACCAAAAGAATCCACAGCAGAGTACTATAATATAGGTAAATAAAAGATTTGGAAAAAGGACAACAACCTCGTATACGTGCCATGTTCACATGTAAATTATATCAAGCCACTCTACACAGCTAGTATATATATATGGCATCGTTAAACATTACTTAATTCGATCGGTAAAACATTGAGCTTCGCCTATCTAACTATCTTATTTCATCTTTTTTTTTTTTTTTTTTTTTGAAAGCATGCTCTTGCACGTTCTACGTTAAGGGAAGTGGAATGTCTCAATTACATCCCCTAGCAGACGAAGTTATTGCTTCTGAAGTTGGACGAATGTCTCAATTTCATCCCATTTGGTTAAAAAGCTTCTGAAGTTATTGCTGCATCTGCTAAACACGGCCGGAGCCTAAAGAAGACAAGCTAGCTTAGCTTAAAATAGCAGCAGTTGAAGCATTCAACGGTGGATGGATGGATGGAGCTGAAGGATCGAGGCGCGCATGCATCCATGGAAATGGGAAGCATAGCTAGCGAGGCTTGCTCCCCGCCTCACTTGCCTCCGACCATCCCTCCATATCTGCCCGCAGCTCCCTCCATCGTCAAGCCTTCCGATCGAGGGTCTTTCTATTATCGATCCTAGTGGTTGGTCAGGTCGTCGATCTCTTTGTTTCTAGCAAGCAGCAACAAATTAAACAGATCGAATTGATTGAAGAAGGCAGGTGCAGTGCAGATAGTAGATCGATCGTCCATCCAATTCAAGCTACCTAGCTAAGTAAGCAGGTCGGAAATGGCGATTTCTCGTGGTGGTGGTGATAGCGGCAGCAGCGGCCGGCGGCGTGTGCTGGTCCTCGGCCTCTGCCTGCTGCTGGCTGGTGTCGCGCAGGCGCAGGTGGAGTTTGAGTTGGTGCCTGATGCCGGTAGCATTGATCCCATGATGATGCCTAGCATGGATGCTGGTGAGGCGCCGCACGAGTGCGCGACCCCGGTGAGCGTGGAGGAGGCGTGCCGCGGCGCGTCGGAGATGCACGCCGGCGTGGACTACGAGCACTGCATGGCGTCGCTGGGCGCCGACCCGCGCATCAACGAGGCCGGCACCAACAACATGCACGGGCTGGCCATGCTGGCCACCAAGATGGCCATCGACCACGCCGCCAGCACCGAGTCCAAGATCGACGACTTCGCCGAGCTGGAGGCGGAGGCGCCCGAGGCACGCCGCGCGCGCTTCGACCACTGCCTGGAGCTGTACGGCGGCGCCGCCGACCTCCTCCGCGACGCGCTCGACAACCTCAAGGCCAAGATCTACGGCAAGGCCATGGAGCAGCTCACCGCTGCGATGGGCGCCTCCGAGAGCTGCGAGGACGCGTGGAAGGGCGAGGAGGAGCAGCACCGTGTCCCCGTCGCCGCGCACGACAGGGAGTACGGACGGATGGCGCACATCGCCTTCGGATTCACACACGCCGCCGCCGCATGATCCATATCTCTTCGTACGTGCTTGCGTCCATCCATCTCACGCATCATCCTGCCGGCCGGCCGCCCATCATTCGACTCGCCGGATCGATCGATATGATCGATGATCCCTTCCTGCATGCGTCCATTGATATATATACGTATATATATATATAGTAGTAAGTATATTCATATCTCCATTCCGATCCATCTCTGCTACCTCTTGTTGCATTGCTTCCTTCATCATATATTCCATGATCTTATAGTATAGTTGCCGGCCGAGCTCAATTGGTCGACCATGCATGGCTTTCGGTATATATACCGAGCAAAACAAGGCAAACTATCACTAGTAGTCATCTATATTTAATTTTGTGTGTGGTTTTTTTTTTTTTTTTTTTACCCTTATGTATGTGGTGCTGTTGGATACATATATGTATTGTTGTAGGGTTTCCTCATCAGATGAAGAGAAACACAAGGAATAAAAACCTTTATTCATGTATTTTTTTTTACCGAATTTATTCATGTATTTTTATTAATCATCAGTTTGTTCATTAGAGATATATCGCCCATATAGGATGGCCCAGCTACGGCCGGCTGTGTTTGGACGACAAACCAAAACATTAAATCATACTGTATCAATATTGAGACAAGAAACTCTGCATGTATATATTCAGTTGCATGCAAATGCAATCCTATCGAGGGAGGATTATATTCGCATGGAGAAAATTGCAACGGCCTTGGCATGCAACAAACGATCTAAACAATGTTGCTTGCACGCTTGAGCATCGACCTTGGAGGGACAAAGCAACGGACACGTGATCCTACTGTTTTCTTCGGTCGGCTTTATTTGGTGGAAATCAGATTAATTTGACGATCCATTAATATTTGTGCAAATGCAATCAATTTTCTGCAACTGCCTGCCAATAAGGAAGGATCCGTTTTCTTTCGCTATATATCCACCCAAGTTATATATGCACGGACCGGGAGTAGCGGACTAGTTGCATTCTACTCTGTCTATCACAAGATGCCACTACCACCTTGCTATCGCTCCTCTGTCTCTGTTCCATTCTTCTCCTCCTCCTCCTCCTTGATAACAACAGCAATAGCAATAGCAATAATGCTCCTCCTACAACAGAACAATCCGTCAGCTGCAGCTGCAGCTGCAGCTTCAGCTTCAGCCATGGCCACCACCAACACAAAGCTTGGGTCGTCACCGTTGACTGACGTGGTAACCGACACCTGCGAGAGATGCAGCCAGGGCGACCCACAGGTGAACTACACCCTCTGCGTCTCCTCCCTGTCGTCGGACCCCAGGAGCAGGCAGGCGGACCTCCACGAGCTGGCCGTGATCTCGGCCAAGCTGGTGAGGTCAGGCGCGGTGGGCATGGAGGCCAACATGGCGGAGCTCAGCAGGAAGGAGCGGCCATATTCTCGCCGGAGGTCCTTGCTGGAGGCGTGCGTCGGGGTGTACCGCAACTCCTGTACGACCTCGACACCTCCATCGCAGCCATCCAGGAGAGGAGGTATGCGGACGCCAAGACGTCCATGAGCGCCACCGTCGACGCGCCCGTCACCTGCGAGGATGAATTCAAGGAGCAGGGATTGGAGCCACCCATGAAAGCAGAGAGCAAGCACCTGTTTCAGCAGGCGGTCATCTCCCTCGCCATCATCTCCCTTCTATGAACCTACTACTGTGGGTGGGTGCACACTTCAACTTATATGACATCATCGTCCCATGTTTGTTTATCCACAATATATATATGTTTACCAGCATGATATTATGCTTGCAAGAAACCGGTATGTAAGACAGAAGCGACGTTCTCATTTATTTACTTATATGGGATATTTACCAGTTATACATGCATTCTACGTCTAAACCAGACAGTAACTAATTGCTTGCTCTTGACAGTAACAGCACCAATGTAACATGGAACCAACTTCACAAGCACCTCCACAACAAGCCATTCTACAGCTTTGCAATCTTGAGCCATCTATCCTTCAGTTAACTTCAGTCGTGGAACAACATTCATTGCTTGCAGCTCCTAGCAAAAAGTAACAAACACATGAGTTAGGACAGGTTCAAAATGGCTTCCCACATAACGGCCTATTACAACATTCCAACACAACTCCAACAAAGCAACACAATACCTGGAACAAAAGCTTGCAAGCATATGGCAGCCTCATCTTTGCCATATTTTCCCCGTTCTTGCACATTGAACAGTGCAAAGTCTTCAGTTTGTGATTGTAATACCCCAACAAGCCACATTTTCTGCAAACCTGCCCCAACATTCAGATCCACAAAAAGTGTGAGCCCAATACAAGTGCCTTGTGATGGCGCTGGTCAAATAAATCTAAAATCCACCATGTCATGAACAATGTTAAGTAGGCTCTTTTTGAAATGCTCGGCCATTAATGGACTAACACCTAATACATCAAATTCATTTTCCTGGACAGCCTTAAATGCTTAGCCACCTGATATTGTGTTAGGTTTCATAATCATACTAATCCTAAAACAACATCATGAGAAATTATGCCCCTTGAACAATCCACCTTCTGCCAAAAGGAGACAAACTGCTTCGAAAATCACCTGGACTTGATATGGATCACTGGATAGCAACAGACGTTCAAAGATGAGCATGCTAGCACCATATGCAATCAAACAATCACGCTCCATTTCACCAAGACGAAGACCTATATATTAAAAGAAAATATTAAACAAGGGCATCAAGATAATCAACAAGAAAGGGTACAGGGGCAAAGTCATTTAGTTGCAAAATATTATAGGGTTGCAAAACCTCCATCGCGACTTCGCCCTTCAGTAGGTTGCCTGGTCAATAACACTCGTGGTCCACTAGCTCGAGCATGCATCTTATCAAGAACCTGGATAATTCACATGTCAACAAAATTGTTTATGGATTCGACACCACCAAGTTTTCTCGTAATGTGTTTGCCATGTAATGGGAGTAATTTTCAGCGGGAATATCCATGGTGATATCGTTCACCCCTGTTACTCATGGGCATATAGATAACCAGAGTTTAAAAGGTTAGATTAGACAAGTCTCAGAACAAAAAGTACGGCATGACAAATGGCACGTTTAGAAAGCAAGGCCTCAATTAAAAAGCAAAAAAAAAAAAAAAAAAAAAAAAAAACTATACACTATCCGTACCATGTGCTTCAGTTTCTGATAGTAGATTGGACCCATGAATATGTATGCCTCCAAAGGATGACCTAAAATGCCTGAAATGGGGAGGGAATCGGGGATGCTCACAACACATAAAGAAACCCACTAATGTTTAAGAAATAAGAAATATGATGTTGTTGAACAGAAATTTGCATAATTAGAATTATAAGACAGCTATTGTGCTGCAGATCCCACCACTTATCTAGATTTCCTAAGTGAATAATAATATAACTATAAATTTGTGTATGTTTACAAACTACTATTCCTCTCTGATCCAAAATACATGCAGTTTTAGAATTTGGAATGTCAAACTTTTGTTCAGTTGAATCAATACATAATAGATTCACCATGGAAAGCATTTTCATAATACCTAATTACCTTCATTCGCAATGTCATGTTTTTTTATTGAAATTGTTGATCAAAGTTCCCACCTTATCGACCATGTTAACGTACTAAATGACATTTACTTTTAATTGGAGGGAGTACCACTTAGCCTTTTATTTTTTCATTAACCTAAGCATACATTGGTTTGTATCTAACCTATATTTGCACACTGGCAAATAACATGATTTGAAGATTTGGTGGAATAGCAAATAACGTGAAATTTAAAAAGCTTGTCAGCATTAGAATTTACCCAAGTACAAGAAATCTTTTCCGTTATAGCTGAACCCATGCTTGATTAGAGTATTGCTGGTATAAAACAAAAAAAAACAGTGTTAAAAAGATCAATTAGACAAACTTGAGGTGTTAGTATGACAGAAGTATACCTTATGTCTTCAACCTTATCAGCATTCCCACTTGGTTCACCAAATGCACTGCCATAATGGAATCGGCCGCAGGACACGCCAGCCTTTCCACCGATAAGTTCAATCATTTTACCTATAGTCATACGACTGATGAGCAAAAAAAAAAAAAAAAAAAAGAGTCAAATAGGATGGGATAAAAGAATGTACATTTAAACAAAATTTCTGGCCACAAATTTACAGAATTCGAATTTGATCCTTTTTTTTTAGGTCGAGTTTCAAATTCTGCAGAACAGATATTATAGGGTGGAATGAACTATATAATAAAATGCATGGGAAATGTAAGATGAAATACGGTGAGTCATTGAGAACCATTTTTTTTGAATGTGAGCTAGATTGCCTTAACATCCAAGATTTCTTCCCTGGTCATGTCTACAGGCTCAAACTCAAAGAGATCTAGTTATTTTGCCCATTGAATAAAATATAAAGGCCAACCAAACAGGCCATCTCTAGATTAGTACCTGTTTAGAACAAGCCACTGTTCAGAGCATATGTCAAACTTAAAATGATCTTAAGATGCAAGGAATCCACTAAACATATCATGTCCATTATCCAACTCTTTGAAGAATAATCTGAAGTGATACAAACAAAAAAATTACAGGTTCGATTCTAAATTGGATATTCCCAAGCAAAAGAATCGAACATAGAAACCAAGTTTTATATTGAATTAGAGCGGAGCATAATAAGACATGAACATGCATTCCATAATTAAAACAGTTACACAAAATACAAATAATGGATCCAAAGGAAAATTAGTATTCATGGCAGCAGGAACTTTCTCATAGGCAAATTACGAGATATCAGGCTGGAAAATTAACGAAGAGATAAAACATGTAGACAATGTAGCAAAACTGAGGTCAAACCTAGGAAATCCATGTGGATTCATAATTAAATCAGGGCATATTCCTCTCTCAGAGAAGGGGAAGTCTTCCTGCTGAACAATGGTGCCACAAACACCTTTCTGCCCATGTCTGCTACTAAATTTATCACCAATCTGGCTCACAAATAGGAAGGACAAATTTAAATCCATCTTTATACAGTTGAAACCAAGTGAATGCAGCAAATAAGCCATACCTCTGGTCTCCTTGTATGGCGGATAATGCATTTAATAGACAGCTTGTCATTTGTATCTGAACAAAGCATTACACGATCTACAACAGTAGTCTCACCATCAACACCTTTGTAAGTGGCTGGCATGTTCTTGTAGTCCCTTAGGTGGTAGATTTTAGTTAAGACAATAAAACACATATAACACTCATTCAAAATAATCAGAACTACTGAGCAATAAGATAGAAGAAGTATGGAACAAAATAAGAATGAATATAAAAGGGGTGGATGCTCACCTGTCTGTTAACGGTGCACCTCTTTTTTTATTGACAACCATGGGAGTTTGCTTGTTCACATAGATATCATGATTGCGAATTATTTGGCCAGGTGCAGCAATACCATCTTCATCCAGTGCCTGTGAATAAGTTACGTTGGAAAATGGAAGGGAGGAATAAAGATAGAGAACAAAAAAAAGAAACAAAGCACCAAAAGAAAACTGTTGCAATGCTCTCTTAATTCCTAAGCACTTTCATCATTTTCTACGTGATAATTCCTAAAAGTTTGAACCCAAGGTGTCTGCAAATTTAAATTACACTCAAGGTTATAACAGAACAAGAGTATTCTAGGATGACAGTACATATAAAGTCATAGGAGAACAAATGAGGACAATTTTAGATAGTATTAAGTCGCATGCACCAACCAGTTCAACCCAAAAGCTTAAGCTGATGGGGAGAGGTGGGCAATTCACTTATATTCCAACACTCCCCCCTCACGTGGAGGCTCCCTCGGGCCTCGGGGCGTGGAATAGGAGCGAGCAACAATTATATTTTATTTAATTGCACTAACCACGATTCAAACTCAAGACCTCTGGCTTTGATACCATATTAAGTTGCATGCACCAACTAGTTCAACCCAAAAGCATAAGTTGATGAGGAGAGGTGGGAAATTCACTTATATTCCAACAGATAGCCTGAACAGTCAAGGAAATAATGCACAGATTCTATGAACCTGAGCACATCAATACACACAATAGTTTCCCTTCAAATAAATTCAAGTTGCTTAAAGTATTCCTCTAGAAGTTAATGAATTTGATTTTGTTCTGTGAAACTTGTTTCCTATGACCCCTATAGTCCAAACAGAACAAAAGTAATTACTGAAACCTTCACAGCCTTCAAAAGTTTCTTATGGCAACCCCAAACCCACACACACATTTCATAGTGGGGCTCAGTTTTCTGATCACTCAACTAAAACAAAACAGTTCTACTGAGAAAAACAATAAGGATTTTGTAAAATAGTTGCACAATACTGATCATGATCAATTGTAATCTTACCCGCATAGACCTTATCAAAATACCATCTTTGTCTCTCTGTGGCTTGATAATCCTATCAGACATACCATCGCCGTGGTTCTCCTTAATAACCGTGTACCTACAAGATGAGAGCAAAATAGTCACTATAGAAAGGCGGCACTCAGGACATGCTCGCATGCACTACCTGAAATTAAATGAAAGAGAGCTGCTGGAAGTACAGAATTACTTTTTCATTGCTATACAACGACCAAAACCTCGATCCAGGGATGAAAATAATCAGCAATTGCAGATACCGCAACTCGCGATGAGTGGAGTGTCTATGTGCTTACGGGTGAAGATTCGTTCCAAGTGCGGTGTGAACTGAACATCACTACACTGATATGTTCAGTTAAAGTTCAAAGTGCAGTGTGAGCTGACTGCTGAATCTGACAATAACTACCGCACAGCTATTGATCCGTTGAATGCAACCGGTGAAAGTTGCAGTTAGACATTATAGTAAGAAGAAATAAACAGGGGTGAAGAAAAGAACCATTACCTGTGGCCGAGAAGAAAAGTTGCTAGTACAAATTTGTGAATTACTAAGGTCAGGCCGGGGCATCGCAAAACAAATAAAGCAGCAGAGAAGCCTAGCCATCATATTGCTCATAGAATACAAGGATCTCTGATCTCGTAATCCGAGGAGTGCCTTCAAGGTGATGGAATGACAGCTTCATTGCCTTCTCCCAACATCAGTTTTCAGTTTGTCATGCAGTTGGCAATGAGGAATGCATGTGGGAAGTGCAGCAGAATTAAGAATCTACTTATATCTGAAACTGATTGACAGTGAAAGAAGCAAATTAAGACCATGTCGTCGATGTGAAAGCAGAGCAACTTGCTGCTCACTCACTCATCAGTCATCAACCCACTTCTACTATGATGACTACTTGTCGGCGGCGAGCTGCTGCACCCTGAGCTCCAGCTCACGGATCCTGGCCGCCCACTCGGGCCTTATCACTACGGGCCTCACCTCCCGGTCTTCCACGTCGCCACCATCCGGCTTCTCCTCCTTCCCCTGCCGCAGACGCGCCGGCGGCTTCTTGACGTCTTTCTTCTTGTTCCTGGCGGCCTCCTTGGCCGCGGCGGCCCTCTGCAGCGCGCGCAGCACGTCGGAGCCCCGCAGCTGGGCCGGTGCCGGGGCGGGCCGTCCGGGAGAGGGCGGCGCTGGCTCCTCCTCGTCCTGCTCTTGCCCGAAGAAGCTGTCGTCGATGTCGGAATCTGAGCCGCCGCCGTCATCGTCCCACGAGCGTTCGCGGCGAGAGCCTCGGCTCGAGCGGCGCGGCTTGGCGGAGACCGCCGGCGCGCGGCGGCAGGCGGTCGCGTGCGGGTGTGGGTAGAGACTAGGGACGAGGCAGCGTGCGGCCGAGAACATTGCTTTGGATGATGGGATGAGACTTCAGACGGCTGCAGGCTCAGGGCCTCAGGCAAGCTGAGGAGATGGACAGCGTCGCTTTCTCTGGTGGAGACAAGTCTTCAGTTTTCCTTTTTTAAAGTGCACAAAGTTTCCGTATTTTATTGCTTTCTCCTCCACACTTGACAAATGATATCTCTCTCTCTCTATTAATTCATATATTATACGTACTTCTCTCCGTTTCAAATTGTAGTTCACTTTTGCTTTTCTAGATACATTGATTTTCTTTATGCACCTAGTTATACACTATGTATAGATAAACAATAAAAGAAATAAATCTGAAAAGCCAAAGTGAACTATAATTTGGAAACGGAGGAATATATATTACCTAGTTAATGGCTCCGTTTGGAGAACTAGCTAGGTTATTTTGAGAGCTATTTTTTAGCCCAAGGAAATAGCCCTCCAATGAAATAACCCTAAGTTGTTTGGATCACTTTAACGCACTTTCACAATAAAATGGCTCAATTAGCACCCCTTGGAGGATAATTTTTTAGGGTGGGTTATTTGCAAATAACCCTAAAATATCCCCTTGTTTGGATCTTATTGCGCTATTTAGGGCTAAAAGTGGGAAGGATAAAATAAATAGCCTAGGGATTCAAACGGGGACAATGATTTTATTAAAGAACAAATTTTTTTCTCTTGCAATTTTTTCATCCATATTTCCCACACGTGTCTTGTCGCCCTTATCAGTTTTTCTGCAGACAAGTCTTCACTTCCTGGTTCTAAAGTGCACAAGTTTTCGTCTTTTTTATTGCTTTCTATTGCTACTATTTTTATTTTCTATATGTACTCCCTTCATTCCAAACTGTAAGTTATTCTAAAAATTTTGGAGAAAAAAAGTATATAAATATGACCAAAATCATAGAGAAAATTATAAAGATTTATAACATCAACTAGGTACACTGTGAAAATAAAAGGACAAAGTTATACTTAGAGACCATGTCGCTATTCAAAATGAAATTATCTTTTAAGTATAAAAGGAGTACAGAGTAGAGACACATGGAGCTCTATATACTTGTTTTGATGATCTCTAAAACATTTTGTAATATTGGTAGGATAACATGCTACCCGTCACATGGCTTAGTAGATAACTTTATGTCTATTGGGTACAATCCACAATTTTTTTCAATATTCTTCTCTTATTGAGATAACTAATATCATAGCTGAACAAGATAGTAAGGTCACATGTTGGACCGTGTCTACAACTTACCATATGTTTCAAGTTACGCACATGGTAGTTCCTCACAATATTAGAATCTTATTCACACATATGATAAATTCATTATATGAGATTGAACATGTCACAATTTGTTAATCATACTTTCAACATTGTTCAGTTAATATATATATATATATATATATATATATATATATATATATATATATATATATATATATATATATATATATATATATATATATATATATATAGAAGTACTACACTGTAGCTAGCTACAGAATACAATATTTTGTAGCCGGACCCAAATGTGAGCCCGAAGCGCACCATCCCACCCAGCCTGGCAGCTCCGTTCACCCACCGTAATTCACGCACTCGTTTGACTGAGCTCGATCCGGTCCCCTCCACATGCAGTGATTCAATGCACCACGGCACTATCTACCGTCCTAATTTCTCTCTTCACTAATTTTGTCTTCCCTCTCGAGTCTCGAGGAGCATCAGACGAGTGGCTCCCCTGGCTGCTAATGGCCATGGCGTGGATCTGCATCAGGCGGCCATGCAGGCGCGTCTTCACCGACCAGCAACAGCACCGGCGCACCCTACCGGACGTGCGGCCTGTCCCGCGTGCACGGCTCCCGGCGACGACTCGTGGCAGCGACGACCTTCTCCGAGCGGTGGCGGTCGATGGTTTTCTAACCCGCGGCGTCAACGCTCCCGTTGCGGATCGATGGCGATCTCGACGGCGGCATGGCGCGGCACGGCCCCTTCCCCAACGATAGGAGGCGTGCGTCCTCCCCTTGTCCGGCGGCCGTGCGGCTCGCCGCATTCATGGCCCTCACGGCGATGGCGTTCAGCTGAGCGTACGCCCCCACGGTGGCGCTCGTTCATCAGGAGCCGGCGGCCCAACACCCGTCGCATCTCGTGCTGTGACAGTATCCCGAGGTGATCCAGCCTTGCACAAATCCTACGCTGAAGCAGATTTTCGGCGATTGACGACTATTTCTTTTTTTTTTTTCTTTGATCTGAAAGCCGATGCGTGATTGAGGTAATTTATTTTCCAGCAGGTGCCATCCGACATTGCATGTTCTTGTCCTCCCTGCACATCCCATCAGGCCAGTGGTGCGGAGATAGGCTATTAAAGTAATCAATTTGCTTAAACGAGGTATGCACAGTATTCTTATCGCTTCTATATTTCTGAATGTCAATTCCATCAGGGTGGATTACTTTGGTAGATTCATTAGACTTTTGGTAGCGTCAATTTCATCAGTGTCATGGATTTCATCTAATAATAACCAATAAAAGGTTGGGACTGAACACCATCTATTAGTTGTTCTCCTATGAGACGTGAATTTGAGACTTATCTGGTCCTGTTGAATGCAGACGGGAGCCTAGTACATTTGCAGACCAACGTTTTCCTCCTCTTATTTTATTTCATGTATCTCATAGTAGAAAATTCTTATCTACTTTTTTTTTTTTTTGTGTGCATAGTTACCATGTGTTTAAAATAGTAGATTGCATCTTGCGAATTTTTTGCTGTGTCTGCTAATCTCCAATTTCTGTTGGTAATCTTAATGTCATCTTGATTTTTTTCTATTGCTTACCGACCATGACACTGTCATTCTCTTGGAGGATGGAGCTATGGCAAGCAACGTACTGATGCGTTGGACAATTTTTTTGCTTGTGCGACGTACACCTAAAAAGACATCGGTTGTGTTGTAGTTTCAATTGGAATGTGCAAGCGAAGCAAATATCATTTTCAATATTGTATTCTTCCAAAATATTGTTGTAACCGAGCCAATTTGGACGTGAAATTGTCTCAATTGTAATATCTTCTCAACCTCATTATCGTTTTTGAGCCAATATATTTACGATAATTCCTCCTTGAGTTATAGTAACTAATTATTCGAAATTGATTGATGTTAAATTGTGGTAACTTCTTATCTTTTAATTATCGTCATGGTAAATTGGCCGTGACATTACCATAATTGTTACTCAAAATTACGATAATCATCTCGAGCCAATCCAAA
Source organism: Hyparrhenia diplandra (assembly GCA_015847255.1). Lineage (NCBI taxonomy): Eukaryota > Viridiplantae > Streptophyta > Magnoliopsida > Poales > Poaceae > Hyparrhenia > Hyparrhenia diplandra. The sequence goes on from JADLZK010006855.1 coordinate 55,657, forward strand.
TATAGTAATTACGGTAACTACTTGATGTAAAGTTATGATAATTCCTTAAAGTGTTGTAACTACTTTATGGTAAATTGGTCCCGACATTACAATAACTAGTTACTCAAAATTACGATAATCATCTTGAACCAATCGAAGTATTATAATTACGGTTACTTGACGTCAAATTACTATAATCCCGTATTCTAATCTTTGCTGTTCTCGTAACACATACACTGTAATATTCAAAGTAAAAAAAAAAAACACATTTACTATATTGGTTGCATGTGCACGTGGTCAACTAGATTGGACGAGAGATTTGGTAAATGATTGGACTCATTAATTACTTTTCAAATTTACCATTGCTGCAGCTTGGCCCTCGCATGCAGCATGCAAATAACGCTCGCTGGCTATAATTACGCAGAGCCAGACCAGGGATGCGGTGCACCGGCCATGATGGGCCTGGTTCGATCTGTGGCTTGGCTACAGAATATCGTATTCTGTAGCTAGCTACGGAGTATACTCTATATATATATATATATATATATATATATATATATATATATATATATATATATATATATATATATATATATATATATATATATATATATATATATATATATATATATGAAACTCTACTAATAAACACATGTTAAGCCCTTGTACACTCCATACATTAAAAGACCTCTGTATGCTATGCTCACTCAAGCCATATAGACTCATATTTGACGTCAAAACTTTCACAATATATTGCAATTAAACGAAATGATATAACTTCGAGAAGCCATTAATAAATCAAGATAACTTCACTGGGTATACATATCATCAAGGGTAGATTTGGGCCTAGGGCCACTAGGGTAGACTATGTACATCTCTAACACAAGTTTAGATGTTGATTGCAAATTTGCAAGAAACGAGTGCCAACTGAGTCTCGGTATTGGACTATTGGTAATTTCCCATTCTTATTTTCAAATCTATGTTATTGACACAGACCTTTATTCCTTGCCAAGTAGACGGCTGGATGATTAATTGAGTACACAAAATTTGGTTTGCAGAGTTGCACAATAAAATGAAGCGACCAACACATAAAAATCTTTTTCCCCGCTCGTATGACCATTGCACGGACATTAGTTAGGTATTTTTAAATCACTTTCATGTTTCCATCAATTACGTTATAGATTCAAATTGAAATCAAGATATATCCTATGTGAGCGGTATTTTGACCCGATACATGCTTTTTATATCACTTTCACTTTCACCGAAAAACAAAAAACCGTGGACTTGCGAATTGGCTTGTAGTCCAATGGTAGGGGCGGTCCGGGTGGGACGCTACTCCACCGGGGTTCAAATCTCGGTGCTCGCACCTTTTCCTTGGATTTTTCCGGGATTTACCGGCGTTGTGCATTAAGTGGTAGCGGCGTTCCCGTCGACGACGAGGCGCCAATGGTGACTTCGAGAATCTCCGGATTTGCCGGTCTTTCGATCCCCGAGGGAGGTGCTCATAGGGGGGTAGGGTTTGCGTCCGTGTGTTCATAGAGATAAGTGTCGCGTGCGTGTTGTGAAGCGTCTGCGTTGTATTGAGTCATTGAAAAAAAAAAAAAAAAAAACGTGGACCGAAATGGGAGTCGTAGGTGAAGGAAACGGCGGGTGTGGTGTCTGTCTGTGAACGGCTTTCCTTTCGTTCGTCTTGCGTTTGGTTTGCTGCCGTCGCTTTCCTCTCGAGTCCAAAAGGCCATTGCAGGTCAGCCCCTCGGTCCGTCCTCGCCGTGCGGCTGCCCTGCGGCGTCCCGTCCCTTCCCTTCCCTTCCCTTCCTTTGGCAGCGCAGCTTTTTTGCCTTCCTCTCCACTTCTTTCCTCCCTTCTGCCGCATGATTTGCAGTTGATTCGCCTGACCAACCCGATCCAATTTCGAGGAGAGAGAGAGAGAGAGAGGTGGCAGAGATCTCCTTCCATCTGGGGAGCTCAGTTCGGCAGAGCTTGGATTTCAAGTTCCCTCGCGGTAAAGATCTCTGCTTTCGGTCCTGGGAGCACCCGCTCTGCCTATTGTAGTCAAGCAGCAGGGATCTTCCCTAATTAGGGGAGAGTTGGCTTTGTTTTGTTTCATTTCGGTGCTAGAAGAATAAGGAAGGAGTCAAACTTTGTGGTCCGAGTTGAATTCATCTTCATCGGTCAGCTCTGTGGTGATGGCGACATAGGAGGCAGAGGCAGGTAGACGAGACAGAGAGATGGCGGAGGCGCACGCGGAGACCATGGATGGGAGCACCTGGGAGGACATGATGCGGAGGATCCTCCCCCCGGGCACTCCCATCCCCGAGGCGCCGCCCAACCTCGACTACTCCATCGCCCTCGAGTACGACGGCCCGCCGGTGCCCTACGACCTCCCCAGGGTGGACCCCGTGGAGATCCCTGCAATCCCCACCGCGGAGCCAGTGTCCAGTTCCCAGGTGCTCACAGGCCTCCCGGTAGCGCCTGTTGTTGAGCCCATCCGCCTCCCGGTCTCTAGGATCGCCCGCTGCGCAGATCCGGTGGCCGCGCAGGCTGCTGGCAGCTCAGAGTCAGTCCTGCACAACCGGGAGTTCAGCGACGACGACGACGGCGATGATTCCCGCTCACAGTCGCACGGCTCAGCGCAGAGCTCACCTGGGCCACAGAATAGGCACGAGGGCAGGAGAGCTCCGGTCGTCACCTTCGGCTTCACGCCAGACAGCAAGTATGAGAGCAAGGAGTTTGAGATGTCCGAGCAGTACGTGGCCGTCACAAAGAAGGAGAAGAGGAGAAGGGCATGCTATCGCTGTGGGAAGAGGAAATGGGAGAGCAAGGAGTCGTGCCTTGTTTGTGATGCGAGGTACTGCAGCTATTGCGTGCTTAGGATGATGGGATCCATGCCAGAAGGGCGCAAGTGCGTCACCTGCATCGGCCACCCAATCGATGAGTCCAAAAGGTCAAAGCTAGGGAAGAACTCCAGGGACGCTTTTCGCGGTTGCTCAGCCCGTTGGAAGTAAGGCAGATCTTGAAAGCTGAGAAGGAGTGCCAAGTTTAATCAGCTTCGGCCGGAGCAGCTCATTGTCAATGGTTGCCCGTTGAGGCCAGAGGAGTTAACTGACCTGTTAAGCTGCTCACGGCCTCCTCAGAAGCTAAAGCCAGGAAAGTATTGGTATGACAAGGAGTCAGGATTATGGGGAAAGGTAAATCTATCAAGTGCAAAGATTCTCTGTGAATTTACTGATTCTGTGCTAATGAAACTGGTGCTTTCACTGATTCTGTGCTAATGAAACTGGTGCTTTCTGATAGGAAGGAGAAAAACCAGACAGGATTATTAGTTCCAACCTCAATTTTACTGGGAAGCTTCAGGCCAATGCTAGTAACGGAAACACCCAAGTTTATATGAATGGAAGGAGATAACAAAGATTGAGCTGAAAATTCTAAAGGTAACGGTCCCAAATGGAATCATCCTTGCTTTTTGGCCAAAACTTTATCACATATCTCTATCTGTCATGTTATTTTGAGTTCCAGTACATTAGTTAACTTGAAATATGTTTATTACCTTCCAGCTTACCCAATTTTGATGTTTAATTGTTAATTCTGTTGGTGTAAGCAGACCATTGTAAAATTTTGGCAAGCATACTGCTGTCCTCCACTCCTTGTTTTTATGATTTCCCAGTTTGCAATGAATTAGGAAATTTCCCGTTTGTATTCTGGTCTAGTCTTCAGGACTAGCATATCGTAACCAGCAGCATCGTACGTGATGCTTTCTTTTAGCTAAAAATTCTAGCCCTTTAGTCTATAGCCAAGATTCCAAGACTCTTTTTACCTACAGAGAGGCATGGAGTGCACTGTAAAAGAGTTTTTCTGACCCTTTTATCTCACCACTTGCATTATGCTTGCAGGTTGCAAACGTTCAGTGTCCTCGTGACACTCATTTTTGGGTTTATGATGATGGTCGTTATGAGGAAGAAGGACAAAACAACATAAAAGGAAAAATATGGGAATCAGTATGTATTCTTGGTTAAAAGGAATTTTATAACAATGCTATTTCTTTCAAAACTTAAGATAGGTATATGCTTATTGCTGATGATGTTTCCTAAACTGTGACCAGGCTCTGACACGTTTTGCGTGTGCATTATTTTCACTGCCGGTGCCTCCGGGGAATTCAAATGGAACTAGAGATGAAGTTCCATATACAGCAAGAACTGTCCCTGATTATTTGGACCAAAAAAGAATACAAAAGCTGCTTCTTCTTGGACCACCTGGTGCTGGTACGAGCACTATATTTAAGCAGGTTTGTTCTGATTCTGTTCATTGATGCCTTCAGCTCTATAACACTTCTTGCGACGTAACTTTGTGTAACTGGCCGGCCCTATGTGAGAGATTGCACTGTTATTTAGTAATTCATCTGTGGGGTATATCTTTGTTGTCTCTGACTGTCTGGTGGTTTTCATTCCAGCATTTGTTCTTGTATGCTTCATGCTGATCTTATTTTATGTGTCTTAGGCTAAATACTTGTACGGGACTAGGTTCACCCAAGAAGAACTTGAAGGCATCAAACTGATGATCCAAAGCAATATGTTCAAGTATCTTGGGATTTTGCTAGAGGGACGCGAGCGTTTTGAGGAAGAGGCTTTGTCTAAATTGAATTGCACAATTTCTCAGGGTGAAGAAACTCAGCATGGTAATATGATAGTCATTTACTCTCCTGTTTTTTCCCTCTTGCAGACAGACACTGTATGATTGAGCTATTTCTGGATGCAGATGAAAGTAAAGCCAACGGATCAAATTCTTGTATATACTCCATAAATGCAAGGCTAAAGAAATTTTCAGATTGGCTTTTGGATATCATAGCAATGGGTGACCTAGATGCATTCTTCCCTGCTGCAACACGTGAATATGCTCCGTTTGTTGATGAGATGTGGAAGGACCCCGCCATACAAGCAACATTTAAAAGAAAAAAGGAAGAATTGCATTTTTCTCCCTGATGTGGCTGAGCACTTCTTGAGCAGGGTATAACCAGATAGCTTTTAAATTAACAGAGCTGCAACATGGATCAGCTAGTTTGTATCATGTGGAGCTGAGTTTTTTTTTATCAAGTTTCTGAATGATTTTTGGTACTATTCTTTGCATATCCATTGCAGGCCATTGAGGTGTCAAGCAATGAGTATGATCCTTCAGAGAAAGATGTAATCTTTGCCGAAGGAGTAACACAAGGAAATGGGCTAGCCTTCATTGAGTTCACACTTGATGATCGCAGCCCAATGTCCGAACCTTACATCGACAACCCTGAGGCACATTCGCAGCCTCTCACCAAGTAATTTCTTAACTTACCTTCTGTCCGTGTGTAAAAAGTACACCTCTGAATGATGTGCTCTTTTTCTTCATCAGATATCAGCTGATCAGAGTTAGTGCAAAAGGCATGAATGATGGCTGCAAATGGGTGGAAATGTTTGAAGATGTCCGTATGGTAATATTCTGTGTAGCACTCAGTGACTATGACCAATGGGGACCTCCTGTAAGTGGCAGCAGTCGGCCTCTTGTGAACAAAATGATGCAAAGCAAAGAGTTGTTTGAGGCTACAATCCGGTACGCTAATGTTTTCCTTCTGAGGTTATCTTTTACTAGTGAATAAGTAATAACTCTAGCATAATGGTGTCCATGAATCCAGTGATTCTCTTGAGTTTGTGATATCGTGTGGGAAGCAATAAAACTTGAATCTCTGTTTGAGCAGGCAACCATGCTTCTGCGATACCCCATTTGTTCTGGTTCTGAACAAGTATGACCTTTTTGAGGAGAAGATCAACCGCGCACCCATCTCTAGCTGTGAGTGGTTCAACGACTTCTGTCCGGTGCGGACGAACCACAACAACCAGTCGCTGGCTCATCAGGCATACTACTACATTGCCATGAAGTTCAAGGACCTGTACTTTGCCCAGACGAACCGGAAGCTTTTTGTGTGGCAGGCACATGCCCGTGAGCGCCAGACTGTGGACGAAGCTTTCAAGTACATAAGGGAGGTTCTCAAGTGGGAGGAGGAGAAAGACGAGAACTACTACCAGGAGGAGTCGTTCTACAGCACAACTGAGATGAGCTCCTCCCCGTTCATTAGAGCGGAATGAGATGGCGGGCACTTCTGATTGATTTTATTTTAGCTGATTTCGTGTGGTACATACAGACGCAAGACTGAATCATTAGTGTATATTATTTAATTGATTTGCTTATTCGTATTGGAAGTGTGTATTTTAGTGCTAAGGCATATAAGAATCACGAATGTGCTGTTAGTACTGCTGCTGTTAACTGTTGGTGCATTGTATTTACCAGTACTAATTTTACCCAGCTGGCAGATACAGAGAAGACAAAATGTATGCCCCTCGGACTAGCAGAATCATTGAGTGCAAACATCAGCGTACTCAGCTTGTGATTTTTTGAGCAGTGAGCACGCATCCTGTTTTAAATTTTGTTTGTGAATTTTTTATCAGTGCCTGGTGTGCTTTGACGTGCTGGCCTCGCAACCAACTGTCTGGCCAAAGGTGGCAAGCGCATAGCTGAACACAGGCTGCTGCTCAGTCTCAGGCTTGCCTTACAACGAGCACAAATATGCTATGTAGCGAGATCAATGCATACAGCGTCGCCATATTCAACACTATATGAGAAAAAAAAGAACAAGCATCTCATCAAAATTATTTTTCATCTGTCTTTGTTACTTGCACTTGATTTTCACAATTTGACGCAATAATAACATCCAACTTATATCTCAAAACTAGCATCCGACTAATATCTAGAATAACATAAGGTAAGATTCTGTCCCTTCAACACGCCTGCTGCCGATGGAATGGAAGGGGAGCCTAAACTCCAAATAATTTAGAACCCAAAACCTGAAAAAGAAAACCAACACAAATTAACACCACTGTTGCCATTGCTCAACAAGCTAACCATCAGATTGATGGGCAACCCACACGTACCTGAGCCACCACCCATTGGGTTTGCAGGAGCAGGTGCTTGCTCAGGCTCCTTGATGTCAACGACAACGGCATCAGAGGTGATGAAGGTTTTCGCCACCGACGCAGCATGCTCCAAGCAGCACCTCACAACCTGTTTTTGCAAAAGGAAATCCTTATATCACCTAAATCTTTCTTTTCCTAGCAACACAAGGCATTACTTCTGCAGAAACACACCTTGGTGGGATCAATGATACCAGCAGCCATCAAATCCTCGTACTTCCCTGTAGCTGCATTGTACCCGTACCTGAAGTTCTCATTGGCAAGAACCTGAATATCAACAATTTCCAAACTTGTTAAGCACAAGTCGCACAACCCCTGACTAATAACGGGCACAATTTGAGCACAAACCTTCTCAGTAACCACACTGCCATTAACACCTGCATTCTTTGCAATCAATTTAAGTGGATAGCTCAAGGACTTCCTTACGATTTCAGCCCCAACCTTGTAAAGGAAAAACAGGGGCAAAAAGGTCACCATCGATGGAATACAAAACAGAACCTTAATCAAATGATAACATGGGGTAGGGTGACATTAAACAACTAAAATTTGGAACCTACCTTCTGTTCATCATTCTCAAGGGTTTCTATAATTGCATCAACTTTTGATGCAAGCCTCAGAAGCGTACAGCCACCACCGACAACAATACCTTCCTCAACTGCTGCCTGCAAATATAGAAAACTATCAACCAACAAGGACTGATACTAAAAGGATTATAAGAAATCAACACAGTGCAAATAGGGCATCAGAAGGCTATGTGAATGGGAACGTACAAGTATACTACTATATTGTGCCTAGCACCAGATGCATTTCAGCAACATGAATAGCATTTACCTTTGTAGCATTCAGGGCATCCTCAACCCTCAGTTTCTTTTCCTTAAGCTCAGTTTCTGTCTGCGCTCCTACCTACAAAGCACAAATCATGTTCTAGTTGTTTTATTCTTCTAAACATGCTAAATACACCAAGAGGCACCTAAGGTTTAACAGTGGGCTTTACCTGAATGACAGCAACACCACCAGAGAGTTTAGCTATCCTCTCGTTTAGTTTTTCTTTCTCATATTCTTGTTCAGTAGCCTGAAAAATTGATGTTTGGGAACTAACCATTAATAAAGCATTTTTTTCCAAATCAAAAGTGCCTTGCAGAGACATGCAAGACAAGGGAATGCAGATTATCTCTATTAGCAAATGAGGGCTGTCAAAAGGAGAGAAAGAGGAACAGAGAATTTAAGACTCTTCAGAATGCAGACCTCAATCTGGTTCTTGATTTGTGTCACCCTTTTGTTTACTTCCTCCTGTGTAGTGCCATCGCCCACTATTGTTGTTGAATCCTTGGTTACTACAACCTTGGCAGCAGTTCCTAGGACCTGATTGTCTGCCTTGTCTAAGGATAATCCAACTTCTTCTCTGATGACAGTGCCTGCATGGAGGATGGCCAATGAAAATGATCAGCTGGCACAAAAAAAATGGTATATCAATCAAATCATAACTAAAGATAAAGTTCACCTCCAGTGAGAGTGGCAATGTCATCAAGATATTGACTCTTGCGCTCTCCAAAACCAGGGGCCTTGATAGCAGCAATCTTCAATGCCCCTCTAAGCCTATTAACCACAAGGGTTGCAAGAGCTTCCTGCTCAATATCCTCTGCGACAATTAGAATTGGATATCCACTTCTAATAGCGTCCTCCAGGATAGTGATTAGATCTCTGGCATTGTTAATTTTCTTGTCCACAAGGAGCAGCTGGTAATAGAATTAAAATCACCGTAAGCATACAGAAGTCATAAAAACTACTATTACTACATAGTACTACACGATTTTCAGTACAATGATGAAGGGGAGCATCAAACCTTGCAGTTCTCATACTCGACTGTCATTTTTTCACTGTCAGTTACGAAGTAGGGAGAAATATAGCCACGGTCAAACTGCATTCCCTCAACAACATAAAGGTTATTTTCAGCACTCTTTCCTTCTTCTAGTGTGACCACTCCCTGCCGCCCAACCTTTTTCATAGCCTCAGCTATCATATTCCCAATTTCATAGTTATTTCCAGCACTAACTGCAGCAACATCAGCAAGCTCACTGTCCTCAACCTGTAGTGTCAAATGATAGTCCAACATATTCAAAATTTTGAAGAGGGAATAGTATTCTTGAAAGTTGAAATGAATAAAATTCAAATGGGGGTCAATGATCACAACTACAACTGAAAAGTACCAAAATATCAGGTCTGTACAATCTATGCGCAGTTCAACTGGAAAAGAGGTATGCACAATAACACACTACACAACAATCAGATAACTCTGGAGGAAAACAATGAAATAAAAAAAATACAGAGCAGACAACATATAGCTTTGAAGAAGGAAAATTGGATGAACTCGTGCAGCATGTGTCTTGAAAACATGGTGGCTTCATAACAAGAGCCCATTTCTCTGGACTTATGCACATATTCAAACGATATATAGACACACAAGCAGGTCCAGATAAAGCTCATATTGAGATGTATGACAGTAAACGTCTCGTTGACGGTAATCAGGGTCAGCCAACCATCCTATGTGTAGCTTGTATGGAGTGCAGTGTGCTAAAGCCATCAGATATATTGAGGTGCTCAGTGAGATTGTACTGTAGTGAAGCGATTGTTCAACGGTGAAGATAACAAGGAACACAGAAATGTATTTCAAAAGTTACCTCCTTGGACATCTTTTGGAGTTCGCTGACTAGCGCTTTGGCTGTTTTCTCAATACCACGGGTGATCTGCACTGGATTAGCACCAGCAGCTACAACCTGGAGAAAGTAGCAAAATCCTCTAGATCTTGAGACGAGCAAAACAGCGACGATATACATACCCTGAGACATGAGGTTTTATATTAGCATGTACCTTTACACCCTCAGTAATCATCCCTTGAGCAAGGACGACCGAAGTGGTTGTCCCATCACCAGCCAAGTCATTTGTTTTAGCAGCAGCTTGGCGGACCAATTTAGCACCAATATTTTCGACAGGGTCCTCAAGTTCAACCTGGTGCATGGCCACAGCCCAGAACAGATGAGGAAACACAGCCGCCACAACAAGTTACAGCAGAGCATGGTTGCAGTATGAACAAGAAGAAACGATGGTAAATCTGTAGTCAGATCAGATGTGCACCTCCTTTGCCACAGTGACACCATCGTTGACAATTTTAGGTGAGCCATACTTGCTCTCGAGGACTACATTTCGTCCCTTTGGTCCAAGAGTAACCCCAACGAGATCTGCAAGCTTGTTGACCCCATTCTGACATAGGAAAATCAAGTAATAAGAAACGCCAAGACGGCAAACTTGAACGTGAGGAGCAGCAGTGGTCTTCTAGTCAAAGAGTGATTGATTATAGGTCTGTCAGGCAACTCACTTGCAGTTTCCTAATAGCCGAGCCATCCTTGTTGAAGTGCAGCTCCTTTGCGGCGTTTACTCTGAAGTTGCACTTCCTCTGAGGCCTCGTCTTGCGCGGAAGCGAAACCAGCGAGGGTGAGACGAGGGAAAGGTGCTTCTTGGGCGTAGCGAGCGCAACGCCGGCAGATGCAGGCTTGATGCCGCAAGTGGAAGCGGTCCCGAACGCTGAAGCCATGGATTGATGGTGGCTACTGCAAGAAATTTGAAGGTCTGCATCAGCAATCAGCGTAACCACACGCCACCGCCACCCGCCGGTGGACGGCTGGATGGATGGGTCGTCGATCCGGCGCCGGCGGCAACAACAAAGGAAGAATCGATGGTTTACCTGGATGGATGCGGGCAGCCGCGAGGGAGAAGGAGAATGGAATGTCAACGGGGGATCAATCGATCGATCGATCAAAATCAGATTTTCGATTCGCAGCTGCTAGGGTTTAAGAGGGAGGGAGCGATCGATCGATCGGCTGACAGTGACAGGTTGTTTGGGAGATGAAGGAAGCATCTAGAAGGCCCAAACCGAGGCCCAGGCCCAACAGCATATGCCTTCCTTCAAGACCCAGCAAGTTTTAAAGCTCAACAAAAGATAAAAACAAAGCAAACTAAAGCAGCGTTTTTTTATTTTTTATTTTTAAAAAAACTGGACTGCTAATCCAAACTGCATCCATGCTTTTGCTTTCCTTGTCAAATTGAGTAGTAGTAGTTCAAAAAATAAAGGCAAAGGTGAAATAAAGATAGGCGTGTCTCTAGACAATGCCAAAAGGCAAAGGCTAAACACACAAAGTTCAGATGCTAGACTTGTCACTTGATATTCCGTCTTCCGGTCCCGGAATGTTTCAGCAAACAAATTCAGCACAATAACGGCTGCTTATCCCTGATAGCGTCGAGCTCTATCAGGGCCTTCATCAAGAGCTCACTAGTACTCCCTCCCAATCAACTCTACTTTTGTCTCTACAAGAACAGGAACAGAAAAAGAACATGCTGCTAAAGTGCCAACATATATAATTATTAAAGGCCAGGTAAAAGGAGAGAGAGAATATATATTATCGGATCACTCAAGATATCTCTGGATTCATCTGTCAGGTTACTACATAACTTTACTTGAGCGACTAGTTAGCATAGTTAATTAAACACACAACATCCCGAAACTAAACTAAGATAAAAAATCAGTTGGTTTTCTTGGACGAATCATCCTCTGAGGAAACATTGTTGTTGTTATCGTTGCTGCTGCTGCTACTGTCATTTGATGCGTTGCTAAGATCAGGAACTACTGCAGTGGCCGGTTCGACATGTGCTAGCCGAGCTGCGCCTATCACCTGCTCCGGTAGCTCCTCGTATGTGTTGGCCTGACGAGGTGGTTCAGAGTATAGCAGTCAGTCAGTGCAAATATCAATAAATGCATTTAAAAAAAAAAAAACTCAATACATGCATTGTACTATTATTGATCTTTAACAGAATGCAAACAAAAAAAAAATGTCAAGGGGACCTATTAGTCACCTGTATTAAGAAGGCCATATCAACTACTAATGTCGTCACCACACCAAACACAAGACCCAAAACTCCATTTGCTACTGCCGAAGATCCAATGTCAACGTCCACCTAAAAATGAGACAAATTGGGTTGGACTCGATTGCAGTATTAATAGGCAACCTCCTGAAACATTGTTCGCTAAGTAGAACACCCAGCCCAAATGGGTTGACTCAAACACACCATGCATCTTCGTGTCCTTCTTCCCTGCCTTATGGACATATAAGATGAAACGAGATACTATGCAAGCATAGTTCGATCCACAGACAAATACAAAAGATTTCATGACTCACCTCCAAGTACGCAGGACCTCGAACATAACTACAATCAACAGCCTTTCCCAACAGACAAGGGGTGCTTCCAACACTCTGTCGCACTATCCAGGAGCCCTGAACAGTTTTTTTATACTGTTAAATAAATAGGAACTGAATAATACAGAACTACTACTGCACCGTAAGTAACTACTATGTCAGAGTAGACCTTGGGAACGGATGGTATAAGCTTTAGCCTGCTATTGCGGAATTCATCATCTCCATCAAAAAGCGCTGTAGTAACAATCCCTTTTTTTCAAGGTATTTGTGACAAAATACATGACCAAGCTGTACTGAGTTGATCCAGGAATCTACAAGAGGAAACTAACTTCAGCAAAATCCTTCAAATAGACCAATAATAAAGATCATAGGGTAAGTCTTCGTGAATTCCAACTTACCTGTATGTTGACAACAAATGTATGCATCCCTCTCTCAGCAGCAACCTAGGAAAGTGGCAAAATGGGCAGATACATGAAAGCATTGGCCTTACTTGGATGAAGGCGTGGATTACAAGAGGAACCACAAACTGATTACGTCCAGCCATCCTACTTTTAACAATTGTTCTCATTTTACCAATGGGTAAACCTTCAAAAGGTCCTAAACTGTTCTTTCTATTTACCTGAGCAACACAACCCTTCTGTCTGGCAACATTATCCATGCGCTTGGTGTCCTTAAACCAGTCAATGGCTGCAAGCTCCATGAGATAACTTGCTGCAGGGATCTGTAACTTGGATACAAGTGTGTGTTAAAGTTCTTCATGCAAGCCTTTAAAAAAAAACAGGTACTGCCAAGCAATAAAACACAAAGCTGGAAGGTTTTGACCTTCGATTTGTCTTGTGGGAAGTTCTTGCTACGAACTTTAAAGATCTTGCTATCAGGTACTGTCCAACAATTGCGGCTTTTCTCCTCAGGATCACGATGAAGAATACCCGAAAAACAAGATAAATCAATCTTTTCTGGAGGCTCATCTGCAATAAAGATACGCTTATCGCGGTTATGGCAAAAAGTAATGATACCAGTCTCAGTAACTTGATAGTAGGCATGAGAATAGATCAACAGAATAATATAGGGCAAGATAGGGAATCAAACCTGTGCGCTTGGTATCATTACCAGATTTGTTCGGTCTTCCTGTATATTGGTTTTGGTCAAGGTTAGGTATGATGATAGAAAACATGTTAAAAAAAATTCAAAAAGCAAATGGTAGGGAAAACATGTGTAAATTGCAGGTGATATTTCAGGATATGGAACTTCGATAGGGTTGGACATTATTATAATTTTTACCAAGTATTACATTCAAAAAAAAAATATAATTTTTACCAAGTAAAGAAGTCATATAGGTATTCTCATAGAGTAGTCTAGTACAGTAAGCACCTCTATATCAGCTTCAGGAACCTGATAATCATCGTCGTCGTCTGATTCTTCGTCAATCATTCCCATGTTTTTATGTGCTTTGGTGTCAACTTCTTGAAGCTTATGATTTTTTGGCTCTGAATCCGCATCAAACATTGTTTCCATTACTGGAATCCTTGGGATTATATGGATTTCATCTGTTTGGGAAAAATATTCACACAATCCTAGGGGTAGGCGCAAAACATAAGAACCAAAATGAATCAGTTGGAGAACAGCACTATGTAGTCACACTGACATGCTAAGTTGGAGTTGTTAGTTACTGTATGCATGAAAATAACAGTTTTTTTTAATACCTGCAACACAGTTTAGTATCTGCAGCAAAGAATGATACTGAAAGGAAAGAGAGTAGTTCAGGAACCATCCCTTCAGGTCAATCTGCATAAGGTGCTGAACCTGAGTACGGGGTCTCCCATTGCGACACTTGAGAGGAGAAATCTTGAAACCTCCACCTGTATTAGGAGAAATATTAGGAAGAGAAAAAACAAAGGACCAGAAGTTGACATTTTTGTCTGGTTTATATTTGGAGTATTCCATACTCTAAGGCAGATGAAGATTTAATATGTGCGAAGGAAAATTACTTTCAATGAATGCCCTCACATATCCTCGCTGCCTACCACAGTTAGGATGCTCTATTGACCGAACAGCACAACTGCATATGTGCACACAATGTGTCAAAGAGAAGGCACTGCTGGCATCAAATTAAGGTCATAGGAGAAAAGAACAATAAAAATTACCGTAACTTCCATCATCGTTACGACGCCAATACCGAGCATAGCAAAGATCTCGAGGCCAGACTAGCCTGTATAGTTAACGTTGATAGAAAATCCGTTGGCCACAGTCAGAAGCAAAATCAAATCATAAGTTGACAATGTTGAGAATCTAGTTACATTGGGCACCAGTGCAGCTGCAGCCTATGATATAGTATTGCAGTGTGACCATCAACCTCCTCAACTAAACTACCCTGACGAAAAGCTACAGTCCCACCTATAATGGAGAATGAAGATCAAGAGATCAACATCAGCGGTAGGGAAATCAGAATGCTAGAAAACCATACTTACTCGTGTCTTGTTACATCCATGCTCATTACAAGACCAAAAATGGCTTCACATGTGGCTTCGACTACACCAACAGCCCTCATAGCTCGGCTGCAACTTCGTGCCTACAGCACAACGGAGTATTGCATTAAAAAAAACAGCACAACAAAGTACAAATAAAAAATCATCAGGTTTTAGACAGTAATAAATCATTGAAAAAAAACCCAAAGAAGTTAGAGCATACAAGGTAATCTACTTCCAGAAGTTCTTCAAATATGCAACCCTGACAATACCAAAACAGTGACAACTTTCAAGTTCAAATAATCCTAAGAGGAAGGATTATTGACCTAAGCGGAGAAATGAAGGACTTGCCATTTTGGCATCTAAGTAGTCTCCAATTCTTCTTGGAGCAAAATTGATTAGAGTCGTTCTGATTTTACACACCAATGTCAGGCTCTTTGGTCCAGTCAAGTATTGAATCAGGGGGGCCTACCACCAGAAATGACATTGTAGAATTCTATAATGTTCAAAACTGAAATAAATGTTACAAAATAACAGCAGGCAACTTCAGAATAATTATTAATGGATCTCTTTACCATTCCCTATAGTAGTCCCTGAGTCAAAGTAGGCCGTTCCTCGTCATCTTCAGCTCTAGAATTGTAACAGAGATTCTAGCTAAATCAGAGAAAGGCCTAGCAGAAGATAATCTGACAGATGGAATGCCACTTACGTGCTGTCATGATCTGAAAACAAAAACTGCCCTCCAAGTTCCATGTCGAAGTCCACTGAAGCAAAGGCCTTACGGTTCTTAGCTGTCATAGAGTCCTGTTGCTGCAAAAAGGAAAAAAGGGGAAAAAAAGTTTTGTTCAATAAAATGAGTTCAGATACAGTATTGGATAGTGGTCCATTCTAGGTGATAGCTCAATTGCATTCACTAAGAATATGAGATATAGGACGGGGGTCGAACTAAGAAGCACATAGCACATCCTAACTCTGGCTGAAAAGGATTATTGGTGTTGAAACTCAGCTTTCTTCAGGCATGTTTTACGGCTACTATGTCATATTTGTAAAATTGCCAATTTTCAAACAGGTAGATCCCATCTTTATACTACACCTGATCAATGATGAGTTCTATCTTCTTTTTCCATGTCATTGCATCCTCGATATCATACGCGCCCATCTGTGAATTCAGTTTATTGGTAATCTGACGGTGGACGCACAAAACAGGGAGAAATGTTGGAGACAAACCGTTATCTGGTGCTCCTTTTTTTTCTTTCTTGTTATAAATGCACAAGACATAAATCATCTGAAAGAAAACAGAAAGAAGGGATGAAAACATATATCCAGAGATTAATTAATATAAACAAGTAACAAAAAGAGGATAAAAAGAACATGGTGTTGCAAATTAAATGAACTCACTTGGCCATGATGCGTTTTGAGGCCTCTATCCTCCACCCTGCAATTCCCGTCTATTAGCAGCGACTTGAGTGGAACCCGGATGCATGTGTCCACAAATTGCATCAGTCATCCGTTAATTAGTAAGTAAGGGGAGGTTATCACTTACGGAAATCAATCAATGAATCATGCCGCAAGTGCAAATTACCACGTTGTCCTTTGGTTTCTTCTTGTAGTACGCGAGCAACTTGCTATCGAGCACGAAGTAGCGCGTGTGGAAGAAGGACCTGCCGATTTTCCTGCGGCCGTAACGCACCATCCAGCCCTCGTGGCGTACGGCGGCGGCGGCGGCCTCCCCTGACTGATACGGCAGCGGCAGCGGCAGCGGCGGCGGCGGCGTTGTTTGACGCCGCCATTGACACCGCCTTGGCCGGCTCGGCTGGCTTGGTGGCGGCAGGCACGTTGTTTGGCGCCGCCTTGGCCGTCTCGTAGCCGGCGGTCTTGTTGGCGGCGTCCCGGAGGGCCATGGCGGCGGCCCTGAAGAGGTCGCCGCTTTTGCTCTCTCCCGCTTGGACGCCGACGAGCCGAGCATGTTGGGCACCCCGCGCGTGTCACACAACAAGGGATCGACTACGTACGTCTCTCTCCAGGCTTCTCCGATCACCGCTAGCTCAACAGGAACAAGAATCCATCGATTAGGACGAAGGAATGCGAATGCATGATGATTGGGTGGATGGGACGGCAGGTGGCGATACGGGAGGAGGAGCATGGAGGGTTTGGAGGGTGGCGGCGCGAGAGACGCGCGCACTCCACACGGGCGGTCGCCATGGCCAGTCAAGCCTCAAGCGTTCCTCTTTCTCCTCCCATCTCTTCTTTGTCTTCTCTTCTTCAGCCTAAAATAACTTCCTGCTCTTCTTCTCTCTCCCTCTCTTTTGACGAAGGCATGCCTTTGATTAATTATATTAAATATTTTGTTTTTAATTCTTCTTTTTATAAACACGACAAAGACAAAAAAAAATCTTATTTTTGAACAAGGCGAAGGCTAACACTAGGGAACTGTTTTGGTTCTAAGGACTTAGGACTGTAGGTATGTTTTTAGTCTCATTTAGTCCCTAAATTACCAAAAACATGAGGACTATAGACTAATTTTTAGTCTTAATTAGTCTCTATTTCAATAGACTCTTAGGAGAGGTAGGGACTAATCTTTAGTCCCATTTTTAGTCTCTAGTCCCATGAACCAAACACGCCCTTACTTTCTTGATTTATATGTCTTTAAAAAGAACTCCAAGAGACGGGGTAAAATGAATAGCTTAGCAATTTTGTAAACTATAAAGCTTGTCAAAAAAAACGAGACAACTGCAAGAGACTTGCTATTTTTGGTTTGCTATATTAAAAAAGTTGCCACGTCACCTAACTAACAGCTAATTCCCACCGTGGAAGGATCTCGCGCGCAGGACAAGCTGACGCTAGCGATTTCAGGGGATAGCAAGCCGGCCAGATTTTCTTTCTTTAACGAGCGCCTTTCCAGGGATAGCCTGCATGCTATTTTAGCAAATGAGACAATATTTGTTGGAGCTCATTTTACTCAAAAAATATCAAATATAACATACAAAACAAGAATAGTCATTCTCTAGGAGTTGCTCTTACGACTCTATTCCAATTTTTGTCATTTTACATAGCGTGGTGGAACCGGGAATTATACGTACAGGGACCAACTATAAAATCCAACTTGTAAAAATCGAACACAGCTTAGTTGGTCAGTTTTCTCATGGTTGCCATCTAGGCTAATCCATGGACTCGATGCTCATATTTTTTCTTTTATATGTATTCTAAGGTGCTATTTTTCCATTATTAGGTGGCATGCCCATTGAGTAAGGATCTTTAATGATTTCATAAATCTCAAGGTCGGATTAGTCTTTCATATGTGCCTATTATAGAGACAATTTTATTATCTAGTGTTTGGATGTGATCATATCATATATTTTAATTTAATATATAGTTGTGTTTTGTATGGTTTTGTATTCTAGAGAACATTAATAGGTATATATATAATAAGAATTATTGTTATATTCACTCTTTTAGTGTTATACTATAGTGTATATTTATGCACGTATCAAAGTCTATATATTTAGATAGGCACGGACCGACTTAAGGCACACGCAGACCGATTTAAAGCATACTTCAGCTGCAGTACGGAGCTAAGGCAAATTCAAGAGGGGTGCGCTTGCCTTGTGGGTGCATAGAATTTTATTCTATGGGTGCAAAATACGTTGAAAATTTGATCATAATCACTAATTTTTTGATTTTTTTTTTTTTGTGGTGCGGCCGCACCCACTAATGTGTATATAGATCTGCCCATGTCCAGCTGGCTCTGCGTCGTTTTCATGGCCACCCATTTGAAGTAAAACTGAAATAACAAATGTGGAACCAAGAAGAATGGATGCAATGATGACTATTATATAATTTTAAATTAAAAGAGCATTATACCAAAACATGTAATACTTGCACCGGTAAAATATTAAAAAGTAAATATGAAGACAAATGTTAAATTGAGACCCATAAAACCTCAAGAGAAAGAGTACCACACACTGCAAGGAATGCTGCTTTACAAAATATATTGGCGACCATAGTTTAAATGCTTTTAATCTAGAACTCTAATCCAGTGCTTATATATGGGGGTATTGGGTCTTGGACCAGATATCAAATACTCCGGTTCTTGCATCGTTTACATAGAAATAGGATCTGTGACGTCCTACCATGGCGATAACTAAACCGGCCGTCATAGATGTATGACCTCGAAATGAATCGTCACAAAGAAGACAATTATATGATGTTTTCTTAGAACGTCACCAGAAACCATCATCTAAAGCACCATTTCTTGTAGTGACAACAAAAAGCTAGCTACCTCTCGCAAAATAATTTACTTAGCATCTTTACTTATCTTCATCTTCTCTTATTCAGATTTTATTACTTCGTTAAAGAGATTCTCGCTACATCCTAAATGATAAGTCATTTCAAGACCTATTCAAAAAAAATAAGTCATTTCAAGGATCGAAAGTAGTCAAATCATTTTAAGATTTGCTAAATTGATATAATAAAATAATAACATTTATGATATCCTACTTGTTTGGATACATCCAATTAGATCTTAGCAAGCTAAAATTTCAAAGTAAGACTTTATAAGTTTCCCAACTAAAATAACTGAGATGTGTGGATATTCCAGCATGACTCAAAAGCTAAACTTTAGCTAGCTTTGGCCGGATAAAATAGCTAAACCTAGCTAAACTTTAGCTAGTCTTTTAGCTAAGTTCTTTGGTTGCCTAGAAGCTAAATCTGGCATGCTATATTTTTATAGTATTTTTATTTGACTTCCTTTTTTTTTTTTTGAAATCACTTCTAATTTGAAAAAGCGGAGGGAATATTTCTTTTTGCCTCGAACTAGGTCTATAGCTTCTTTCTTTCTTAATATTTTTTTCCCTCTCCTCTTTGCAAGGTTGAGGATGTTGGATGTCCGATTGCCTTCACCCTGTAATGTTGTACTCCCTCCGTCCCTTTATGTATGTGAAGCGGAAGCGTGTACGTGAGGGAAACACGGGTTTTCTAGAGACAAACATTTAGGGGACAAGAGAGAAAGTAAGACCTATTGATGACATGCTTTCCCTGTCTTCTATTTGCCCCTTCCCTCTATCAACCATTTCTCCATTTTTTCCATGGTGTTGTCTCTTTACACCCCGCATGATGGCTTCACCCAGGATAGGTGTTCGGTGATAGTTTTTGCGGTTGATAAATCAATCGATGTTGTTTTGTTCCATTGTGAGAGAAACATTGTGCTATAGTTGATAATAAGCCATAAGAGAACAACGAGGGTTTTTTTTTTTTTTTTTTGATTTGACCGGAGGCAAAGTCTTGGCACAACATTGTGGGTAGGGTTCGGGCAACGCCGCTTCATGAACCTTGCCGACGTGTGGTATGGACGCCTCAAGGGTCCTTCTTGGGCGACCACAACCTAGGTATTGACAACATTTGTGAGGGTGATGACGGTCGAGACACACGACAAGGTTGTGA
>JADLZK010006856.1:0-259649 GCA_015847255.1 Hyparrhenia diplandra
AGCCTACCTGCTCAAAATCGCGGTGAAAAAACGAAAAAAACGAAAAGTTAGCATTTGAGCCGATTGGAAGTGAGTGTCCACGCGGCAGAAGATGGGAAGGGCATGCACGGAAGCCTCCGTACCGTAGATATTTTAATCCGCTCTGTTCGTCTCCAACTCTTCCTCCGAAAAAAAAGGAAACACAAGAGACGCCTCGAGTCGGACTCCGGAGTCCGGAAACACAAAGACGCCTCCTCCTCGCCTCGCCTCATCTTGCGCCTGCGCCAGTCCGCCTCACCAACCCGTCGTCACATCCTCTCCCCCTCCATCTGCCCAGCGCAGCCGCCGCCCATCACCTCGGGCGAATCATCTGTGAGTTCCGATCTTTCCCTTCTCTCAATGGGGTTCCTACTTCCCGCCCGTGCGGACACCTGTTCATGGAGAGTAGCTAGAAACCCCACGGACCAACGGACGCTTACTTGGATTTTCTCGGTCGTTCTTCTTCTTTCTTTTAAAACAGCCAAAGCCTTCAAATTAGCAAGCTAGATTTGAACCAAATCGTTATTTGTTGATTTTATCCAGAGTATAGGATTAGGGTTTAAAAAGGGTTTTCTACGGCATTGAAATGGTCAGGTGAAATTAGGGTTTAAAAGAAGATCTCTACGGCATTGAAATGATAAAATGGAGTTGTCAATCAGATGAAAATCTAAGCTTGGGAGTTGAGATGAATTATGTTAATTCCTTATTCTGATAATAACATGTGACTGCAATTGGAATCACCTAAAATCGGCAAATAACTGACGAATGCTTTTAAAAGGAAGAGACTACCGGAGCCAATATTGAATTAAAAAAAATTGTCCTACTATATTGTTTAGACTGTCAAGGGGTATAATGTTGGATGCTTTGTTTCTCCTATTGCCAATTATCTTGTATCGATAATTTTGGCAAGCAACATTATTAGTGGGTCCTTTATTGCTAAACAATATTGCTAGTGGTTTCCTTAGCCCCCACTGAGCCAGCAGGGGGCTACCGAACTCCAGCTTCCCTGCCGAAAAGGTTCCCCCATGTCTGAAACCCTAGACTAGCTCCCTAGAATCCACCACCTTGCCAATTTTGTTGGGTTGGTCTTGTTTTTGCCACGCATGGCGATCCTTGTATAATGCTGGTTCTGCCTTTCTCTTGTTGAGAATTTGGTACTGTTGTTCACACTAGTGGTAAGTTACTGTCCATTTTGTGCTATGGGCATGGGAGCTGTTTCTGTTGCAATTATTTATTCACAAGCAGTGATGGAGATACTCAGATGGTGCATGTACAAGGGACATGTCTGCCTCTTGGCATATCTTTCATTTAATCTGTCGAATGTGCAATTTATTCATGAAATGAAATTCAGAAAATTGGGGTTACTTGTGCGGCTGGATCCTCATCCTAAGAATTTTACAAAATAATCTTGAGTGCAAATGCCATGGATGATGAAAGCAAATGGCTATGGTAAAGCTTTATGCAGTTTGTTTTAAGTACTTCTGGTGTATGAGGCTCTACCGGCGCTACTAGCAGAATCTCTTATTTCTATAGTCACTTATATTATATTCTCTTGCTGTGATGATAAATGGTCAAAGGCATATTCTGTTGAGTTATGTGTTTTGTGTTATTGCTCCTTGTCTAGTACTCCATCCATTCCAAATTATAGGAAGTTTTTGGCTTATCTAGATACATTAGTTTTATTATGTATCTAGACATAATAATATCTAAGTACATAGTAAAAGTTATGTATCTAGATAGACTAGAAAAACCAAAAGCATCTTATATATGGAATGGAGTATTATTCTTTTTATGGCAATGAGCATTCAGCATTCATGGAACCTTTGAAGTTTCTTTCATACTAGTAGTGCTTATGTAATTCATGTCAGAAAGAATGTATCAGTGATTTGTCATTTGTCCAAAAGTAAAAAAACACGGATCAGGAGTTATCTTTCAGCATGACTGGGTGATAACTGATCCTTCCAAGGCTACTTTTTTTAATTTCATTTCTGTAGTGATTTAATTATCAACGAAAAGGGGTACCTACAATTACGCTATATGTTCATGAAGTAACCAACAGTGGCTTGTACTGATCTGTTGCTAGATGAAGATGCATATTTAGAACTTAGTTGAGCATGGTAAGTTCAAGTGCAACATGTTGCAAAAAACAACTTATTGCTTGAGGGTTCTCTCTACATTAGCTTTTGCAACATGCAAGTGAAATGCACAAGCTTCAGTTAATAACAGATCAGCATATTGGATATTGGGATTATTGGGTGATATGATTGCATCTTGGCAACTGAAGTGTCTTCATATTTCTTTTAACTAATTATGCAACATGTTCTTTTGATACCAAACCATAAGCACCAAAGTATATGCATTTAACTTTAATCTTTTTATTAAGTTTTGGCTTCTTACAACCAAATTTTTATTTCAAAGACAGACTTTGTTTTTGGTATAACTACACCTAAACTCGCAAATTCTTTTCACTTTGATCAATTGTACAACTGAAGCAAGTGGCCTTTGAAGTTTTTAGATTAGAAGCATAGTGAAATATGTTGGTGACATCGTGAATCGTTAAGATCTACTACTGTAACATAGTAATGATAAAACTAAGGTGCCTTATATTTAATTGTACTCAGGCATGCCCAAATAGGAGTATAATGGTTGTGAAGTGATATATTGGTGAAGTTTTCTGCCACATTTTGCAATATAGTGGGCCATTTACTGCTGTTTCAAGCTGATTCATTCGATAGGCCATATTGACATCTTCTAGTGACTGATATTGAGATGTCACATGCTGGCCAATACAACTGATATTATTCCCTCTGTTCCAACTTAAAAGATGTTTTGAGGCTTTTCTAGATACATTGTTTTTACTATGTATATCAGACATAATGTATATCTAAGTACATAGCAAAATCTATGTATCTAGAAAAGCCAAAACGTCTTATAATTTGGAATGGGATAACTAGCTGCTGCCAAGTGCCAACTATGTGGTGGAAACGTGGAGCATTGTATTTTCATGGTACCGCTGCTCTTAAAGATATATGGTAAAAGGGACCACATGCAATGAAGAGCTTACATTTACCCCTTTGTATCGTGGACATAGATAGTACTCTATCCATTTCAGAAACGTTCTAGCTCTAGTTTGTCCAAAGGCAAAATCTTTTCTATCTTTGACCATCAATTTCTAGGGATTCGTATAATTTAATATCATAAAAATCTTACTCTTATTTAGATTTACCATGAAATACTTTCATATAATATCTAATTTGCATGCTTTTACTATGTGAATTTGCAAAGGGTTGATGGCCCTATAGAAATATTACTCAAGACAAAACTAGAACTACAACCTTTTTTTTTGTAAGAGGGACTATATCTTGCCATTAGAGCTACAATCAAATTAAAATATTGTAAAATTGAGAACATGTTTTTCTTAAAGTTTCACATTAATATTTTCCCAAGTAGTTTAGGAATTTGGTTTGCTAAGTTTTGTGTAGTTAAAATGTTAAATGATAGTATCATCAGCGAAAAAGGCTGATTGTTTTTTTTTCCTACAGTTCGGTGTGGGGATGTTTTTTGTGTGTGTTTTTCTCTACCCTCTTGCATGTCAAGATAAATAATCATCGGTTCCACAAACTAGTTTAATGCTTTGCTTAAGGTTCTGGTTTTGCTTCATCTATCTTGTAGTTTAATGTCCTGGGTTTCTAATTGTAGGCTTCTGATATGCTATGAGTGTGCCATCACTTACCAGCGCCAGAATGGATGGGAATAGTGAGAAAATCCAATTCTCATGGGGAAGCGTATAGGTAAAGGTGTTAAAACAGGTGCACCACACTATGGGTCCTTCACATTTGACAATGTGAAGTATTCGTTAATATGACTGCGTCTATCTGTTTAAGCATGGTGATCTGAACCATACATTGGGAAAATTATTAATATTTGGGAGCAAAAATGAGGCTAAGAAAGTAAAAATTCTTTGGTTTTCCTCCCTGAGGAGATTCAGAAATATTTAAAAGGCCCTGTGATGGAAAAGGAGATTTTTCTTGCTTCGGGTGATGGTAGTGGGCTTGCGGATATCAATCCGCTGGTATGTTTTCTCATAACGTCATTCCTATGTTCTGCCTTGTTTTTTGTGTCGTCCTTAACTTCTTATTCTGACATCATGCCCATAGGCTTGTGCATTTTGAGTCCCATAGGCTTGTGCATTTAATCAGGGGTGCTTGCTTATTGTTGTTTGAAATTAATGGATCAAAAATGCTCGCTTCTAGTTGGTTTGGAGTTGATGGATCAGAATTACCTGTTGCTTTTAAGTTTCTCTCACTTATTTGTAGGGGTGAGAGTAATTCAAACAAGTGCACAATCTTGATCTGCTTTTAGTGCTATGGTGGTATTGTTGTTAATTCTCTGTTTCATTAGCACTAATAATTGCTTACATTCTTTCTTCCTCTTTTTTAGTCGCACTGAATATTCTTCGAGTTACATGGAATTCTCAAATGTCTTTTTGATGTGTAACATACCAAATCTGTCTCGATTAGTACTCCCTCGTCCTGAAATATTAGTGTATTTCAGAAGAAGCCAAAAGGCCCAAAACTTTACAAACTTTGACCAACAATTAGTCAGATTATATACAAGTTTGGGACATAAAACTTGTGTCAATAGATCTATATCCAAGGAGCTTCTGAGATGTGTTTTTTTTTTTTTTTTTTTTTTTTTTTTTTGTAAGAGAAATTAAGGGTCAAAATCTGTTTGTTTGAATTTTCTCTGAGCAAAAATACATTCATCATTTTGGGATGGAGGGTAAATTTTGGTCTACCTTCCAGCCAACTATCAAAACTAAAATATGAATTATCCTATGTCTTTTAATTATTTATTCATTCAAATTCAAATTTACATAGTACATATAGAATGAATGGCGTGAATAGAAAAAACGTTCCTTTTCTGACAGATTCACAAATTAGAAATGTATCAGTGGCAAAAATATAGATTCACAAATTAGAAATGTAATTCAGTGGTAAAAAAAAAGTTTGAATCTCAGCGTGCAAGAAATCTGCCAACAGTTCAATAGTTAACTTTCGTTGAGCCAGTTGAGCATGCTAATTAAGTAGTGCATGTCATTGAGTGTCAATTATCAACTGCAGATGTGCATAGTTGAACACTTCCTGCTCTCATGCATTGGAGTCGTAAATGTTAAATCTGTCATTTTTCCAGTTTTGGATTTATCTATTAATAAAAAGATTTCAATGGTCATGTGTTTCTTAATTAGGAAGCTATTGCTGGAAAATGCACCGTTATATGCATTTCAAAAGATGAGAGGAATCGCCAACCTTCCCCTGAGGAACAAACAATGGCTGATTATATCTTCTATAGGTGCTTTGATGTTAAACATTGCACACTTTCTGATGAGTTGCCTGATAAAATCGCAGGGCTGAAAGGTCAGCAGAGGATCTAGACTTGATTATGCCCTCCAAATTTGTTTGGTAATGTTTTCAGTTGAAATGTCTAATTATAGTCCTTGTGGTGCAGTTAATGTTCTGCTGAATCAAAAAATGTGGATGAGGTTTTGGCTGCCACATTCTCTGCTCCCTGTTCAGCCATTAAAAGAGGATGATGAAATTCCGGCTACTGCAGTTCCTCTTTCTCAGGCATCAGTTAAGGAGGTGGATGAAAATCTGCCTGCTGCTATTCCCCTTTCAGAGTCTGTGGTCAGAGAGAGGATAAGAAATCAATAACTGCCATCCCCTTTCTCAATCAGCAGCCAAGGATGAAAAACCAGTTGTTTGGCTCCCCATCCACAATTATCAGTTGAGGTCAACATTCCAGAATATGAAGAGTCACAGAAAGCTCATGCTGGGGAGAGGCCACCAAAAAGTTGAAATTTACCCAAGAAGCTGAGGACAAAGGTCCCATCAAGACCAGCTGTAAATTCTTTGAACTGACTGTTATTCCTTTATACAGCATGTTTACTCCTGCTATTGTTTTCTTAGCTGTTTGTGGAGTACAAACATGCTCCCTTTTATTTAACATTACAATCTTACAAGAATGTGAAGAGACATTACTGCATCTTTCTAAAATTGCTCCATACCAAGTTTCGTACATGCTTACATTTTGCAGATCCATGTCTATTCATTTCATCATTTGTCACTGAAGTTAATGAGAGAGGTGGAATGAGGGAAAAAATGTACCAATTCAATTGTGAGCACAAGTGTGGTAGGGTATATGGTCATATATGAGACGTGGATTGAGGAGGCTAGTGTCCTGGTGAGCACAAAGTTTAGTAGGACATATTGACATATGGTCATATAGTGCTCCCTCCATTGATCTGTTTTTGGCAACAGTCGTAATCTTTATGAACTTTTAACTGTCAAATCAATTAGAGTTGTGTCTCATGTGTACTGCACACAAGCAATATTCCTCCTGTCTATGGATCATTTGTCTGATTTTTTTTTCTTTCTGCTTTTTGCTATACTTTATTTTTTTTTGCGAATAACTATTGTGTAGTGTTTCTTACTGATTTTTCACCATATTTCCTTTTAGCACTAATACATTTTTTTTGTTATTTAACAGGACACACGCACTTGGTTTAAAGACATTGTGAGTGATTTTTTTCTGCTTACATATTCTATGATTGTACCGAAGAATGCCATATATATGCTTGATTATTCTTTAGTACCTAAACTGATTACTATGTCTTGCACCTTAAATTTTTATGTGATGATCTTTTAAACAAATATTTCAGCCATGGGATCCAGAAACTACAGAGGGCTGATAAGCAGGGAACTCTTGTATATATTCAAAATCTTGATATTCAGTTTGGAGGTGCTGACTTAGAGGTAGCAAGCATCCTGTCTATTTTATTTTTATTTTATTTTATTTTATTTACTCCTACATCCCCTTCAACATTTTTTCAAACAATGTTTGCACAGGAGCTGGTTCGTGAAGCATTACAGCTAAGTTGCATTGCCAAGCCCATTAGCCACCCACCTGTGATGATCCAAACAATGGTGAGTTGTTCACTAGTTCAAGAGAAGCACTGCGCAGTGGTGGTGTGCGTGAGGCTGGGTTGTACGTGCTAGAGGCCTTTAAACGAACTAGTGTTGACATGGACAGGGGGAAATGGTGATGAACCGTTGGATCTGCATAAGGTTACTAAATCGGGTCGTTGGACCTGCATCAAGGTTACTAAACCGGCTGCAGTACCTACCAGTACTAGTTGACCTGGTCGGTCTAGTCATCTATATAGTCATCCTGTTTATACCAGGACATGTAGGGTATATACACCATATACTACTTATACAGTAGAAGTCGAGCATCAAGACTATATTTCTGTTTAGTTATGGTGTCCAAAATTCCATATTCTTGTGCTGCTATAGCCTTTTCTATAAGGGAAGCAACATCTTGAGAAGCTAAGAGTGCTAAGCAGCAGCAGCTGATGCAACTTATGAGCTTATCTTCGTGTTCCATTGGACCTGCAGATGGGGAAGAGAATCGGCGAGATTCCTTGTCCTGTGCACCCAAAACCTTCCCTTGACCCCTCCTGCTGGCAGGAGGGAGGAGGAAGCAGCAGGGAAGCTGCACGGACGGGCAGCTGGGAACCGGAAGGGAGGGGGAGGACGGAGGGAGGGGAAGAGGTGCAGCTGTTGCACGCGCACAGCAACTTTGCAGCTGATGGCTTAAGGTTTCACAGGATGAGGAGGTGAGGGAAAGAGTGGGAGAGAGATATAAGAGAGAAACCCTAATGGGCTTGGCCCAAACAGAGTTAGCCAGTAAGATGAAGCAGCCCATCTGTCTATTTGATGTCTAGTCGGTTAGGATTTCTAGTCGGACGATTAATCGTGACTACTTGACAATTAATTGGACGATCACATCTTTTATCGCTCTGATCGAATCGAGTGCCTAATTGAGTGCTGGGTACCGATCAGGGTGAATGGGTGATGAATCGTATTTAATCGGACGATCTGCTTCGTACCACCCAAAGTTGGACTGATATTTGGCCTTATAACCTATCGATAGATGTAGACTTTAACTTAATTAAATATACCTTCCATAAACGGTCAGCTTTGTCCATTTAGTGGTGGACTGGTATTTTTCTTCTTGGTTCTTGCAATTTAACTACAAGTGGTTTCTTACTGTAGGAAAAGCATATGCTATATTCAGAACTAAAAGTGATGCTGATGTGGCTGTTTCAAAAATCAATTCAGGATTGGTTGTTGGTGGAAGGTATGTGTTTATACTTGTTCTGTATTGAACTTTGCTTCAAGTGGAGTTTGTATGCTTTGTCAGTTATTGAAATCTCGTGGCAGATCAATTGCAAGAAATTATGAATTAGATCAAAAGTTTTTTGAGGGGATGCTCTGACTCACTGGCTAGTTAATAAATAAAGTTTGTCTAGCATGATTTTCTTGGTTAGCTACTGTTAATTCTTGCCTATTTTATAACTTGCAGACCTCTCTACTGCAGCAAAGGTTTACTCAAGGTTCCAAAATCTTCAGGAACTCTTGTTGGGCACTTGAACTTACGTAATATTAAAATTGGTAGAAAACAGCGAGAAGAGCAGGTGGGTATTTTATAATAAACTCTACTATGTTTTCCTTTTTCCTTTGCTTAATATTTGATGCAACTGGTCTGTCCTGCAGAGTAAGGCTGTAGGCACGTCACATTGCTCTCAGCCCAACACGATAGAGTATGAGATGGCCTTGGAGTGGATTATTCTAAAACAAGAACACACGGAAAAATTCAGAGTACTTCACGAGGTAGGCGTAATTCTGTTAAAGATTTGTATGAATGCCGTCGTCTTGTGTCTTGCATCATCAATCGGTTTGTACTTTGTAGATGCATAGAGATCACAGGAAAGGGTTTGCAAGTATGAGCAGCAAGAGTGCAAGGATAGAGAAGTAGCACGCTGGTTGTTGTGCCATACCAGATGGAGGCCTTCGTAATTATCACTTCTCAAGATGATGGGCAAGTTTCATATGTGGAAGACGGTTGTGCACAGAGGGTTCTTTTGTTTTGGTTACAGTTGGATTCATTTTGTGTGCTAACTTGCACCATACGTTGACTGCTGATGTTAATTCTCCTTCGGAGCCGAAAGGAGCAAGAATCGCAGGACAGCTCTAGATATATTAGAATAGCCTAGTCAGCAGTCGTTGCCGTAAGTTCGATGACGTTAGGTTATCCAAGGCTAACAATATAACTACGTAGTACTAGTTAATGTATGCCGGTGTACAAATGGCTCCTCCCTTGTGTCGCTCGGGTCTGGTGGGTCTGGTGTAATGACATTGGTATAGTGCTGGAGACCACCAGAGCTGGTGCAGACGTGATGGTCAAGCCCGCCCTTTCGGCCTTTCCCAAGAGAAGCAGTCTTTTACATGGTTCACTTGATTGATATGTTTGAAGAGCTGATGCATCTTTCGAAGACATCTTTGCTAGCCAAACCATGAAACCCCAGAGATACTGAAAGCAACGAGAAAAACAAACTGCTTTGAAAACTAAGTCTGCATAAGATGCTCTTTGAGCAATCAAACAAAGACAAACTGTACTGCAAGTTTTGGATACAGACTAATGTAGACAACCAAGAACGTACCATTATTACTAGGCCGAATATATGTTATAATATAGCTCTACTAGGGCTGTACAATATTTTGGAACGTTAATTTAATCTGGTTAGGCCAAAGTCGATGGGCTTAAGCCGTGAAGACGACGATTTTGACTCGCTGGCGTGCTTTTAACCCCAGGCCAGTTGTCAAAAAAAAAAAAAAAAAAAAACAGGCCGGCCAGGCCCAAGCAGGCAGCAGTCGACGACGGGCATGCATGTGTGGAAAAAAAATGGGGCAAAAAAAAAAAAAAGGCACGCACGTACTGCTTCCGCTTGCGTGGTTAATAATTTAGATTAGGACAGGGAAGCAGCACATCGATCGATCGGGGGAGCACGCACGCAGTAATCTCTGCCTGGCCTAATCATCATCTCTGACACTAGGTGTGGGTGAGGAGGGCGTGCCCGTGGCCAAGCCATGCATCAGATCGATAGATCGCGCACCGACAGAGCGGTTGTGCGCGTCAGACAGAGCGGCGCCGGCAGGGAGGCACACCTGCACTCTTTCTACTCTTTCGTTGGTGCACGAAAGCTGCCGCTGCGCCGCGATATGTTTCGTGCCATGACGTCGTCATCCTATCGAGACGACCAACAGGTGATGTACCGGTCCATTGATAATTGATAGTGCTGCGATCCACCATGCTTGTCATTCTCGTTAACCCATGGTAACCTCGCCTTAAATGCATGGTACACATTTATAAAAAATGACAAATTCTAACTAATCATGTGGACAGCTTTCTGATTTAAAATTTTATAAGGTTGTGTATCATCGTCTTCCATCGGTTCCACAAAATATGCAATTCTCACGTCTCGAGAAGTCAAACATTACAAACTTTAACTAAAATTATATCACAAAATACTAAGGCTTATGAGACAAATTAAGTATCGTTAGATTAGTTATGAAATATATTTTTATAATAAATTTATTTCGAGACATAAGTCCCGATACTTTTTCTATAACCTGGTCAAAGTTGATAAACTTTTGACACACTTCCTACATTGCATGTTTTTAGGAGCAGAGGGGTATCATCTATATGTGTGATTATTTTGGTGAATTTAGACGATTTTTTTTGCCGTGAT
Organism: Hyparrhenia diplandra; assembly: GCA_015847255.1. Taxonomy (NCBI): domain Eukaryota; kingdom Viridiplantae; phylum Streptophyta; class Magnoliopsida; order Poales; family Poaceae; genus Hyparrhenia; species Hyparrhenia diplandra. Next base: position 10,673 of record JADLZK010006856.1, read on the forward strand.
TTTACATGGGTTTTCATGAAGTTCGTGGTTTCTACCGTATAGTATACTAGTTACGTAGAGGATCACCGAAGCATTATCCACCACAAAATATTCCCACTATGTCGAATATTATTATTAGCATAGAAAAGCATGTTGTCTGTCACGATTACGTGTGGGCAAACTGAATCCATGTTGGATTGGAGTTTTCAACCAAAGGGAGGTCGTACAAGGCCAGAAGTACCGATGTGACTACTTATCCATTATGAAAAGCTTTTAGTCTCGTTTGAATCTTTGGAATTGAAATTTATGCGAATAATCATAATTTAGGTATGGATTAATTAATTAAGCTAATAAATGATATTTGTGTACCCGTAGAGCCATACGAAGAAATAAAAACATATCATGGTGATTTATAGAATCGTTTTTCATCTTCCACTTGTGAATTTAAGATAGGCATATTGTGAACTTTCGAAAGTTATAAGATATCAAATTTTAAGTAAATAGCTTGTCTCTAAATGTTTGTCGCCATGATTTGTGTGCCCTTTCGATTTATAAAAAAATACGTGTAACATTTTTTTTTTTAATCTTCAAGTAAATTTATATAAAAAATATATTCAAATTTATAGAAATCACGTGCAATGTTTTTATCTTCAAATAAATTTATTAAAAACTAGATTTAAATATCTATTTGATAATACTAATTACACATCATAAATATTAATATATATATTTAGTCAAAGCTATTTCTCGAAAAGAAAATGACAAACATGCAGAGACGGATTCTACAACCTTTTCGTCGAGATAAAGACATACTACTAGTTTCTTCAACGATTGGATCGCTTGGATTCGGGAATACCTAGCATCATTTTCTACCTAAATAAAAAGCCTATAAAAAAGGTGAATAAAGAACAGACACGATCTTGGTTGCAAGTGCACGCAACGCAACCAGTACATCTTTGTCTCTTTGCAGCCTGCCGCTCCACCGTGGCTGGAGATTGGGCCCCACACGACAGCGAGAGGGACCGGGAACAGCCAAACGGCACAAGAGCCGGGAGCAGCAGGGTTTTGGACCCAACAAGTCCTCCTCAACCGCACCCGGACCAGACCAGAGAGGGAAGGGAAGGTCAGCCAAACGCCACCGCCGCCGTGCCGCACGCAACTCTCAACTCTCCGACGCCTCCTCCTCCGTCGACTCCGGCGAGAGAGACGCAAACCAGGAGGCGAGGAAGCGGGAGCGCGAGGATGGGCGCGGGGGACGGCGAGGTCGCTGCGAGCAAAGAGAAGGGCAGCGGCGGCGGCGGCGCAGGAGGGGCGGCGTCGAGCGGACGTCGCTGGACGGCGTGCGGGATAAGAACGTGATGCAGCTCAAAAAGCTTAATACGGCGCTCTTCCCTGTCCGCTACAACGAAAAATACTACCAGGACGCCATCGCCTCCAAGGATTTCTCCAAACTAGGTGCGCCATCCACTGCTCTATCCAACCTCCGTCCCCGTCCTCCTATGTTCTCTGCTCTATGCCACGATTGCACACCTTAAGTCATTGGATCTGTGATTGGGGTCCTAAAGGACGCACAGTTGCGGTGAGATTGAGAAGACGCCGTTAGGATTCAGACGAATATGACGAATGTGATGTGTAAAGAAGGGGATGATTTATTTGGTTAGGCTCGATCTTCGAGGGTCTTGGTAGCTGTGGTGTTTAGGCTGCAATGAAGTGTGATTGCCCCAGGTTGCACAGATGCATTTGGGGGCAGATACTGATTATGTCGGTTCATCTATTGGGTCAGCTGATTATGTGTGAAATTGGTTGCTACCCCTCTTGATGAGTGATGCCAACAGCTGAACTGTTATTTCCTGCATTTGTCTGCAGCTTACTACAGCGATATTTGTGTCGGCGCGATAGCTTGCCGCCTGGAGAAGAAGGAAGGAGGGGCCGTCCGAGTTTACATCATGACCTTAGGTGTATTGGCACCTTATCGAGGTCTTGGTATTGGTGAGTTTCCCCCTTCTGATTCACTTTTGCAGTTATTTGAAGAGACTGACCAACCTGTCTGCCATGATGTTTGGAATGCCTCAGAAGTCAGATATGTGTGCATCGTCATTGATTTCAATAGATATGGAGTGATTACATCTTGAGTCTGCACACATCTATTCCTGATAATTGATATCGTCAAGCTTATATCAATTGTATTGTTCTTGTAGATGTATTGCAATGCTCCAGACTCATTTTATTTACAAATAACAACCTAACTTCAACTGTATCAACAATGCTCTAACACTACTTTTAACTCAACCTAAAAAGGTAGTATGTGCTTACCAACTTCACTGACAGTGCCGATATATTGCACGTCATTGTATAAGCTGTTTAGTTGTCACCACTATTATTGTCAAGAGATACCTTCTGGAAGACTGAAAGTTGAACTGCTATTTATTTGCTAGAGCTCTTCCAAATTGCTGATGCAAGTTATGTTACTAGCAGTGTCTTCTCAGCTTGCTTGCACTTAGCTACTAGGCTTTCATTTCCTAGTAGAGTTGGTGTGTATTGCTGCTGCTTTTTAGTGTCAGTGCTTAAGCAATATAATATGCAAGTGTCACTACAGAGAAGTTAAAATTAGCGTTCTTATTCTTTAGCACAACTGAAGCCTCATGCTAGATAATCAGTGTTATTACTTGTAGATTTTCCATATGGTAAGGAAACATACATTTTAACTTCACAAAAGGTTAAATAATCATTATGTAATAACTGTGTATCATGATAATAACTTTTTGTGGATTACGAGTCTGGAGCCGATAAGGTTAGACTTTACAGCTAGTCTCTTTCCTAAACATAGTCACTTTTACTCACTTGATTGTTCTAGAGTCCACTAAATGCCTATGATCAAATCTAACAATACATGTGGACCTAATGTGGCAATTTTTTCTGTTTACACTTGAGTCCATTGTAGAAGCTAAAAGTTCAATGTGATGATTTCTTAGAAATCTTTAATGTGCAAGAAAAAAGATCAGGGAAATCTTGAATCTGGTATTAGTTAGCAACTTCTGTTAGCTACTTGTACAATTTGCCTGTAGATGGATGTAAGTTGAAAAAAGAATATGAATATTGTGTTTTTGGTTTTTTTTTTTTTTTTGACACTTTTTTTTGGGGTTGATTTCCCATGGATGAACTACAAATCACAAAAGAGAAAAAACACTCTGAATTCTTTTGCACTATGCTCATAAATTGTACTACATAATAAGAATGCTATCTTATATTTGGCTGATTTTTTTGTTGACAGGGACAAAGCTGCTGAATCATGTGTTTGATCTCTCAGCAAAGCAAAACATCTCCGAGATATACTTGCATGTTCAGACCAACAACGACGATGCAATCGCTTTCTACAAGAAGTTTGGGTTTGAAATAACACAGGCGATACATAACTACTACATGAACATAACACCACCAGATTGCTACGTTCTTAAATTTATTGGCCAGGCTGCTACAAAGAAGTGAGCAGCCGACCGCCCACCTTTGTTGAGATCACTGCCACCGGAGTTATGGTGGAGATAGTTGGGATCCAGTCACAGTTTGTGCTGTGCTTTCATTTTTGTGAGCTCGAACGCTGTAGACACATCTGAGTAGCCGTTGCTACAACACTGAGACATCATTTACATTGGGACTCATCTTGCTTCGGGGCATGGATTCGTGCCTGAACAGTTTCTTGATTTGCTGCTTTCGTGGGAGAGCTATGATCCCATTCGGGTTGTATTTTGATGAATCATGATGTCAGGATGTTCTACACGCTCATTTTGGTTGAGCTGTGCGCTCATTTTGGTTGAGCTGTGACTATTCAGTTCATGCTCGGCCGTCATTCTGTTGCATAGACATGCTAAGATAAACCCCATCTTGAAATACCGCAAGCAGATTAGCCATAGGTAAAAAAAACATGTGTGCGCCTTCTGAGGCTGTTTCTTGAAAGGGTCGGGATGTTGTCTCGAGGGGGTAAATGGGTGCAGTTCAAAGCAGTGGATTAGAATAACTACGTAGGTTACACATTTTTTCCGTAACTTAAGCGCGTTGCGTAAGTTATGCAGAAATCTACATTTTTTTTTTTTTCTGTAACTTAAGCACGTTGTGTAAGTTATGCAGAAATCTGTGTAGGCTACATGGTTCAATAGAAAGCTCAAGATTAAACTACATTTACTATAGAGTTTTAGCTCAAACTGAACATGGTTCAATAGAAAGCTCAAGATTAAACTACATTTACTATGGAGTTTTAGCTCAAACTGAAGTTGGAGATATGCGTGGAACCTGTACTCATAAATAGGCACAAGAAGTAGATCGAGAGCGAAGCACAAATTAAAAGAAGACTCAAGGGTGAAGCACAAACCAAAGTGAATATATGATAATGTGTTTTCTTAAGTTCGGTTCCTTCCAAGGAAGGAACTACATCTCAGTTGAGGAAGCTCCAGTGACCCAAGCGTGAAGCATAAGCGGGGTCCCTTCCAGCCATCTTCTTTGCTTAGTACTTCTTCCCTTGTGGAGGCGAAGTCAGAGCCTTCACACTTTCTCGCTGCTTACCACAAATACGGGAGCTCGTCAAACAACTCCTTGCAATCTATGATGCTTTTCCTCCAAGAGAACAAATGCTTTGTGAATGATACACGAAATCTACAAGTGCTTAAGCATTTGGTTGCTTACTTTGCTTTTCGATCACTAAAACTCTCAATCCAACTCATCAGAATTCACATTAAACTTGTTCACAAAAAAAGAGAAAATTTCACATAGAACTCAAAAAACCTTACAAATAGAGGTTGGGGGAGACCTAGAGAAGCATTTGCCTAACCTATGTAGTTGAACAAAAACTAGCCATTTTGAAACTAAAAAAAACTAGCTGCTAGACCTGAATATGATTAAATTATGCACAAGTCCATAACCTACACAACCGAACAGAGCAATCTAGGCCACTTTGCAAAATAGTAGCTGAAAGCATCTTGACCCCTAATTCGGTTTTGGCTATTAATAATGATACAATCATTGCCACTAATGTTTATTTGAGACGGCATTATTTAGTGAGATCACAATGATGGATATTCATTGTGCTCTTATATTTTCATGTCCCCAATTGTAGTTTTCAATCTGTTTCCAAAGGTTACAAGCTAGTTCTAAGTGTCATTTGACGTGGAGAGACACATTGGTTTAGGTTCTTATTTCCTTCTTTGGTATAAGTGAAATCCTAAGTTTATTTTTAGTAATTCATGTGTGACAACACTTCTGCAGCAGAATCTATCAGACTAGTTTTTGTTGTGTACTGGGCAGTCAGTACACCGATCTTGGCAGACTATTGCAAATTCGGTTTTACTTGCCGCTTACTTAGTTGTTGATCCTATTCACCCTCTATAGGCACCAGCTTTGTATTTCAAAACATATTTCAATCTCTGATTTTTTTTTTTTAAAGATATTTAGGAAAACCTAGTTAACTCTATATTGAAACTTTATTTTGAGAAATCATTTAAAATAGATCATCTGAAATCTTTTTATTTTGAGAAATCATTTAAAATGGATCATCTGAAATCTTTTTATTTTGAGAAATCATTTAAAATAGATTTTTTTAAACATATTTTAAAATGTTTCAAGACTTCAAACTAAAGTTTGCACTTTTACAGCTAGTGTTTGAAACAAAATTGTGAAGCTTTATTCTTGAAAATAGTATAAAAGCTACTTGTGGCTTGATTGAATTTCACAGATTCATTTACACACCATAAATGCAAAGGCCAAACTATTGTCTGAGTTGACAACAAACTAAATAATCTCAAAGATTTTAGAAAGAACATTAAAATCATCTTGGTGGCATTGCTACTAACTTGGTGGGTGAGGTTATCATGATCACATTATTATCTTTTGATCTTATGTGAATCTGAAGAAACATTAGGCCACACTATTGTCTTCCACTATATATGCATTGGAGATTCACGACAACTTTGAGGTCAAAAATTAGATGGATTGGGTGGCTCAAATTCTACAAGGTGATAGCAGCTCTTCATTGTTGCTTAAGGGTCTATTTATGAGACATTATTATCTTCAAAATTTGTGGAGTTAGAACTAAAATTGCTCCCTATAGTAGAGCATTTGGATGTAACAATTTATTTTAGACTACAAGCTCTAAATCTACAAGAGACATGAAGCTTGAGCTCCCCAAAAAGACATAAGTTTTCTATGGTATCAGGAGAAGGGGAGGGGTGTCGGAGAAATATAACATAAATATACTACACAGTTCTAAGAATGAGATTTGTAACAGGAATGAAATAACGCTAACATAGTTTGTTGTTGTGATAGCAATAATGACGATGAAATATCTTCAAATTTGTTAGTTTGTTGTTGTGATAGCATCATAGCAGTAATCAGGACTGCTGCGACCCAGTCAGTCATGTTGCTGCTTCTTGCTCGACACTTGACGAGGAGCCATAGGGATGTACCTCGACTATTATTGCTGCGTGCTTGATCGAATTACTGAAATTGATTGATTGTGTTGACACTAAAAAAATGTCTCGATATGTTTTTTGGTAACTTAGACGTGATAAGGAGACCATGGGCGCATTAGGAGTGCGACAACAAGGCGAAGGATTGAGAAATTCGGCGGAAGAGACGGGCGGTTTGGAGCTCGCGACGCAGCGTCGGACGCCAAGCCTCGAATCGGGCGCATCCGAAGATGGCGTGCGAGCGCTCCGACGCGGCTCAATCGAGGGGGAAGTGGAGCAGGCGCCGGACGGCAGCCATCCTGCGTCCGACATTTCCCTCACGGGCGTCTAACGGAAAGTCCGCTGCGCAGCCTCTACGGACCCCGCGTCCCGCCAGCGTGTCGGACTTTGGCCCCTGGCGTCCGACGCGGCGTAAGGCGGCACCCCGATCTGGTCGTTTTTGGACTGCGTCAGGGGCTCGGCCGCGTCCAGCGGGTATCGCGTAGAGGGCGCGTCGGCGCTGTTCGCGCATGCGACTTGTTCGAACCGATCTCTTTTTTCGATCAAGTTTTGGAAGGTTTTGATGTTTGAAAACGTATCTAAGGCGGTTCCTAAGGGAATAAGACCATCCCCCTCTATATAATGAGAGGCTCATGACTGATTTGATCTCATCTACATCCAATCGATCAATGATCAACTACCAACTTCTCAAACTCTAATTTCTCCTTCTCCAACGCTCTATCCTACTGTTCGGTCACTCTCTGGTGAGATTTTCGGTGATCCTAGGCAGCCTTGCTGGTCCTAGGAGATCCCTCATATGCGTCCTCCGATGAATCTTTCGGAGGGCGTTCTCTTTTTTTCGGTCAGAACAGGCGCTACATCGGTCTAATCGATCTCTAGATCGATTTTGATCATTACGCTTTGGTTCTTACCATCGTGCAGGTTGTGAGCAATCTCATGGGCATCCAAGACCCTCAAGTGTGTTGGAGCAAACCCTAGTTTGCGTCAATAGATAGCAAAGATTAATTTAGAAAGAAATTGAATACTCCCTCCGTCCCAAAAAACATGCAATTTTTCGTTTCTCGAGAAGTCAACATTTTCAAACTGCCGGCAATTATATATTAAAATATATAAATATTTGTACTAAGTAATTAGTATCATCGGAAAGATCTTTAAGTCTAGTTTTTAATAAATTTATTTGGTGATATAAATGTTGCACATATTTTCTATAAACTTAGTCAAAGTTGAGAAAGTTTGTGACGACACGCTTCCCATAGTTGCATGTTTTCTAGGACGGAGGGAGTACATTATATTAGCCATCGAGTCAATTGCCATTGTCCTGTACACGGGATGGAATTTCGGATGAATTAATGCAGCATAGAAAAATGAAGGAAAAAGGGAGCGGAAGAAGTAGTACCACCACGTTCTCGGCCTAGCCCAACGTCGGGGTCCCTGTTTTTTCATTTGGGTGTTGCACCCCATTTTTGATGGCCCATTTTTTTACATCGACCCCTACAGTGGCACCTAAATCCGAGCCCCCAAATTCATTACAACTGACATTAACAAATAGGCCCACTTGTTATTCTACGTGTTTCATTCCTCCTCCCTACCGAGCTCTCAAATTGCACATGGAGCGCGGAGGAGGGTGTGCGTGTCTTCGCCCCAGCTATTTGTGGAGGTGGGTGTCCGTGCTCGTCGGAGGGGATGTGGAGGCAAAGGTGGGCAGAGGGGAAGTGGAGGTGTCTATGGAAGGGATCCACGCCACGGATCCATTGGCCGCCATGAGGTGTCCTCCACGGATCTGGCCGCGTGGGGAACAAGAGAGGAAGTTGCGCCTCTCGTAGATGCTTGTTGTAGAGCAGGGGAGGAGAGCTGTGTCATTTGGAGGGCGGACTACACGGCAAACTCGGGGGCACAACATGCGGTGGAGGGCATAGGCGTGTCCGCTGTCACGCTTGAGAAGAGCACGCTGCCAACGCCGGGGTGTTGGGCGTGGACGCCGTCATCATCGTATAAAAGCGAACTTGGTCTTCATGGGGACAAGGGCCGTCGGAGGGAGGCGACACCTATGTTCTCATCGGTGGTGGAGGGAGGCATGCCGCGAGAAGGGAACACGCAAGCGAGGTAGGATGGGGGTCGTGGGTGGCCCAACAAACTTGTTGGCTCTAGGGTATTTTTTTTGTCCTAACAAATTTGGATTTCGTAGTACGGGCCCTACTGGAGTTAGATTTTTAGCATGAGATCCATATTTAGTTACGGGGGCTCAAGCAGGGGCCCTACTAGAGTTGCTCTAATCCCAGCTAGGTCCCTCTTTCCTCATCCCAACACAGCGCAAGCGATGCGCTCGCATGCAACCCTCTCCTCTCGATATATCTTGCTACTCCATCATATCGGATACTCTCCTCAGCTCGTCGGCCTATGGCCTCTGCTAGATCCTTCGTCCTTCCCAAACACGTACAACACTCTCGTTCCTACTGCTTGTGCATACTCCCTCTCTACCATCCTCTTCTTTCATTTCTCCCCTGGCCTTATACTGAGCTAGCTAGCTCTCACCCCCGCCCGGTTCCCATGGCTCACATGGGGCTACCAAGGAGGTTGGGTGCATGTGGCTTCAGTTCGTGGATTTGCTCTTTTCCCTTTGCTTTCCCCATCTTCAACACTGGTTTTCTTCGATCGATCTCTTTCTTTCTAGCGGCGTATGTACATGGTCTCGCATTGCATTTTCTTTCATTGCATTGATCTCTTCTAAGGAGGGTGTGATTACGTTTCATGTCCTTTGCATGTCCTTTTTTGCTAGCTAAATTTGCTCTCGGTCCATTCTTGTACCATGTACTTCTCTCTCCGTTGCATATCTTGTTGCTAATTTCATTTTTATAGCTAGTGTTCCTCTCCATTTCTTTACTTTTTTTTAAGATTGACATGCGTCCTTTCTTTGTTTTTAGTTTGTGAGGTGTTTGCCCACAAGTCAACCAAGGTCGGATGTGATTCACCCTCTAATGCTTGTCATGGCTATTTCTTTTCTTGTTTAGGCTCGGGGATAAAACTTCTCTTTTGGCGCATTCACATCGATGCCGAGGAGTTGAATAGGGATATCAATGAGGGTGACTACAACCAGTGGGTCACCTTCAACGCCATCGTTTTCATGTGTACCATGTTTAGCTTTGTGTCATACATTGTGGTGCATATAAGTTTATTGATGTGTATGCTTATTGTAGGTCTAAGATCGTCGAGGCTACTCCTCCTTATAGTTAGTTTGGTCCAATCTTCTTTGCGTGGGTTGGATTTACCTACTTCTACACCTATGCTAGTCTATCTAGGTACCTTAATATTTCTTCTCTAATCTTTGCTTTCTAATTATTTTTTCTAAGATGATGTTGCTTGTTACTTATAATTTGTGTTTTTTTTTTCATTAGGTATGGCACACACGGAGCCAGGATTTGGGCACCATGGGAGGAGCTTTCGGTGATATCATCAAACATCTTACATTTGCCCCTCTCGTAATATTGATTTTTAATCATTTTTTATCGACACATATAGCTTGCCATCTTGTTTTAGGTCCCTCCTACTTTGTTAACATCATGAAGAATATTGACCCACCAACACACAAAGCACACCAAAAGTAGGATAATCGACCAATTGAAAATAAGTGAGAGAATAGAGAGAGAAAGAGGGGATAGAGCTCAGCTGTAAAGAAGGGACACACTACAATCTTGAACAAGTGGAAATGAGTAGGAGGATAAAGAGAGAAAGGGGTAGGATAGAGCTCAATTGTAGAGAGCGGACACACTACAATCTTGAACAAGTGGAAATGAGTGGGAGGAGAGGTCCCTTGCACTGATGTCGTTGGGCACTTATATAGGCAATGTCTATTTACATGTGATCTCTTGGTGGGGTTGGATTTTACATGGCACTACTCTAGCTACTAGTTGGGCTTCTTCTAGGGGGAGACTTGGCCCATACACCTTGATCATGGACTCCCCCCAACATTGCTTGTGGCAAACACTTCAATAAGAGGGGCTTCACCAATACTTTCATGACTACAAACGACTTACACTCGCTAACACTTCCACGCGAGGGGCCTTACCATCATCTTTTGTGACTGAAATGACTAACCTTCGACACCAACAACTAGAGGGGCTTCTTTGGCATCTCTGGCGTCAACACCAATAACATATCTTCATAATATATTCAATGGCTACAACAACTTGCCTTAGTCAAAAGTTTGGCACAAGGGGCTTCATTGATTTCTTCAACATTTACACCAACAATGCCATTTGTCAACACCTTCAGCATGATAGCCTTCACCCATGTCTTCAGCATTCACAATGACTCGCCTCTACCAACACTTTGCATAAATTTAGCAACACAGTATATATCAAGGGAGGTTTATAAAACCCACTCAAATATCTATCAATCTCTTTTACGCTTGCCTTTTTGTGTTGTTCGCCAAGAGTTTTTGCCGTGACTTTTCGTTCTCTAATGAAATGACATTACGTCACTAGCCTATGTGTCTTTTACGTATTTCACAAATTAAGAGACATCAAAACTTGCATGGTTGGGTGTTGGGACCAAACTTGTCTCGAGAAAACAAATGTCCTTAAACAAACACGAGGCAAGCATCAGGGCACGATGCCACAACGAGAGCGGGTGGCTTTTAATGCAAACTAGACCTTTGTAGTACCTCGCTAGAGACCGACGTGATGCTAGTACCCGATGGCCGACCAAGAATCTCTCTCTATGTCTAGGGCGCGCGCCATTGACGGCCGCAGTACTAGTAGCACCTGTGAGAAGTGGCATGCTCATCCAACTCAAGATCATCATGCAAATGACTAACCTTTGACACCAACAGGCGACTAGCGAAATGTTTGCTCAAGCGGGCAGAGATGTTGTGCGGTGCATGATATTGGATGATGCTCTCTACTCTACATTAAGTACTGTGGGGTCCACCACTAGGACACATCTTCTTGCCGTCGGCGGGTGTTGCCATTAGCCTTGCTCTTACTATGCTTGCTTGCACCATAGCTTGCAACTTTTTGGTATACAAGGCCATCGACGCCTCTAGAAGCTACTTTGTAGCCTATAGAGCTACCACTACTCATGACATGGTGGATTGTTGTTGAGCGCGAAGTTAAAGCAGTTCACCGTGATGTTGCATTGTAGAAGGCCTCAAAGTCCCTCTAGAGGTCGCCACCTCCACACTCTAGCTAGGACAATTCCACCAATTCGGTGATGACTAATTACAACCCTCTAGAGGCCGCCTCCATTCTCGATAGCTTGTGGCAGTGTTGATGCTAGTTAACACCCATCATCAACCTTAAACTTAACATAAAAAATGCATAGAAATGATCACGAGAACATTGAACTAAGGTTTAAGCCCGACAATTTACACAAGTTTTGGTGATTATATGTATTTGCTAGGATTAAACAAGAAAAGGACAAGATGAAAGGTCCCTTGTGGTTTTTGGTAATTGAGTGATAACATTAGGTGGACTAATAATATGTGATTGAGATAATACATAGAAGATTAGTTCACATGTGTTGATGCAATGAAGGAGCTTATTGCATATAAGACATGACAAGGAGTCATGTGGCCAAGATGGTGAAGCTCAAGATGAGGCTCGGTTTGAAGGACCGGTTGCAAGTATGAAGGGCAAGCTGAGGCTTTGAAGTCATGGACCGCGAGGCGGTGAAGCTTGAGCAAGACTTGGCACCGATGGACCGACGCTTAACGGTGAAAAGCAAGTGAGGTCAAGGTCGATGGACCAAGAGGGTCATGTGATGATATGAAGTGGATCATATCATTCTTGATCGTGTTGATGCATGTGTAGCATCGGCACTTGGAGGAGATGGAGGCGGAATGGAAATGCGCAAGGCAAAGGTATAACCTAGGGCTTTTCATTTCGCCGATCATGGGAGCTTAGAGAAGTTTTATGACCGGGTTTAGGTACCCAAACCCATCTCAACCTTGAAAACACCATCGCCTTCGCAAATGTGCCAACACCATCAAGTATACATCGCCATGTGCTCGTGTGTTAGCATTTTCAACAATTTTGAAGGTTCATTAGCTCTCTAGGTTAGGAATGCATGCATATGATTGTTGAACCTAGAGGCACATGAGGATCGATGTTTCTGACGTTTTCCCCTCTTTATAGTCCGACTATCGATCCTAAACCACTCACACCCTCTATGGTGTCTTGAGTGTGAAATAAAAATGGCCCTATAAATATACTTTCGCCTTGAGCTCATTTTGATCACCTCGATCGTAATTCCACGCTAAGAAAGCACTTGATCATCATTTGGATCACCTTAATCCATCCATCATGACCACCATGTTTCACCCTTGGCTTGATCAATCTCCAATCTAATTCACACACTTAGCATAGAGAGATTAGTCCTAGGATGTCATCAATTAGCCAAAACCAAACTAGAAATCTTCACTCGTTAATTCTTTGTAGCCTACCTCTGTTGGATAGGACTAGCAGGGCCTTTTGCCGAGGATCACACTCTTTGTTAGTTTCTTTCCTTATGAATAATGTCCCCATAGGAACAATATCAACATAACTTGCAAGAGTAAGAACTAGACAACCATAGTCATCTCCCTTACCTCTGTATCCTCTCAGTCCTTGATTAGCTGCTTAGGGACCTAGCCACAACCTCAGGCACTCTTTCACCATTCTCCATGTGGATTTGTATTTAAAACCCTCTCACGGGTGAAGTGCTACATCGGTATCCGTGCTCTTATGGATCATTTTGTGGGCATAACAAATACCAACAAGCATTTCTAGTGCCATTGTCAGGGAGAACAGTTGTTGAGAGAACTTTGTGCATAGCTAGATGTTATAAGTATAATCTTATCTTTCCATTTAATTTATCTTTATCTTTTTATCTTTTATCTTTTGACTATCCCTATGGATAACACCCCTCTTTGCAAATATATGGCACCCACAGAGCTCAATTGTAGGCCTAAGTCATGATCTAAACCAATCCTATCTCAAGCCTATGAGCTGCACCCACAGTGAACAGAGATGGTCCATAATCATACTTTTTCAGGAGCAATAGACAAAAACCCTTCTCTTCATCTACAAACATCCGAGAAGACATGTGACTGTCTCCATATAGAGGGCATGTCGAACAAGACCATATCTTTGGAAGTTATTCCATTCTAGTTGAAAGGAAAAGCTTGCTAGTGGTATGACTGAAACAAAGAGAAGAAGAAAGGTGGTTGTGGAACATTACTTTTTGACTTTTGTGCGAGACTTTTACCCCTTGTGCAAAGTAGTTGACTTCAAGAATCTAATCCTATCCTTTAAACAAAAGGATAATGGGAAAATTTTGATCTTCTTTCCAAATCTAGACCTAATCTAACCATTCAAGACACAATCTTACTTCAACATTTTTATGTAGGTCTTAATAGAAAATCTAGAAAAATATTTGAACACCTTTGCTAATGGATCTTTTCCACACCTTAAGGCTAAAGAATCTAGGGCACTCCTATATAGAATCCTAGCTAACAAATTAGAAGAACCACTTGAAGAGAATCTTTTAGAAGAAGAAGAAGAAGAAGAAGAAGAAGAAGAAGAAGAAGCTCAAACTGATTTCATACCATATTCCTTACAACCATCACAAATGAGGAGGAAACTCGATTTTAGATTTTATGCTCGATTTCGAGGATGATCGCTTTTCTAAATATGGAAACACCTCAAAATATCACTAAGTAAAGAAGCCTAAGAAATTAAAATCATTACATCAAGAACCATTAGACCAAATCGATGAAGCTTTCCTTAAAAGGACTACAAAAGAGCTTGTCTCTATCATAAGTAGCGCAGTGGTTAGAAGAATCGAGTTGTCCTTTGAAGTGATCTGTTTGGATTCACCTTTTATACTTGTCCGCTACCAAATTCATACTCTTTTAACGTGCTTTTTATAATCTAGTTGTGGGTATAAATATCATGGCATATTATCACTTGCTCATGAACTTTTCAAACAGATGTCATTATTTGCCGCAACAAAGTTGCTAAAAGCCCCTTCGGGACAAATTGTCCAAAGCTCGGGAATTATTTATGTTCTACCAATCTAGGTTAGAGACACCACGCTACATTAAGCTTTCATATCTTTGATATCATGGAGTTCGACCACGCTAATAGGGCAACCATACAAAGGGTCCTCATAGAAGGACAAATAGGGAATCTAAATATTTGCTTAGGCAAAGGATTTAAACTACCCTTGTCCATCACTCATTCAACAAATGCTATGACCAAACCAAGTCTAGAACCAGACCCTATGGAATAGGTTAAAGAAGCATCTCTAGAACATTTCTTAGAACCTAATTATGAAGAAGATGCCAAGTATTTTATCGAGGAAGAAGACAAAAATCCCACTGAATCAGAACCCCTAGACCTCTCATAGAGCTTAAACCATTACCTCCTAGTCTTAGATATGCTTTTCTAAACAATGATCTAGAGTCTCCTGTGATCATAAGTGATAAACTCACTCAAGATGAGACTCTTAGGCTGATAATTGTCTCAGAACATCGTCCAACTTTTGGATACTCACTACAAGACCTAAAAGGAATCAGTCCTGCTCTCTACACCCATCATATTCCAACAGACCCAGATATTCTACCATCTAGAGAACCCCAACATAGACTCAGCAATGCGATGATAGAGGTAGTTAAGAAGGAAGTTTTAAAGTTGCTACACACTGAGATGATATATGTCTTGTGCCTTGTAGTGAGTGAGTAAGCCTTGTGCAAGTTGTGCCAAAAAGGGAGGCATGATAGTTGTTAAAAATGATAAAAATGAGTTAATTCCACAAAGAACGAATCACGGGATGGTGGGCGTGCACAAATTATAGAAAACTTAACAAAGCAACAAGGAAAAATCATTTTTAGGTGGGACCGTAGTGTCTTGTCGTCAGGAGGGACCATAGCGCCACGTCATCAGGTGGGACCGTAGTGCCACATCGATAGGTGGGGCCACATCGCCATGTTGCCAGATGGGACCCGTTGGTGGGACCGTATCGCCACATTGCTAGGCGGGACCCACTAGTGGGACCTCATCGCCATGTTGTCAGGCTAGACCCGTTGGTGGGGACCGCATCGCCACGTCATCAAGTGGGACCATAGTGTCAAATTGTATCTGTGGCCAATATGTTTCATCATTTTGGTGGGGAAACGAGCCACAATGCCTGTGACGAGTACCAAATAACATCAGTGACAAACTGGTTTCATCATTAAGATGCAACACACGACTAATACAATCTATGACTATGCAAGTTTGTTGTTCTATGACACTCCTTTGGAGCCGTCACTAATCTTCGGGCCAAAACTCCATCACTTGTGAATTATGACGAAAAATTTGGAAATATCGTCATAGAAAGCTATCATTCAGTGATGAAAGTAAAAAAGCGCGTCATGAGCAAAATATCGTTGATGATCACAATCCCTCGGTGTCTGTTGCCCTTCATTGATGAGATGTTAGAAGCGGTGACAAATCACTCTTTCTTTTGTTTTCTTGATAGATATTCGGGTATTACCAAATCTCGATCCATCAAATGATCAAAGCAAAATCACTTTTACATGTCCATATGGAACATATGCTTATAGGAGAATGTCCTTTGGATTATGTAATGCTCTTGCTTTTTTCAAAGATGCATGGTGTCTATATTTTCTTATATGATTGAAGAGATTATGGAAGTTTTTATGAATGACTTTTACGTATATGGAAAAACATTTGATGATTGTCTAGAAAACTTAGGCAAGGTTTTGCAAAGATGTAAAGAAAAACATTTAGTCATTTATTGAGGAAAAAATATCATTTTATGGTTAGAGAAGAAATAGTGTTGGGACACTTAGTGTCTAAAAAGAAGAATTGAGGTAGATAAAGCTAAAACTAAAGTAATAGAACAAATACCTCCACCCATAAATGTTAAAACTCTAAGAAGCTTTCTTGGCCATGTTGGTTTTTATCGGAGATTTCTAAAACATTTTTCATACATTGCTAGATCACTTACTAGTTTGCTAGCCAAGGATGTTCCCTTAGAGTTCGATGATGCATGTCTTAAATATAATTACTTTTCTAATTGAGTTCAGCTATATCTTATATCTGTTAATATAACTATACCTAGTGCGATGGTGATTGAATTCAACTATATCTGTTAATATAATTATAACGGTACTCTCAATTTCAATATAAATTCAGTAAAATCGGAATCCTTCATGTGAAATGTTACGACCGGCTGCGCACTTGTGGTACAAACATTGCTTAATTGTATCTCATGCTAACACACAAAGTAATTGTTTGCGCTGCAATTTTTTTCTTTGGCTCAAAAGGAAGCTTTCTATCTTTTGTGGTTTCAGAAGTTGGCTTTTTATACTGACTTTTATATATATTTTTAGCGTCTCAACGCCCCCAAAAGCCAGAAAAGCTCATCTCTACATGTTTTTTAGTTTTTAGTTTATTTCCTCAAAAGCTAGCCAGCTTTCTAACTTTTCAAAAGCCAGCTCAACTGTTGAGTTGATTGTTTCAGCTTCTGGCTAACAGAAGCCAACAAAAAGCTGAAACAAAAAGGCCCTTATACAGTGAGCAATCAGCCCACAAAGTCTCAGCTATCCTCAAAGTGGTATTTTAAGTAGAGGTAAATGCACCCCAGGCCCGAACTTGCTTGGGGTGTGTCAAATAGGTCCCGAACTTGAAAACGGTCATCGACCCCTCGAACTTGCAAACCCGTTCACCCCAGGCCCGTCCGGTTTTGCATGGCTGCATGGCACTGTTGCGGACGTGATTTTCTTCTAACCCGGATTTCTTCTGATATCCACGGTTTTGTTTTTTCCCTTCTCTAATTTATTTAAATTTGAATCTTGAAAAATCATAACTCTTCGATACGACATCGGATTAAGATGATTTTTATATAAAAATTATAGCTCTCGACGAGATCTATAACTTTTTAGTTTTGAATTTTTCATTTGATGACGTTAAGGTGCTCAAAAAAATTATATAAAATTACAGCACCATAATAATCGCGTATACGCTTGTCGCATTTTTTGGTGCGACATTAGCCTTGAGTCTGCCCAAACCTCCTAGGTGCGATGCCGCCCTGCCTTTGTTCTACACCGAGCCGTGCACTTGCTACTGCGTCGAAACAATATATAGAAACTAATTTCTAATGTGACAAGCGAAGTGCGTGATTATTATGGTGCTGTAATTTTATATAATTTTTTTTTGAGCACCTTAACGTCATCAAATGAAAAAATTCAAAACTAAAAGTTATAGATCTCGTCGAGGGCTATAATTTTTATATAAAAATCATCTTCATCGATGTCGTATCGAAGAGTTATGATTTTTCGAAGATTCAGCCAAAATAAATTAGAGAAGGGAAAAACAAAACCGCGGTTTACTGTAGCAAATCCGGGGTTACTGTAGCAAATCACGTCTGCAACAGTGCCATGCAGCCATGCAAAACCGACCGGGCCTGGGTGAACGGGTTTGCAAGTTCGAGGGGCCGGATGACCGGTTTTCAAGTTTGGGGACCTATTTGACACAAATATACAAGAAGAAGAGAGGCCCGGGGTGCATTTACCTTTTTTAAGTATGTTATTATTCATCGAGCTAGCAGTTTGACTGATCACATCAATTCCAATGATTGAGATATAGTTCTGTAGCAAGAAATGATTTTGAAAAATTGGACTCAAAAGAATTATTAACTAATGATGAATATATACTATGGAATAACTATAGCTAGAGACTAAAATGGCTGCTAATCAAGACTTGCTTAAATGGTAATGTGGTAGTTTAAGAATGCCAATAAATGTACTATCTGTTTCCAAAAGTAATAAATATTCGACTAATCATTGGCAAATAGAATTTTCTTTTGTTACACAAAATTTTATCTGCAAGCTCTCTAGTGGTTATTGACAAGTGGGCCCATTTTGCTCGCACAAAAGAATGACCCACTGCTCAGTGACTTGTGGTAAGTTATACAAAATATGATTTTTCACGCCTTCAAATCTCATGAGATTTCTTTCCATTTGTACCTAAATTCCTTCTATATAAGGGGTAGGGGTGGGTGCCTTCTTTCTCACCAAAATACACAAGAAAACATTCCTTATCTTGTGCTCACATATTGGCCTGTTGTAGTAGCTAGTTTCGGTGTTGTCCATTTCCACCATGATGCCACCGAGGAGGGATAGGAGGTCAGGAGTGAGATTCATTGAGAATAGTAGGGACCGGAGCCTCACGTTCTTCAAGAGGCGCTCTGGGCTTTTCAAGTTGGCATCTGATCTCTCCACCCTCACCGGCGCAAGGGTTGCGGTGGTGTTGGAGTCCGAACATGGCAAGTTTTCCTCTTTCGGCACCCCGGAGGCTAGCCCCATAATTGATGCTTTCCTATTAGGGAGTGCACCAACGGATCTTGATACCAGTGAAGCAGAGAAGGCTTCCATCACCAACTTGCAGAATGAGGTGTTCCAGCTGGAGAAAGACAAGACCATGGAAGATAGGAGGAAGAAGGAGAGCATGGAGCGAGCCAACGAGAAGATCCAGGAGGCCTCGTCAAAGGTGGCCAAGTATGTTTATGGTAACATAGAGGATCTTGATGCCCCTGAGCTCTTTGATATGTTCCGTGAGCTCTCACGAGTGCAGCAAGAGACCGATGATAGCCTGTCTACCTTGCTCCATGAGGAGAAAGTAGGAGCTGATGGTCGTCTTAGAGATCCATCACTGCTGCAACCCAGTTGGTGGCGTTCCATGGCGGCTCCACAAGTTGTGACACCACCAAAGTATCTCCTCATCCATGGGCTCCCTTCCAAGCTTGTTTTCAGCAACATCCATGGTCGTCGTCCACATCTGCATCTGTGCTAGCAAGGTCAGGCTCCTCCTCGCTTCCCAACTATCCGTTGCAACGTCACTACCCTTTGGCATCACATACTCCTGCCACCTCCACTGTGCAATTCCATTCCCAAGCACCCAAGACGCCACCAGCACCTATGGAAGCCCACAGCCCTTACAGCAGCTATCACATCCGTGGGATAGACATCAATGGTAAAAGCTCACACCGCCCTTTCTCACTATCACCTATACTGTCTTCTTCATCGACACCCCAGCCATCATCGCTGCAAACGACTCCACCATCAGATGATTCATCTCCTCTATCCTTGTCACCGCCACAAATTTCATCCCCGCTGCACCTTCCTTTCAATGTCCAGAATTACAGCCCTGTGCAGCCACCTCAACAGTATGCAAATGTTGGCTCAACTTGGATCCATTCTCACCAACTGTTCTATAGCAACTTATCATCACCTGAACTAAATGTTGAGTTGGGAAACACCGATAAGATGAGTGGAGGCACCCAAGTTGGCGGTGGACACAATGAGAGATCTGGGTGGTCTAGCCCTCAACAAAGTGATGGCGGCTTCGACGGGGTGATGCCCAAGTCCTTTTATGCAGGAGAAGGCTCTCGCGGTGGTGATGGTGATGCAGGAGGCAATCTTGGTGGTGGTGGACTCAACTTTCCTTGCTACTAGTTCGTGCAAGAATTTGTTCTAGTTGGTTTGTTGTGTCGTTTTTTAGTAATTTCAATTAGCAAGTTAGCTATAGCTTGTCATTAGGCAAGTAAGTTTAGGTCTATATAGGTCGTCGTCCAGTCAAACTTCTCTTTTATCTGAGCACTGGTGCATGTATGGTTGTATTGAGGGCCAAACTCTTGAAGTTTGTTTCATGAGTTTGATCCTTATATTACATCTATGCAATGCTTTTGAAATCTTCCATGTTATTGATTAAATAAATGAATTGTTTGGGTTGAAAAATGAATGTTTACATAAAAAGTCCGGGGTGGGATGATCTGCATATACTGATCTGACGGGGGGAATCGATGGTCCCTCACACAATCCAGTCCGGATACGCTGAAGCCGGTTCTAAAATCGGTTGGAACTCTAGATAGATCACGGCATGTAGCCATATATCCCACCTCGGTATAAAGATTTTTGCCTCAAATTCGTGGAAACACAATCTACGCTAGATCCTACAAACCCAGGATTTATATCTCCGACCCGGGGTCGATCCCGATGGAGGCTGCAGATCGGGAGGCTGGAGGCCACGGCCACCGGCGTATTGAGACGTCGCTGTTGCCGCTGAAGAAGAGGGCATCGAACTATAGCAGCGGTGCTGGCCGAATCTCCGCCGGCGACCCGTACTCGTCTTCGTCCAAGAAGGCGAAGAAACGGGTGGACGACGACAGTGTCGTCGGTGCCGAAACCAAGGCCACGGCCGGAGCCTTCTTGGAGGCTCCAGTTCCGCGCCAGCGACGCCCCGTGCCAGCAGCAGGTTCGCCGGAGCCCGCGGCGAAAGGCAAGGCCTTGCTGTCCGAGTCCGACGAAGAGAAGAAGTGGTTGAGCAAAGGCAAATGGCTAGCCAAGGACGAGAGCCGCACCAGCCCGGTAACGCCGCCGCAGCCGCCGGTGAAGAAGCTGATGCACGACGGGATCCGTAGCTTCATCCCCATCAGTTACGCGACGACAAGCACCGTCGTCACGCCGCCGCCGCCGTGCCTCCGTCGCACGGCCGCTCCTCCCCGCCCTGAGCGCGGCGCTGGAGCGTCGCCTGGAGAAGCTAGGCGCGACGCGGCCGTGGCTGGTGCTGAGCAAGACGCTCCAGAAGAGCGACGTGGACCCGAACCAGAACCGTCTGCTGGTGTCGTGCAAGCGCGGGAGCGGGACGAAGGACTGCCCCATCACGCGGTGCTTCTCGGCGGCCGAGCTGGACCGCGTGCACAACAAGCTCGCCGGGCTGATCGTCACGGCGTTCGACCGGGACGGCTCCCCGTACGACCTCACCTGCAAGTTCCTCAAGTCCAACAACGGCTACCGCTTCATCAACGAGTGGAAGAAGTTCGTCGCCCAGAACGGCATGAACCTCGACGACCAGAGGGACAAGAGATGGAATCGCGACGTCGAGGTGGAGCTGTGGGCGTTCCGGTCGCGCCGGCTGCCGTTCCAGCCCCAGCTCGACGCCGTCGACGGGAAGATGGTCACGAAGAAATTTAAAGACGAGGACGGCAACGAGGTTACGGTCGTCCAGCGGATATCCCACCACTTGGACGCGGACGGCGCGCTCGGCCTTCTCCTGCTGCACCACGAGAACATGATGCCGCGCGTCGTCAAGAGCGAGGAGGAGGACGACGACGACTGGAAGCAGGGGCCATCGTTGTCGTTGCCGTCGACAGTGGCTCGGAAGAAGGGCAAGCAACGAAGTGGCAAGCGGGGGGCGCGTCGGCGTCGGCGTCACGGGCACCGGTTGCGGAGCAGGGAGGGGCGAGGCTGTCGGAGGAGCTGCTGTTTTGTGCTGCGCTCGGACTGCTAAAGCTACGGCAGTCCATTTCGAAGCAGTGGCAAGAACACGTCGACCGTGGAGGACATGGCGGCGCTAAATCGTCTGCAGACGTGGAGGAAGAGAAGATTGATAAAAAACAAAAAAACCCCGGGAACGAACAGCTAGGCGCGAGTAGTCAGAGTGTTGATTCGTTGGGAGGCAACGTGCAACTTGGGAGCGGTGGCAGGAAAACGTCGACCGAGGACATGACGCAACCGAAGGTTTAGGGTGATGGCGTCCCCGTTGTAAAGAGCGAATGGTACAATTATGTGTGTCTAATACTAAATATTAGGAATTTCTTTTCAATTTCACTCCCACACTCTTAAAAGGTTCCCTTACCAAGCCAATATTCATTCACTCCATTCTCCATTCACAAATTATTATGTTTCTTCCTCGTCTTTGTGATAATAACACATGTTAAACGGCAATCAAGATTTCAGCTTACCAGAAAGCAACGAGGCTATAAAGCCCTAAGGTAGATGGTTACTGCCATGTAAACTCAGATGAGGGGAAAACACAGCAATTTCTGATTTATTATTATTCACCTCAAGCAATGGAACACAGAACAGACTGCAAAAAAAAAGACTCTTGACCCCTTAGTCCTTGGTTGGCTCCTGTAATTCGATTTGTGGCTCCTCAATTCTACGTGTAAGAAAGATGTATACTCGGAAAAATTGCATCAATGTTCAATCAACATGGAAGCGATTCCACATGGAAAATTTGTGTGTGTATTCCTGACTAGTACAAAGCATATATAGATGTAAATAACCCTATACAGTTATAGTGAAGAAATAGAGTTTCAGCAAAACAGCAAGCCCCAACTGCAACAAGAATATCCCTGCAACGATCAGGAACCATCGCTCTCCAGAATTTACAATGTGCGCACGGAGATTTACAGCAACGAAGGTAGCAGACATGAAACCAGCAACACCAGCAATCACCCATCTGAATATTTCTATTGGCACAATAGACAGAAGCTGTCACACAAAAGGAGAAGAACTCAGTCAACTTCTAATGCTATAGCAGTGTAGACTGTACAGATACTAATCATTCCAACAGGTAACACGCTAGTATTTAGTCAACAGAGAATCAGTAAATGACAATATAGCTTACATGAAAGTACAATAGTAGACAGATCTTTGTTTTCGCACTTTGACAATTGATCCATAGAAAAGTATGTCATATGAAACCGGTATCACTAGATTCATAATGAATCTCCTACTAACATATTACGCAACTATATGGCTTGTAAAACCATGTAACTACAATTATAGTAGTAAAAGGTTACCGAGGAAACAAATTATATTGGTAAATTGTGGTATAAAATCAGTTCAAATTCTTTAAACTAAAGCTTACTGATTGCTCTTCAGGTGTTAGAATCCAATGCCCATAGAAAGGTCAAATCTCAAGCAACTTAAACAATAGCCATAGTGGCACACAATAGTAAACTAAAAGAATTGTAACTCCTAAGTAATATGTGCATCTTAGTAAGAACCTTACCGATGCTGGAATGAAGATGAACAGAGAGTATCCATATAGGCACCACAGTTGCACTAGACCAGCAGGAGCTGAGAAGTACTTGAGAATAACATATAAAAGAAGAGGAACAAACGTCACATAGCCATAGAATAATCCAGCAGACCAGGTGACCAAGTTGATATCATAGTTCCATTCCTTCTTATGCCATTTGTGGGATAGATAGGTGACAAAAGTGGCAATAGATGCAGCAACAAAAATCAGGGTGGTGCATGTCCAAAATGGCCCATACCTACAGAATACAGATTGAAACAGAAGGCGTAGCAGATCAGTAGCAAGTCACAAAGAATCAATCATTCTGACAAATATACTTCCAGGTGACTCACATTCGCCCAAGTTCTCTTTACTATTATCCCATTGTTACATTCATAATGTCCTAAATTGAAATAGTTGACAGTCGAATTGTTCTTTTCAGAAAGAAGCATTCAATGCATCTTCACAGGCATATTCTACTTTCATACAGATCCACTACAGGCGACCACACAAATATAGGGAAACAACAATTTGATTGCATATAAACATAATGTGTTCAAAAGGATATCATAATGCCTTCAATAAGATATCATAAATTTACGATATGAAATATACTAAATGATTCCAATAGGAAGTAATGGTCTTCAACATCATGCTGAAAGGAAACTCCCAAATGTTTCTGTTTGAATGAAAGAAAAGAAATTGAAGCATGTATCTTCCAAGATATAGATATGGTATGTTCCATTAATTATTTTCAAACAAAGAGTTATTCCATTACAGGGTCAATTACAAAAAATCAATCGAAATGAGCCCCACTTCATTTGGTTAGGGACATCAAATGAAAATGAACCATGGAAATTCCTATTGTGGTAAAAAAAAAATGCAGGGATTTCCATTATTTCAACCCACTACCAAGAGTAAATACTCATAGCTTGATCATGCCTGAAATCAACTCCACAGATAATCCCAAAAAGGAAGATCTGGCATTGCAGCCATCTTAAAATCTTAAACGAACTCACGATCATGTCAGCATTCTTCAATGCTAGACAATATTAGTTGATCCAGGGATCAGTTCAACCAAAAACCCACAGTATTTGGAACAACCCAACTGTCGGTGTGCAGAAGCAAAAACGTGAATACATAAAACTATGTCAGCTTCCAAGACACCCACACCAAAGAGCAATCTAATATATGAATAATGATAGGCAGCATATATTTAACAAAAACTCACAATGACCTATCGTGTCTGCTACCTAAGGGAACATGTTTCAGCATTGCGGCAAAATTGAGCTATACTATTTTCTCTGAGAGGGGAACTCAGCATTGCAGCAAAATTGAGCTATACTATGTTCTCTGAGAGGGGAACTGATTGAAAGGCATACAGGTCAGGGTTCTCGGAGGTCTTCTCAGTAAATGTGCCGCGGAAGGGGAAGACGGACTCCCAGATCCTCTCGACAACGTCGGAGGTGTCAACGTCGAAGTAGGGCTTGTACGCCGCCACGGAGAAGATGCGGAACCAGCCGCCCTGCGCGGCATCATCGGACCCGGCGCTGCCGCCTCTGCCACCGCTTCCGGCTCCCCCGCCCTTAGACGACGAGAAGGTGTCTGCGCAACAACGGCCAGGTCAGTGAGTAAGATCCGAAGAGAAACGTGAAGAGCACGGGAGCTGAGGCCGCGAGATCTGACCGTCGGCGTCGGTGGGCGGGCGGTAGGCGCCAGCGATCTTGCCCCTGGCCTCGGACGGCGGGAAGGTCTGGAGGTTGGAGTCGGCGAACCTGATGGCCGGCGGATCTGCGCCCGTGGCAGCCTGCGTGGTGCGGCGAGAGAGAGAGATAGTGAGGCCGGCTGTGTACTGGCCGCGCGAGAGGAGAGGAAGGAGACTGGCAGGAAGGAGGGCGGGAGCATACCGGGACGGATCCGGAGGCCTTGGGGTCGTCGAGCGCGGAGTACCCACCGCCGGACATCATCTTCGCCGGCCACGGCAGACGGCGGTGGCAGCTGTCCTTGAGGCCGGCCGCGTGAAGGAGGGGAGGGGAGAGCGGGTGGTTTTGCGGGATCTGGACTGCGGCTTCCGCTTCCTCGTTGGAATTGGATTGTACCCAACCGGGCCCACTTGGCGCGCTGTGTTTACGTGAACCGTGTCGGCGCGGGCGGTTCCTTACGGGAGATGAAAGTGGTCAGTGCTCGCCGTCGTGTTGCTCAAGCAGAAATTAGATCGACATGATCACTCACTCCCTTTCGTTTCTTTCGTGAAAGCCATGTGTTTTTTTTCGAATAAAAATCATACATACGTGCACCGTCTAATTTCTTTGAACACTATTTGCTGGCACTATGAAAAATCAGGTATATTCACATTGCGCAGTGCTTACCAGCTTGCTGATTAAGAGATAGAGAAAACGGTTTCTGTGGTAGTAGTAGCACAAACCCTTCACGTAGTAGATCCTTATCGAATTCAATCTTGAAGTTTGATGTACCACAAAAAATAAAAGTTTTTCTATGGCGAATCGTAAACCATGGTTTGGCAACGAGGCTGAATAAATGGAAGCACACTTTGAAAAAGGATAATATGAATTATATGGGTTGTAGGTCAAATCGGAATTCCATGCCTCCGTGATGTGTGACCATGCAAGAGACCACCGCTATGTTATGAGGAAGTTCTGGGCATTACCAAGTGAGGAGCTGCTAACTTATAACGGACCGGAATGGTTAGTCCTTCTTCTAAGTCATATTCCCAACCAAATGGTGAAGCTGACAGTTATAATGTTATGGAGGTTATGGTTTTTGAGAAATGATCGAGGTTGTCCATGGGGCTAAACCAATACATGTGTCTGTATCGGTCATTTTTTTTATTAAATTATGTTGATTCTTTGCAATTAGATCATGGCCTGATATTGAAGCAGGGATTGAAAGGAAAAAAAAACTTATCCTGTCGGATTATGAACAAAACAGGGAGGAATATGAGAAAAGAAAAGCTAGGCGATTATCAGAAAGATGGAAGCTTCCCGATCAAGGATAGGTGAAAGTTAATGTCGATGGAGCCTTTAACCAAGAATCTAGAAGCGTAGGCATTGGGATTACGATACAGGATAGTACAGGTGCAACTATAATTTGTAAATGGAAGGCCATCTTTGATGGGATAAATGCAGAGGAGGTTTTTTTTTTTTTTTGACAACAAATGCAGAGGAGGTTGAAGCTATTGCTTGTTTAGAATGGAGGTGACTAGCTTTGGAATTGACAAGAGGTAAAACTATTATCGAATCTGATTGTTCTTCGGTCATTCAAGTTGTTTGTCCTCCAGGCTAGATAAATCGCAATTCGCTTTCATTGTAGAATGGAGGTGACTAGCTTTGGAATTGACAAGAGGTAAAACTATTATCGAATCTGATTGCTCTTCGGTCATTCAAGTTGTTTGTCGTCCAGGCTAGATAAATCGCAATTCGCTTTCATTGTAAATGATATAAAGCATGTGTCTAGAATGTTAACAAAAGTTAGTTTCCAGTTTGTGAAGAGCTCATACAGTTGGTGCCAATGAACGTCACAATTGTGTGGCATGCACAGATTCCCCAATGTGTGGAGTCGTTGGGTGCGAAAGAATGAAACATGTTTCACGAGTAATCAATATAGATATCTCCTTTCTCGAAAAAAGGTACACACCCTATGTTGCTCCGAGCGGAAACGAATGAGAAAAACATGAGCAAAATACACCCTAGGTTACTATTAATTATTAGGTTACTAATATTAGGTTATTAATTATTAGGCTACTAATTAGTTTTTAAATAATTAAAGTATATAATATTAGTATAATTTTTTAAATTAGGTTACTATTTACATCTATGTTACTAATTAGGTTACTGATTAATATGATTTTTAAATTAAGTTAGTAACTAGAAAACAATGTGGCGTTGTCGCGCTAACCTATTTATATTTGTTTTAGTGGCCATTTGGGATATAAAGAACTATCAGTTGTATGGCTGTTTAAAATTACTTTCGAAAAAAATTTAGGAGATTATGATTTATTTTGTAATCAGGGACGCATTATATGTTTTCATTTGATAGCCGATTAGTTTTTGAACTAACTCGAATAGCACAGCTGTTCAAAAAAATAATATGGAGCTAACTAATTTTTTGTTTCTGTTGACTATGTGTGCTGTAGTGATGTATGGACGCATTATATGTTTTCATTTTTTCTTTATTTTCAAATGTGTGGTGTACTGATGTATGGTTTGGTTAATCTTGTAGTACTTATTAAGTAGAAATAATTCTACTCTTTTTGCTGAATGTATTTATACAGAATATAATGTATGCAACATTTGATTTTCCGCTTGTACCATGTAACTCTAGTTATTTTAATTTGAACAAAATTTAGTGTATTATTTTAATTTGAACCAAATTTAGTGTACTTTTTGTTTTTGGATTTAATTTTTTTAGTCCAGCGTGTAGTTATACTCCTACTATTACAAAAACTATTGTCAGCATTTAGACCATAGTCTTCCGATCCTACGCGTGTTCCACTCGGATGCTGACCATGAAGCCAATTTCTGGAAACGTCCATGCCCCTCGCCGAGCCCAAACTTGTCAGCGCGTCAACTATTATCCTTCCCGTGCTCGCCGCCCACAGCTGACGCTCCTCGCCGTCGCCAGCTGGGTCTGCAATGGTGACCGAGCTGGTCACGTTGCTGCAGACACCCTCAGTCGCGCCCCTGCACGACCCTTTGTGCCGATGAAGCACGACGCAGATTGCCTTTGGCGACGCCGGGATGAGTCGACTAAGCCGCCGAGGAGGCGCTGCAGCGGCCGGCCAACTCGCCTGCGCCCTCCACCCTTTGGTTATGCGGCGTCAGCGGCGCTGCAGCGGCACCGCCCGCCTACGACGACCCGCTGAAGCGCGGAGCCACGATAGCAGCGCGCCGACCGCCCACCTCACCCCGGGCCGTGGTCGGGCGTCGGCGGCGCGGCACCTCCTCGCTCGCCACGCGGCGACGGCGACTCAGCCGATGTTCCCGCCTCCTCAGCCGCGGTAAGGCTGGCGCGGTACCGCTATCCGGGCGGGGCGGGCGCGTCGCGCCACAGCCTCGCGGCTACCTCCCACATCGACCCCGACGAGCCGCCGCGGGTAGGGGTACGGGCGTGGGGCCTCGGCGCACGCGCCCGGCCGCGGCGCTGGACGGGTGGCCGGGGCTAGCGGTGCTAGTCCCCAAGATGGCATCCTCGACGTGGCGAGGCCAAAGCGTGGCGGCGTGAGCATTTGCGACGGCGGCAGTGCGGCAGCCCCGGGGACGAGACCTCCCACGCTAGGGTCGCCGAGACGGCCGAGTCCCCACGCTAGGTCAACACCGCCATATATGCGGGATGCGCCAGTGTGACACGCCGTAAAGAACCACGACGCTTCTTAGGAGGCGGAAAAGGCCGAGTACGTGAGACTTCTCAAGAGCTGCACACTGGCCTTGCACGATTCGGACCGTTCGCGTTCGATCCGATGGCCAAAAATGGCGGGCGACGTGGCCACGCTCTCGCGAGAGCTTGAGCTCGGATTCGATAGTGGAAGATTATTCACGTTACTAATTATATCTATGCCTAATTAGGATTTTTATATAATTAATATTATTTAAAATATATCACCAATTTATAAATAATTAAGATATAACTAATATGATTTTATAGTTGGCATTATTTATATTACTTACTAATTAAGTTTAGATGATTTTAGAGGGTACTTTGTTAATTGTGGATAGATAACAATGGTATTTGATTTTTAATATAAATGTTTAGGGACCATTGCATTTTTTTGAGAATTACACATTACAACATAAACGCCACAACATGCACGCATACTCGACGCTCACAACACGCACATACTCACCTCTATGAACACACGACGCCAAACCTTACCCCTATGAGCACCTCCGAAATACCGAAAGCACCGGCGGATCCGAGATTCTCGGTCACCACAGGGCGCCTCGTCGTCGCGGGAACATCGCTTACCACTTAATGCATAACACCGTAGTCCTGGGAAAATCAAGAAGGGCAAGGCGAGCACCGGGATTTGAACCCCAGTGAGTAGCGTCCCCATTTGACCAAATCCCCCGCCATTAGACTTCACTTTGATTCTTTCAACATGTGCTCATTCAATGGGATGTATATATATGCATGACACGGGTGTTTATTAATTATTTGTTAAATACACTGGGGCTCTTAAGTGGCACAACTTAACAAGCTCGTAGATCTAAGTGGCACAATTTAACAAGTCCATGAGCTTAAGTGACACGTTATACTCAATTTTGAGAGTTTGTGGACCTAAGCAACACAACTTAACAAGTTTAGGCCGGTAGTTTTGATTTTGAGAGTTCATGGACGATTTTAACTGTTCATGAACCTAAGACTATCTCCAACCATTGAAACCCAAACACAAAATTTATTCTATCTATTGGGTCATACGGTAAAAATCACCATCCCTAAAACTTCCTTTCTCCAACAACTGCGACCCAAAACTCTGGAACTGTCGGCCGCACACGCCTGGTCGCACGCAAGTAGTGGGCCTAATCTTTGCATCTAGATCCCTACGCTTTTCAGAAACCAGGTAAGTCTAGATCTAAAAAAGCTTCTCTCTAGCGATTTTGCACAAGGAACCCTAAGAGTGAAACAAAATTGCTTTCCCTCTTCTTCTTCTCGATGCAGAGTAGAGATGACGCGCTCGGGATCCCGACCGCCCGGGCAAGGGCCAGCTTGACGCGCTACCCGGGCGAGGGCCAGCTTGACGCGCCACCGCGGGCTCACTGTCGCACCCCGCTGCGGCCCTGACCGCGCTGCCGCAGGATCGCCTCGTGCGCCATCACGCTTGGCCGCGCCGCCGCGTGCTCACCTCGTCGCGCCGTGACGCCTCATGCGGGCCCACCACTGCCATCTCCAGGCAACTACTTTGCGAGGAGAGAGACGACTCAATTTTGCAGACGACTCAATTTTGCCTCGTTGCACCGCTGGTAGGCAAATTGCCGACTCCGTTTGACTGTACACAAGATAGCCTAAGTGGCACAACGCCACAAGTTTAAGAGCCACCAGTGTATTTAACTCAAAACATTCTTTCATTTCATTCCTTCTTTTTTTTTATGGCCTTGCTTTTTATGGTCTTTGTACCACGTATAAACACGCAGGATTTAAATCATACTGACTAACGAGTCATTGATACGTACTAGTAGTTGGCAGGGCCGTAACTGGAGTGGCAGCACATCAAAACTCTCCACGGCCAATCGAACAGGAGTAATGCTCAAAAACTGCACCCAAGTGATGTATCCCACTGATCATGCACAATTCTAAAGGCATGGTAAAAAAAGGGAGAAAACAGCTCTAAAAGAGCAAAAATTGGTTCAGGATAAATGTAGAAATGGCAGTTAATCGTCCTGTAGACAGTAGACTATTCTTTCTCCTGAGGTATGTATTTAGTCACTAGCTACTTATGCAGGTGCCCTCTCGGCTTGATAAATAGCCGTCACTTTGTAAAAGCCAATTCGCAAGCAAGGGCAATGTGATCGCTTCCCCATTTCTGTGAAACAGACGTAAATGGCTGGGTTAGCATGCTTTAGTACAGCAACTGGTTGATTTGATCCATATGTCAGAGTTGCAAACATAAACGAACAAAGAGAAATATGGATCTGCAGTACCTTGGTCGGGAACCCAATTGTTTGTTTCAAAATCTCTTTGGGAAATGTATCCAAGACTTGAACAGTATGCAGACCTTCCGAGGCCCTAAATTATAACATGATTGCAGAATTAGATTGCTGAATGCTCAGGTGTTACATTGCATTAGCTTTAGAAGGATAGTTGCTTACCATATGTAGTCTACTGTTCCCATGAATTTTCTGTTGTAGCTTGTCACTAGTGGTTCCTTGCTTGCATCTTTTGTTCCTTCAAAATCCTGTTTGAATAGTTACCAATAGGAACCATTTGCGTTCAGTGGGTAACTGAAATCCTATCTAGTTCTACAATAACATGAACTAAAAGGAAACTAGTACATGTTCTAATAAATTTAAAAAACAGCACAAACTAAATGATTGAAAGTAAAATGTTGAAAATGCAGACAAAATAAAAGGAAAAAAGATTGAACTTACCTCCACGTCAGTATATACACTCCTTAATTTCAGACTGTGTTCCATGAAAGTGCATTCATCCTTCCCAGTGGCAGTTTTTATTTCTTCTGGTGTCCACCTATACGGATCATAATAGTAATACCCTTCATTCAAAGTAACCTGCTGAGAAGATGGTGAACTATCTGAAGTTTCTGGAAGCTGATCTTCCTGTCCAAATAAGTGACCATTACCACCAGATAACTCTCTTCAAAGAAGGAAGGGTCAGAGTTCACATCGGTACAGTTAATTTCATCAGTTGCTGTATCATCCTCAAAAGCATGAGCATTGTTTTTTCAGGCTCATCTCTACAAGAGACTGAATGATTCTTTATCACTTCAGCAGAACATTGATCGACACATGCATCTGAAACAGCACCATTTGGTTGATGTACTGTTTCTTCTACTGCAGTACTACTTTCTACTTCTAGGTTCACATTACTCATCTGGTGAGTGGCATCAGTGACATTCTGAGAACCATTGAAATGAGATGACTCTGGTTCATTAGTTGTACAATTCTCTTCAACAGACAACATGGATTCAATGGTATTTTCCTTTTCATGAGGCTTATCTTCTGAGACAGTAAACAGTTGATCTGTAAGTTCTTCTGAAATCACATCGCCAGCCAAGTTGTCTGAAGAAACCAGCTGACTGCTAGCTATTATTTCACATGAACCTGACCTAAGGACCTCAGTACAAACTGTAGGTGGAGCAGATGGAGCATCTGCAATGTCAGGTCCTCCTTCAAGTTCAGTTTTGATCCCTCAGGGAGACCCTTCACTGGATTTGTCAGTGGGTTTACACTCTTCGTCAGCATCAAAAGCACAGGCACTCTTCACAGTATCTTCCAAACAGTTCAATAATTCTTGCTCATCGAACTTAGAAGAGCCAGTACAAGGTACATTTTTGCCACAACTGTAACTTGATTTGGAGTCAAAGAGAGACTCTGAAGAGGTATCAGTTAAAACAGGTTCTCTTCCAGCAGGGGAAGAATTCTCCACCAACTTTGTTGTTTCAGTTTGTGGCTTACAATCATTTAGAAGAGTTATGTTTCCCTCTCTATTGTTGGTTGGATAAAAGGTGGATGGGATCTGTCACAAACAGAAAGCAACCAATGAATTGCACATCTATGCAACATTAGAAAAGACAGGTTAGAAATATGTAGGAAGATATTGGCCTAAAAGAAATACAAAACAATTTCAAGAAGCAGAAGATTCACGAGATATATTAGGGCCAGTATATAGCCCCTGTGAACTACTACCACCAGTTTGCTGTCCAGATATAGTATTTTTGCAAGGCCAGACAAATTCAACTGCACAATTTGGAAGCTTACGTAAGTTTCAGTTCCATGAAATCAGTGACACTGATGGTTGAAGAGAGAAAAATATTACCTTTTGCTCCAAAATAAACTTGTACAGTGGACTCTGGATGATAAAGAAATGAGATAGACATTAAATGAATCGTTTTGTGTTAACCATTATCATGAAAGCATGACCAAAACAGTACATTACCACATAATCTTGAATAGATAAATAGAGATCCATACAACTTTACCTTTGGTGTAGAGTTGAAATCCCCACAAAGTATCACTGGAGCATTATTCCACATCTTAGATAGAGTGTAAGCTTTATCCAGAAGTGTCCTGACCTGTAGGACCATAAAATCAGAAATGCAATATCGAGGTGCTTAGTAAATGGTCAAGAATACAGAGCAAGGAGAAAAGACAATACAAAGAATATAGAAATGATGAAATGAAAGCATAAACCACCATGTGTCAAGGTATACATCATCTCTATTTTGTACTTAATACCATGTAAGTAGACTAGGGGAAGACACGTCCACCCTAGCATTTTAATAGGTAGAAGGTGAGAATCACACCCTGGTGGGCTGGGTGACATACACCCTCATTAGCCAACTCATTTCAGGGGAGATTCTCAGCATCTAAAAAAATAATAAATAACAAATAATGTCGTTTTTGTTTAGCACAGATGATGTTCAACATGTTAAGTAATAATGTAATTTTTTAGTTTAGCATATAACAAAATGATTTTACTACTTGTTAGCATGCTGGACATATGCAGCAACTCCATTTCTTTTATGCTCAAATTGAGTAAATATATATACTGTTCTTGATTTTAATACAAACAGTAATAATCAGGTCAAGCAGCTAAGGCAGGTAACAATGAGCACGCTATGTATATGTTTCAATTAAAACAGGAAATCAAAGGAACAGAAAGAACCACATCGAACAGCAATGTACCTGACCAAGTTTGATGTCCCCTCTCTTTGGATTATAAAGAACATGAATATTACATATAACAACTTGTTTAGCTTGTTGTGGATGGTTAGAGCTGTTAGACAAGGGGAAAAAAAAAGAACAACATGGATAAATAGCATGGTAGTTTTTTCTAATAACAAAAAAGACTGACATATAGATATAATAACTATGCACAACTCAGGATCACCACGGATACACTCAGCAGGATAATTGCATCACAGCGATAATTGCAATCATATCGCCTTTACAGTAAGAATCAATCATTCTAGAGCATCAAAACTTCTTGAAGCTGTGAGCCAGATTGACTATGATAGTGTTGTACCTCCAAATAATATTAGGGATAACAGTTATCTAAAAGGAAACTGATTTCCAAGGGAGCAATTAAGGAAGAAAAAATAATCCTCTATTCAGCTCCAGCATAAGCATAACCCTCATGTCATTCAATCTGTTGACAGCAATCATGTTGTATTGGGCCATTCAGATACCTCAATGTGCATTGTTGACTTTTTCATCCGTTCATTAGTTCAGAAAATGCTTCCGTGCAATCTTCAGAACAGAAACATAGAAGTAGCAGTAGACATGAAGCTCTCAACCTCATGAGGAAGGGCAAGGCTAGATCATTGATGATAGCACCAGTAATTGATGTTGGATTTATGATGGTGGGTATTAGGCTATTAGAAGCACTTGCATCAGTTTATACTATAATTCTTTTAGCCTAAACGATTGGGTCGATGAGGATGTCCATATTTAACCCTTGAATCGGGAGTTAATTTAATCCTTTTTTGTCTCTCAAGGGAGTAAACAGTACCCTACATTTTCTTTAATAAGGATAAAAGCAGACTGTATTCTTTCTGAAGTCCTGAAATTGCAATTACCTTGTAGATAAACTAGTAGAGTCAGTTTGCACATTTTGAGGGACCACCGACTGAACAATACAACAAGAAAATAAATAGCAGATTTAGATGTCCTACAAGATTAGCAGCATATAAAAACCAAGACTTTAGTTCAGGGGCTGATAAAGTTGGCCCAATTTGAACAAACCTCTAAAACACATAGCTGCGCAACATTATCACGAAGTCCAAGCTTGTTGAACTCAATGTCCTCTTCATAGCGCAACTGGAACCTGATAAGACATGACCCAAGCTAAAGTTGGAATTTTCATATGCTCAACATGATGAAATCTGAAACAAACTTTGGATCACATCAAAATAAGAAATTTTGAACCAAATACCTTGTTGTTCTCCAAAAAAATAGCACATCCATCAGCTGCATTTCCAGTCCGTATCTGTCACTCATACAGCAAAATAAGATTGTCATACAGTCAAGAAGATTCAAGAAAAAGATGTTCCTCTTTTGTCAATGGAACCACTAATTAAATTTCAAAATCACATGTTTTACTCAATTAATTTGAATTATTATGTTAATGTAATTAAAAAGTAGCCAGTCTCTCTTAACAACATGTTGCTAAAAAGTGTCATATAGAAGAGTTAAACAGCATTGAAAACATTACCTTCCATGTGCCGTTATATCCTCGGCTTGCCATTTCTTGTTCAAGGTCTGTAAATTTGTCAACCTCCTAAAAGCACAAAGAAGGCATACAATGTAAACATTCATCAAAGGGGACTGACAGGAACTCTATAAACTTATGCTACTCCACCTCCATTCCACATTTTGGCTTTCCTAGATACATAGTTTTTGCACTTAGATATGCATTATGTCTAGGTACATGCTAAAAGTAATGTATCTTAAAAAGCCAAAAAGTCTTATAGTTTGGAATGGAGGGAGTACTAAACAGTAGCAGGCTCTGACTAAAAATCAAAGAAATGTTTATCAAAAGGTTTCATCGACTATAAAGAACTGGCCCATTATATCCTGTTCATGACATCTAATTGCCAACATCATATGGACCCATAGTTGCAAAAAAGTATGTTTGAGAATACAAGCAGCACGACCTGCTAAGATAAGTATGCTACAGCACTCTTCTTGTGAACTACCTGAAGACATAGAATATCTGGAGACCACAGGCCGAACTCAAACAGTAACTTATCCTTGCGCCAGTTCCAATCCAGGATGAAAGATGGTATTCGTTCATAAAGAAACTGGTGCTCCTGGGCCAGATAGTCCGCAAGTATATTGTATGATAGAACCTTAAACCTCTCTGTAGAATCAAAAGTGCAATGTGTAAAATATTGAAGGCGATATGTAAACTTTAGTTTAGATAATGAGAAGCACATACACATAATGGTCACTCAAGTCAAAAGACGGAAGGCAAACATTGTCACTAAAATAATGAGAGTTTCACATACATAATTGATACTAAGTCTGCTTGACATCGAAATACCGAAATAAGTCCATTGGAAAGATAGGACAGGGGAGGTAATAACAAGCAACACATTCAGTGTCCATAAACACATGCAACTATAGCTCAGTAATTAATATGCACAAATTTAATTGCAACTCATTCACAACTTCAGTTAAATGGCTGGTGTCATTCTCATCCAGACAGCTTTTTGAGGAACGAGTTCCACCATCTTCTCACTCTGTACTTTTTTTTTGTTTGATTTGTGGAAAGGAATGGGTCAATGCATCACAACCTCATTCCTCACAAGCCAATAATTAGTACTAGTGTGAGCCTGTGAGGAATGAAGCCATTCGACCAAATTTGAGGAATGGACTTTGCCCTTATCTAGAATGGTTTGATTTCTCAAACCAAACACCCTATAAATGTAAACATGAGAACCACGGTCTCCAGAGGATTTAGCTACACAATTCAATTCTACGAGCAGACAAGTATTGAAAAGAGTTACCAGCTTGATGTGGCGGCCTCTGCTTGGCAAAGCGCCACCGTCGGCGGTACTCTGCCAGCCTCGGAGGCAGCTGCGGTGCGCCAGGGCGGAACCCTGCACTGGCTGCCCCGCGCCCATGCGGCTGTGGCTGCGGCTGCAGGTGCCCGTGAAAGTACGGGTTCGGAGCCCCGTAGCCGTACTGAGGACCCGGCGGCAGCGGCTGCTGCTGCGGGTGGCCGTAGTTGTACGGCACAAACCCATAAGGCGGGCCCGGCTGCTGCGTCTGGCCATATCCGTAGCCATAGCCGTAGCCATACTGCGGTTGGTGAGGGTAAGGCCCCTGCCTGTAGGGCGGCGGAGGCCCGCCGCCGCGACGCAGGATTCGTTGGCGGCGCGCACGGCGCTGAGATGGGAATCCCCCGCTGACGATCTCGGCGGCCCCGTCCGGGGCGGCGGCGAGGGCCACCCCCCGAGTAGCCGCGGCGAGGGCGGGGGTAGCCTCCGCCCTCTGCGCTGCAAAGGTAAAGTTAGTTTAGACGCGAGAGATTGAGAGGGGGATTATGTCACAGGAATCGGGAGGGAGGCATACGCTGTAGGAGGCGGGGAGGACATGGCGGCGGCGCGGCGTAGGAAGGCGGAGGAGGCGAGGCGCATCACTCTCGCTCAAGGCGACGGCGACGGCGGCGGCGGCACGGCTGCATTCGTCTTCGAATCAACTACCCCGTCACCGAGGGGCGAGGGCGGCGGCGGTGTCCCGTGGCTTGCGGTGGGCGCTGACGGGACCGGAAGCATGTGCTACGTCACGTACAAAGCGGACTAGTCGTATTTATGTATACACCTTGGCATACGTTGACACGTACAACATGCCCCGTATTCTGGACCCCAAAGCGGACTTGAGATGTACGTATACGGCGATCCTGCAAACCAGCCACAGCTACCACACATCCAAACGGAATGTACCTACGGATTTGTGAGCATTTCAATCGGCACCTCAGTTTGTCCTTAAAAACCGTCTGATACGTGTACTATTTGGTTTGGTGAATGTGCCAATACGAATTGATTTGATTCAAAATACAAACCTGACGGTTGTGTTTGTTTTGTGCCATATGGATGTAATCTATCCGGTAACATCTTAAAAATCGACGGACGATCCCCTCAAAAAAAAAAAGGACGGCCGACTCTGAGGGATGGACCTTATCCATGTGTCCAACCAAAGCACGTTATTGGAGTTCACAGCTTAGGAATAATAATTAACTTATCCAGGTGCCACCAAATAACCAGAAGTCAATAGAGACTATAGTAAGAAATATGTCTTAAAAGGAGCGTCACTTGGATGAGGTAAAAAATATAAGGGTCCGTTTAGATGTTGGTATTGGAGGGGCTGGAATTGAATTGGCTACAATACCAAATCAGGCTAGCTTTGACATTGGGTTACAATATGAAATCTATTGTTTGGATGCCATGGAATTACCACTTGGAATCTAATGAGATGGTAAATGCCATTTTTTTGTTTGGATGTGTATAAACAGAAATTGGAATTGGACGCATTCCTCCCCACCACGCCCATGACAGCCCCTATCCTCGTCGGCGACGGTGGCCACACCCACCATCCAACTTCCCGGTCCCATCTCCTAGTGGCGCCTCCTGCCGGAGTTGAGGAAGAAGATGGTGAGGGGACCGGAGTTGAGGAAGAGGAGAGCGAGGATTTGGCCGAAAGGGGAGTTGGACCACGGCCAGGGCCGCAGACCTCGATGAACGGCGGGGTGCTTGACCTCTGCCATGGCGGGCAGATCTCGGCAGCGGCCGCCATCACCGGCAAATAAAAGAGGGGACAACCATGGCTGGGCAGCGCTGCCCCCCTCGACGACGACCATGGTTGGGCGTAACTCGGGCGGATCTGGACCCCCTCGATGGCGGCCATGGTGTGGTGGCGCTCACCTCCTCGATAGACGCGCGGCTCGGGCACAAGTCGCCGGTGGAGGAGGGAGGGGCGGCGTGGCTCGCCCGACGGGCGGAGTAGGGAAGGGGCCGGCGCGGTGCAATGGGCGGGGGTTGGAGGGTCCCGCCGACGAGGGGGTGGAGCACTCCCGATGTCGGACTTGAAGACGGCGAGCACGGCCGCCGCCCGGGGCCGTGCAGCCGGGACCGCGGGGTGATTCCGGCGGGTCCAATTCCAGCCAATACGTAGGGTGTCGTTTCGGTATTGCTTCAGGGTCGCAATAGGTGAGGGGAATTCGCGCGGAAATGACGCCGGTTTCCGACCTTCAATACCGTGACCATCCAAACGCGTGGAATTGGTTTTTCTCGTTTCCAATACCAATGCCATGGACTCAATTCAGACTTCCAAACGGGGCCTAACACTTTCATACTATATACTTTATGCGTATAAATTGTAGCACAATTTAGCCTTCTTAATAACCAACACTTTAGTAAGCCTTTATGTGATACTAACCCCACTAGCCAAATAGCTCTACTATACCCTTATAAGAGTCAGGCTATAGTCTCATTTAGTTGGGTAAATCTTGTATATAGGACTTTTCAGCACTACAGTTTGATTCTATCATTACATGGGGAGCCATGACTCTACAAGACTATGCACTGATCCGAGTGCAGTTGCCTTGTGTGTACATCAAGACTTATGGTGGACACAATGGTATTTCAACTGACGTAAAAAACTCAAAACCGAAGAGCGCCGCCGCCCCCAAACCCTAGGGGTGCCGCCGCCGGCGGCTCCCGACTTTCACCACCGCTGGTCCCCCTCCCTTCTCCTCCGGCATCATGCCAGGGGTTGAAGGGGGTGGGGATCCATCGTTTTTAATAAGTTTTTCCTAGTAGATCGAGTCTTTAAGGTTCAAGGTTTCTTCGAAGATCCAATCGAAGAGATTGGCCACGGCGTAAGGCGCCGTCAAGATCATCGATGGAGCAATGGAGCATGTCATTCCTCAGCGGTGATGGCAAGACGAAGACATCACCATTGATGGAGAATAAGGTACTCCGGCCCTTCCTTTGTCTCGCTGTGGTTCTATGCGGCCATGGCGATGGGCTAGTGAGATTTAGTTTTCCAACGATATCTATTTGGATGTCGGTTGGACTTGTGTTCTCTCATGACGAATACGGTGAAGGCAACGGCGATGAGTTCGATGGCGAATCGGCGGCGCCAATTTCATTATGTTTGCATGTGGAGTTTTAAAGTTTTACTCCTCTTTTGCAAAAAGTGATGGGTATGAGGATAACGGCGGTGGATGGTGAGATGGCCCCTGTTTATGCCTCGTGGCATATCCGTTTGGGATGATGATCCTAGATGGTGGAATTTATGGCTTTTTAAAGTTTTCTTGTCTCCCATCAATGGAGGTGGAGTAGTTTGGGTTACTTTTGTAATGAGAGGATGTAACTTGCTTTAGTATCAATGAAATTTTTCCATATCACAAAAAAAAAAAATGGTATTCCAACTTATTTTATTCTTCCTCGCCATAGCCATCATGTCTACAAAAATAATGGCGGGGAGCTCTGCCTTTCAATTAAGTAGGGTAAAGAGATTTATGTGCAAAGCATGAGGGACATTGTCCCCAATAGGATTACAAGTTGCTTTCCTAAAACATTATCTTTATATATAAATTATGTATAGTTTTGTACTCCCTCTATTTCAAATTATAAGTCGCTTTGGTTTTTTTATACATTGTTTTTTTGTTATACACTTAGTTATACACTATGGCCAGGATATATAGTAAAAAAATACATGTAGAAAAGCCAAAAACGTATTATAATTTAGAATAGAGGTAGTAGTAAGCTTCCAAAAAAACGCTCTATTTGTAGATTAAAATTTGCATCCACTATGTGTTCATTTAACTCAGTCTTCCGTCGAACCATTTATACTCGGTTATGGAAATTAATTGTGTTTGGTTTGATAAATGTGGGTATGGAAATTAAAAAACGCGGGTGCTTGAGGTCTTCTTTGAGTGTAGTTCCGAGTGGTTGGCATGCGTGTGTTCCGAGTCGGACTGAGGGGTTCTGTCGCAAAGTATAGCAAGCATGCATCATACTCATAGGCCTCAGTATGACATTTTTCAAGTACACGTAAATCTAAAGAACTACCAGGCAACCATGCTAAGCGAGGCGAACAGTATAAAGGCAGTTGCTTATTTAGTTAGCATCGGTCCGTAATCCAATCATCATGTCCTATAATTATCTACAGCTCTCTCTCCATATCCGCGGCTAATCAACTCGTCCACTCCA
Source organism: Hyparrhenia diplandra (assembly GCA_015847255.1). NCBI lineage: Eukaryota > Viridiplantae > Streptophyta > Magnoliopsida > Poales > Poaceae > Hyparrhenia > Hyparrhenia diplandra. The sequence goes on from JADLZK010006856.1 coordinate 51,367, forward strand.
GTACATATATGCACAACTAGACATGTTTAACCATGGCTCTATTTATGGTCCTATTATACCCACAATGTATATACGCCACGCTAATGTTCTAGATACGTTGGTACGAAATGCAAGCCAAGTAGTGGTGGCAACAGCTACATGAGCCCCAACTGCTTCAGGCGCTGCTCGTGCTTTGGGTTCATCGGTGGTGGATTCGAGTAACCGCCTTTAAGGTCCTCCACCACGTACACCTGCGCACCGATAATGGTTTGAGTTTTGAGGGGTTATCGAACAAATGAATAAATCAACAAAGTTTCAATGGATTAAGTGTTGAGAGTAGAATAGAGGTTCTTGCCTTTGTCAGCTCCTTTTTTTCTTGAGTATGTGAAAGTGGCGCTGCATAATCTTCTGGAAGGCCACAGTTGCTGCAATGAAACCGTAAAAGATTCCAAGGAGAGCGAAAACTAGGACAATGGCTATGATAATGACAACAAAACCATCATCGTCCCCTGAGTTTGAGGGTGAGGGCACGCAGTCCAGGCATCCATTGGAGCACTCGGGCTCGGGCAGGCATGAGGGATCATCATGACGGTAATTGTTGCAAGAAAAACAATATGACAGCAGCCCGAAAAGTCCAACCAGTGCAAAGAACATCACCGCACCTGAAACAAGATTGGTACAGAACATGAGATATCATTAGCTACCTTCACCATTGCTAGAACAGGTATGTAAAAAACGATTTGATTGTGTTGTGAGCTGTGGCTGCAATGGAGCCGTCAATATCTAAGGAAGAAGAAGATAGCATTTGCAATCGTGTGACACATGACATGTTCAATTTGAATTACTACAATATCGCAAAAAAAAAATGAATTACTACAACACCACTAATGATCAGGGAAACAGCTTTTTTTTTTTTTTTTTTTTTTTTTTTTTGCAGCTGATCAGGGAAACAGCTTCAGTGCTACTGTTTAGCATCCAGTCACTCAGTAAGCACTGTATCATTAGAACACATCAATCTTCATAACAATTGCAAGCATTTAGTGTAGAAAATACGTACCAACACAGTAGTAGAAGGGTAGAGGATGCTTTGACAGCATCCAACCAGGAAATATGTTTCTGAACTTTCCATCTCTGTCCAACAGAAATGCCACACCAGCAATAGCAACAATAGCCTGAAAATTCAAAGAAAACCAATTGAGGTATGCATCACAAGTATCTTGCACAATAAGCATTCAACAATGACTAAGGCAACACTGACAACATTACATAATAATATAGAGTAAAACCTCTTGTTTTTTTAGGGATAAAACCTCTTGCTGAAACACTACACTAAATGCTCTAATTTAGTATTTAGTATTCAATCTGTTCCTAATTATAAGATTTTTTTGTGGCTTTTCTAAATACATTACTTTTACTATGTATCTAATCTAAACATAGTATATATTTAAGTGCATAACAAAAGTTATGTATCTAGAAAAGTCAAAACGTCTTAATAATTCAGAGTGGAGGGAGTACTGGAGTAGTACCAAAATTTTTGAACAATAGAAGATAACAGAAAGTAATTGGAGGTAAGGTGATCTCACGGCTTGAATTGCAGCGAAGATGAGGAAGACGTCTCTAGAAACAAAGAACCAGAACTTCATTCTAAGGCACATGTCATCCTCCAGAAGCTCAACCAGGAGATGGAATTGTGCTTTGCAAGTAGTACAGTGTGAAAAAGCAGTCCCTTCCTGCGGCGGAGAAATGTCAAGACAAGAATTATCTAGTACTGGCTTCTGATTTCGGATTTAATTTAACAATGGATTACCAATTCCCAATCATGCAATTTTATCATGCTTATCAAACTTTGCTAGCTAATATCTTGCTGCTGTGTTCAACCTGCCGCAATTTAAAGAAGTCTTTGGTGAGCACTTTTGTGAGTTTAAAGGCATCAAAGTTAAATATATGGAAACTGTGTCACTAGATTTGTCATTAGATGTACTCAGTAATACTGCAGATTGTTTCGCCTTAGGTTTCGTGTCAATCGCAACATAAAAAAAGGTGAAAAATTGCATAAAAAATACAGCTAGAAAAGTAAGAAGGGAGTATATAGTTGTTCAGATGCTATATGTCCTTTTTTATAAAACTTCAAGGAAAATCTTGAAATTTGGAGACTAAATGTGATATACCTTGACAGCTCTCCACTGGTCTAGGCAGGAACGGTGTACAAACTGTTGCGACCCCTTGCACCTACAGGGAGATATGAGCTCATGACCTGCACCAAAGAGTCCTAAACCAAGAGAAGCATCAATTAGAAGCAGCTCAGCAGCAGCATTGCTGTGTAATAAGCTAATGTAGCTACAGTTACAAGACTTAGTAAACCTAATACACTCTGAAAAGCATGATGGATGCGCAATAATCAGATGGATGAGTGCTTCATGCCCTAGTTACATTATATATCTTTAGGAAAGGATTAGCCAGGAGCAAGTTTAGGTAATAGGATGGTGGAGGGATGAGATTTATAGCTCGATTTTAAAACTTTGGAATCCGCTTGATGACTTGAGAAAAATAAACCACAAATAATTTTGGGCGCAAAAAGTAGCGGAGGTGAGGATACAATCACCGTCTTGAAACCAAAGCCAACAAGAGGAGGCCTGCTAGTTAGGCAGTCATCTCTTTGTTTCATTCTTGTTGCAAGTCCTGTTCCAATGTAATCGCTCTTGTAAGATCCAGTAGAAGTAGGGGTGGTGATCCCGTAATCGTCGTGTTTTTGGATCGACCATTGTTTGTAACACTCTTTACGCTTAATGAAAAACGCCTTGGCGCCTTGAAAAAAAAAAAAAAAAAAAAAAAAAGAAACCAAAGCCAACACTAAAATATCTTATCTGGCCATCTGGGTTTTATGAAACGCTGCTACACTAACTAGTTTTTCCCTAAGTTACATGAAAATCAGAGCAAGTTAGAATTGTAATTCACTAGTTATTCTAGATGATTACCAAATCTGGAAAAAAAAAAGCAAAGGCTATTGGGGTCTTCTGTTTAATTTGGTTACTCCTTCTATGGCTAACATTTTGGGTCATCTTACTCCTACTAAATTTCCCTATTTATTTGCCACATAATCTTCTGGTGTTCTTTCACAAATAGGTAGTAGTTTAGTCGTGAACAGAAGTTATTGAAACCAGATTTTACAAAGCAACATATAATACCATAATACTGATTCAAATGCAAGATCTCCTATATATTTTTTTGTATGGCATATATGATAGAACTCTAGTGCTTGTACCTACTAGTACCTTAGAGCAAACGTGGAACATCCCTTGAACAACATTTTCACTATAAGGCACATAATGTATTGAAAAAAATTATGGTTACATAACAAAAACGAATTCACCCTTTTTCACAAGTTTCCAACAGTTGTTCAGTCTTGTTTTTGTCATGGACAAAGTCATATGAACAGAACAATCATTTAATTTACATGGAAGATAACAAAGATCGTCCTAGAGCTAGCGCAACCATACAAGATAACAGGATCCTAGAGCGGCCCATTGAAAGGAAAGGAGAAGTAGAAGCAAGGAGGTTGCCAATTGACATCATCAAGCTGATAAGTAAACCAAGCTTACATAGTTTTATAACATACTGGTAGGCAAATCAGAGCCCATAAACGTGACACTGAAACAAATCCAGTACGTATGTGTGCTCCTAATTAAAAGGAACCTGTTAGTGTCGTGTAATATGTGTGCTCCACACTACTTACTACTGTGATAGTTCACACAGATCCCTAGGTGACTCCCGTAGGTGAAGATCTACCGATCCCTAGAAGTTGAAATCATAAACACCATCACAGAAAGTCAATTAGCATCAAAGACTCTAATGCACTATTGGAAAACTTCTGTTCAGCCGGATTGTCTGAGCTTATTCTCTCCCACGGAATAATATTAAAACAGTCAAAATCATCGAGCTTATTCTCGCCCATAGAATACTGTTAAAAGCGAGGAGCGATGACCAACGTGAATTTATTAATAATCCAAACATGTAATAAGTAGATCACCATCCATGCTCCCATACTAGCAAATGGATCCTCTACTTTCTACTGATTTTTCTTGCGAAATTTACTGAATCCCGATCCTCTAAACCAATCACAACATGAATTCCCGATTGCAGCCTAGGCGTAGGCCCTTGGCTAAGAAACAGTACTGCCTTAGCTCGGCTCCAAGGAAATGTGTATCACTGTATCTAGTTTCGTAGCTAGGGCGGAGAAGATTACCGCAGTAGTTGTCCGTCGAGAGGCATATCCGGCAGCACGGCTCGCACTCGGCCTCGATGTCCCTGCGCATCGTCTCCTCCGGGCTCCGGTGGCGGGTGCGCGTGCCTGGGGTTGATGATCTGAGCGCTAACTCCGGCGGCGATCGGTCCAATCACAGGCTCGCAGCGGGGATTGATTGGCCGGAGTGGGGTTTTCGGAGGAGAGGAGCGGTGAGAAAAGATCACGCGTTGTTGTGCTCTCTCTCTCTGTTTGTTTCTCAAAAGAGAACGTTGCGTTGGTGCAGGGACACTGCTTTAAAACCCTCTCAAATCGCCTCGGGGTGTTTGGCGCACGGAAACGTGTCAGCTTCTGATCGGTGCCGAACAGCTATGGCACACGGAAAGGTTTCGACTAGAACCATACGTAATTTTTGCAAATGCAATGCATCGTTGATCGATCGAGTTGGTGAAAAAGGTTGGTTTCAACTCCGTTAGTCCGTTAGTCGCAAAAAAAAAAAAAAAAAAAAAAAAAAAAAAAAAAAAAAAAAAAAAAACCCTCAGTTAGTCCATTTCTTTGCCTCCTCGTCATGTTTTTTTTTGAAACCGGGCTCTTGCCCGTGCTGCGTCAAGAGAAGTGAGAATGTTTTTTACATCCCAGCGTACTCTCATAGCGAGTTGTCGGGGACCCACTAGACAAAACACAAAAGCAAAAGGCACCGGTTTTAAACGGAGACGCTTAAAGTGGTGCGCTAAAGCGTAAACTAATGAGCGACTAGCGACTAAAGCGGCGATCACTACCTCCCAGAGAGGCGGCTGATGGGGGCGGCGCTTGGGAAAGAGGACCCGCACCGTCTCGCACTTGTAGTTCGGGCATAACCCCTGAAGTGGTTGAGGGAACCTTGTCGCGACCTCGGTGTCGGGGTTCCCGAAGCTCGCACCCTCCCGGCGAATCCCTCCCACTTGTTGAGTAGGACTTGACGGGCCCGCCTCTCCGGTTGCGGATCCCGAAAAAGACGGACTTAGGCTGAGGGCGGGCCTTTGCGCCTTGGGATTCACTCCTCGGGGTCCCTCGTGGTACGGAGGAGAGGCGGCGACGCGATCAGCGGTTCCTCCAGCGGCACCTAGAAGGAGTCAACACGGGCGGTGATTTCGGCGCGGGAAGGGACGCGCCGCCCGCGGTGTGAGACGTGGTCGGCGAGGTCGCCCACCGAAGAAGCCGTAGGCGCGCCCGATAAAGGCTGCGGAGAGCGGCAATTGGGGCAAGTGGGACGCCCAAAGCCGCGCCGAGGCAACCTCTTGAAACTTGAGTTGGGCCAAGCCAGCGGCGAGGGTGACAACATCTTTGGGCTCGGTCATCTCAGGACCACGGCTTTGGTTGAGACCGGCGTCCGCCCGACCGGCCGTGGGGCTGGGCTGGACCGGGTTAGGGTCCGCCAAAGCGTAGGGCGCCCGATGGTGGCGTCCCCTATCACGGCATCGCCATCGGCGCGGTGCCGTTGCGTCCCGTCCTCCCCCCCAGCGCGCCTCGGCGGCCGGGAATAATCGGTCGTGGGGCACAAGCTTCCGCGAGATCGCCAACCCCCCTCGGATGCCTCACCATCCGCCGGGCAGATTTGGGTCATCGTGGCGGCGACGGTGGTTCGGCGACACCGATCGGGCTTGCCGAAGAGTAGTGGCGGGTAGGAGGCGCAGCGCCAAAGGAGGCCACGAGATCATCGAGCATCGGGTCCACCCGGACGGGGGGGCTCCGTAGCCTCGCCCGGAGCCAGGCGTGAGCCGGGGAGGCCACATGAAACCATGGGCTGGGGCCCAACACAACACATCCCCCAACAGATGCCGACGAAGGTGCGGGGCGAGACCCGAAGCTGCGGTGGAGGCTCCTCCTAGGCATCGGTTGTGGTCTGGGCGATGGACTGCGTGGCACCGACGGCGATACACCAGCAGAGGCATATGTGCCGAACACCGTGGCCGCTGGTCCAGGCCGGTGGATGGCTTGGGAGGCGCAGTCCTGGCGAGAACGACGAGCACCACTCGCAGCCCTCGAGGATGGGCGGCCGCGCTTGGCTGAGCGGTCGCACTAGCAACGCCCCGACTAGCTCCGGTGGGACGGGCGGTGCGGGCGATGGTGGGCCGGTGGCTGCGGTTGCCAATGAGGAAGGACCTCCTGCCAGCCGTGATAGTTTGGGCGGAGGGCGGCGGGAGCCCCAGACGCTGGTGAACGGGGGCGCGTCCTACCACCTTGCTATAAATTGATAACTTGTAAAGCTTCTTGTTCCTCATCAGCGGTTTGACGGTTCCTTTTTAAAATTTGATTTACCGTACGGTTTCAAGTTCGGAGGTGGATCTGACGAAACAACTTTCAGGGCCTCTCGGTTCTTTTGGTTCAAAACTAGTATTTTTGCCAACGGATAAAGAATTCAATACCCCCGGGCACATATTTTGAGGCAGTGAAATCAAGACTTCGATCCTATGCTTTCCTAATCTAGCGATTTGATTATTCTTATTCCCGGTTGTGTGAAAAAAAAACCCTTACCCATCTCTTAAACAAAGGACCACCAGACAACCATGCTAAGTGAGGCAAAACAGTATAAAGACAGTTGCTTATTTAGTTAGCTCCGGTCCGTAATCCAATCATGTCCTATTATTATCTACAGTTCTCTCCATAAATATCCGAGGCTAATCAACTCGTCCACTCAGTATATATGCACAACTAGACATGTTTAACCATGGCTCTATTTATGGACCTATATTATACCCGCAATGTATATATACGCCACGCTAATGTTCTAGATACGTTGGTAAGAAATGCAAGCCAAAGTAGTGGCAGCAGCTACATGAGCCCCAACTCCTTCAGGCGCTGCTCGTGCTTTGGGTTCATCGGGGGTGGCATCGAGTAACCGCCTTTAAGGTCCTCCACCACATACACCTGCACACCGATAATGTTGAGTTTTGACTGGTTATTGAACAAATGAATAAATTAACAAAATTTGAACGGATTAAGTGTTGAGAGTAGAATAGAGGTTCTTGCCTTTGTGAGTTCCTTTTCTTGAGTATGTGATAGTGGCGCTGCATAATCTTCTGGAAGGCCACAGTTGCTGCAATGAAACCGTAAAAGATTCCAAGGAGAGCGAAAACTAGGACAACGACTATGATAACAACACAAACAAAACCATCATCGTCCCCTGAGTTTGAGGGTCCTGAGTTTGAGCGTGAGGGCACGCAGTCCAGGCATCCATATGAGCACTCAGGCTCGGGCAGGCATGCTGAGGGATCATCATGACGGTGATTGCAAGAAAAACAGTGTAAAAGCAACCCAAAAAGTCCAACCAGTGCAAAGAACATCACCGCACCTGAAACAAGATTGGTACAGAATATGAGATATCATTAGCTACTTTTCACCTTTGCTTGAATTAACAGGTACGTAAAAAACGATTTGATTGTATTGTGAGCTATGGCTGCAATGGCACTGTCAATATATAGGAAGAAGATAGCATTTGCAATCATGTGACATGACATGTTCATTTTGAATTACTGCAACACGACTAATGTTCAGGGAAACAGCTTCAGAAACGAGAGTTTAGGGTAGTATACATGGTGCTACTGTTTAGCATCCAGTCACTCAGTAAGCACTGCATCATCAGAACAGATCAATCTTGCATAACAATTGCAAGCAGTTAGTGTAGAAAATACGCACCAACACAGTAGTAGAAGGGTAGAGGATGCTTTGACAGCATCCAATCAGCAAATCTGTTTCTGAATTTTCCATCTCTGTCCAACAGAAATGCCACACGAGCAATAGCAATAATAGCCTGAAAACGCAAAGAAAACCAAATGAGATATGCATCACATGTATCTTGCACAATAAGCATTCAACAATGACTAAGGCAACACTGTGCGATGAATACACAACATTACATAATAATATAGGGTAAAACCTCTTGCTTTTTTTAGGGAATAAAACCTCTTGCTGAAACACTACACGAAATACTCTAATTTAGTAAGTACTCTCTTTGTTCCTAATTATAAGATGTTTTGGCTTTCTAAATACATTGAGTTTACTATGTATCTAAACATAGTGTATATTTAAATGCATAACAAAAGCTATATATCGTTGCTAAAAAACTAAATATCCAGAAAAGTCAAAATGTCATATAATTTGGAATGGAGGGAGTACTGGAGTAGTACCAAATTATTTTGAACAATAAAAAGAAGATAACAGGAAGTAATTAGAAGTCAGGTGATCTCACGGCTTGTATTGCAGCGAAGATGAGGAAGACGTCTCTAGAAACAAAGAACCAGAACTTCATTGTAAGACACATGTCATCCTCCATAAGCTCAACCAGGAGATGGAACTGTGCTTTGCAAGTAGTACAGTGTGAAAAGGCAGTCCCTTCCTGCAGAGAAATGTTAAGACGAATTATCTAGTACTGGCTTCTGATTTCTGATTTAATTTAACAATGGATTAGCAACTCCCAATCATACAATTCTATTATGTGTTATCAAACTTTGCTAGCTAATATCTTGCTACTGTGTTCAACCTGCCGCAATTTAAAGAAGCCTTTGGGGAGCCCTTCTGTGAGTTTAAAGGCATCAAAGTGAAATATATGGAAACTGCTTCACTAGATTTGTCATCAGATGTACTCAGTAATACTGAAATTTTGTTTTGCCTTAGGTTTCATGTCAATTGCAACATAAAAAAAAGTCTAAAAGTTGCATAAAAACACAACTAGAAAAGTACGAATTGTTCAGGTGCTATATGTCCTTTTTTATAAAACTTGAAGGAAAATCTTGAAATTTGGAGACTAAATGTGATATACCTTGACAGCTCTCCACTGGTCTAGGCAGGAACGGTGTACAAACTGTTGCGACCCCTTGCACCTACAGGGAGATATGAGCTCATGACCTGCACCAAAGAGTCCTAAACCAAGAGAAGCATCAATTAGAAACAGCTCAGCAGCAGGATTGCTGTGTAATAAGCTAATGCAGCTACAGTTACAAGACTTGGTAACCTAATACACTCTGAAAAGCATGATGGATGTGCAATAATTAGATGTATGAGTGCTTCATGCCCTAGTTACATTATATATCTTTAGGAAAGGATTAGCCAGGAGCAAGTTTAGGTAATAGGATGGTGGAGGGATGAGATTTATAGCTCGATTTTAAAATTTTGGAATCCACTTGATGATTTGAGAAAAATTAACCACAAATAATTTTGGGCGCAAAAGGAGTGGAGGTGAGGATATAATCATTCAGTCTTGAAACCAAAGCCAACACCAAACCTTTGTCAAATATCGTATCTGGTCATCTGGCAAATAATTTTGGGCGCAAAAAGTAGCAGAGGTGAGCAAAGTTACGTGAAAATCAGAGCAAGTTAGAATTGTAATTCACTAGTTATTCTAGATGATTACCAAATCTGGAAAAGAAAAACAAAGGTTATTGGGGTCTTCTGTTCGATTTGGTTACTCCTTCTGTGGCTAACATTTTTTGGTCATCTTACTCTTACTAAATTTCTCTATTTCTTTGTCATATAATCTTCTGGTGTTCCTTCACAAATAGGTAGTAGTTTAGTCGTGAACAGAGGTTATTGAAACCAGATCTTACAAAGCAAAGTATAATACTATAATATTGATTCAAGCGCAAGGTCTCCTATGTATTTTTGTATGGCATACATGATAGAACTCTAGTGCTTGTACCTACTAGTACCTAGAACATCCCTTGAACAACATTTTCACTATAGAACACATAATGTATTGAAAAAAAAACTTTATGGTTACATAACCAAAACGAATTCACCCTTTTCACAAGTTTCCAACAGGTACAATCTTGTTTTTGTCATAGACAAAGTCATATGAACAGAACAATCATTTAATTTACATATAAGATCATCCTAGAGCGCAACCATACAAGATAACAGGATCCTAGAGCGGCCCATTGAAAGGAATGGAGAAGTAGAAGCAAGGAGGTTGCCAATCGACATCATCAAGCTGATAACTAAACCAAGCTTATATAGTTTATAACATACTGGTAGGCAAATCAGAGCCCATAAACGTGACACTGAAACAAATGCAGTACATATATGTTTGCTCCTAAAAGGAACCTATAGTGCCGTGTAATATGTGTGCTCCACACTACTTACTAGTATGTGATACTGCACAGATCCCTAGGTGACTCCCGCAGGTGAAGATCTACCGATACCTAGAAGTTGAAATCATAAACGCCATCCCTATTCAATTAGCATCATGGACTCTAATGCACTATATTTCTAGCGAAATATATATATATATATATATATATAAGCAGTATCCCTGCGGAAAGCGATGAGCCATGGCCAACGCGAATTGATTAATAATCCGAATATGTAATGAGTACTATCATCATCCATGCTCCCATACTGGTACATGGATCCTCTACTTCACACTGATTTTTCTTGCGAAATTTACTAGATCTTCTTCCTCTAAACCAATCACAACATAAATTCCCCATTGCAGCACCCTAGGCTAAGAAACGGTACTGCCTTAGCTCGGCTCCATGGAGACGTATCTAGTTGCGTAGCTAGGGCGGGGAAGATTACCGCGGTAGTTGTCGGTCGAGAGGCATATCCGGCAGCACGGCTCGAACGCGGCCTCGATGTCCCTGCGCATCGTCTCCTCCGCCCTCCGGGGCTCCGGCGGCGGGTGTGTGCCTGTGGTTGATGATCCGAGCGCTAGCTCCGGCTGCTATCGATTCAATCGCAGCGGGGGATTGGCCGGTGTGGGGTTTTGGGAGAAGAGGAGCGGTGGATCGGAGAAGTGCTCTCTCTGTTTTTGTTTCTAAAAAGAGGACGTTGCGTTGGTCCAGCGACTCTGCTTTAAAACCCTCCAGGGGCGTTTGGCGCACGGAAACGTGTCAGCTTCTAATCGGTGCCGAACAGCTATGGCACACGGAAAGGTTTCGACATTAACTCCGTATGGTAGTCCGTTTCATTGCCTCCTCGTCATGTGCTAGCAGTTGTAATATTTTTTAGTTATATAAATCTTTGTTTTAGTGCGATGACATAAAAGGAGTTGTATATAAAAAAACTAGCAATTAATTATGTATACATAGTTTTTAAAAATATATTTTTAATCAGATCTAATCACTAGCCAAATGGTCTCCTAATTAATTTTAATTCATCATTCAAAATGCTTCTTTAGATTCTCTATGAAAATCACCACCCGACCTGGCCTTCCACACTAAGTGTTTTGATAGAGCCACCTCTACCCAAAAAGAGAGGTGCCCTAAATGGTATAGAGCCGCATCTACCCAAAAAGAGAGGTGCTCTAAATGGTTTTCTACAGTAGTGTTCGCTCTGAAGGTCCGTCCATCATAAGTTGTATATTCAATTAACAATACTTAACTTGTGGTATGCTCAATCATGACTTGATGATGTAATGATGATGAAAATCCATGGGGTTGTGTTAGCTATATCACCACTGGCATTGCCTCAGAAGAAATTTACTGATTAACTGCTTCGCTTAATCATCACCCAACATTTCGGTAAGCTAATTCTGTTGCTTAGAGGAAACACAAGAGAGAATGCTTGTACATACTGCGAATGAATGCATTAAGTTATATCAAAAGAAAACCATCAACACATTGACAACAAATACACATCATATCATATGCATCAATATTAATATTTTGCTAGGAGCAAGTGATTCTAGGATTGTGCAACTTCCTTCAACATACTCCCTCCATTTCAAATTATAAGTCGTTTGACTTTTTAAACTTTAAATTTGACCACTCGTCTTATTCAAAAAAATTTATGCAAATATCATCAAATTTAAGCTATTTTTGAAGATTTTATATTAACAAAACAACCCATGAAAAAGAAATAAAATTTGCACAAATTTTTTGAATAAGACAGTGGTCAAACTTAGTGACAAAAAAAGTCAAACGACTTATAAATTGAGATGGAGGGAGTAGTACTTAGTGTTGCATACAATGGTTGACCTTCCATTTGGGTTGGTACCTACCGCAAGCATTTGGGATTGCATGAGGCACAGTTTTTCCTACACTCTGCCAATGTCAAGTGGCAATACTCTGGCCGTTCATCATTCGGGCAACAATAACAAGTCTGAGAATTACCAAAGTAGCTGCAGGGGGTCTTAATACAAAATATGAAAGAGACCTTTCTTTCTTGTAATTTTCTGTCGGTGGGAATAGAACCCCTGGCATCCAGTAGCTGAGGGTGGCCTGCAATATGTCCATATTGTGTACATCAGTAGTACTCGCTTATAAACATTGACATTTAATGATAAGAACACAAAGGTCACAAATATATACACTAACATTCAACTGTCAAGAAAAAGAACCCAAAAGCCATAGAGAACAAGAAGAGAATGATCACGATGTTATCCCTCATATTATATCCTTGGAAGTGAACTCTACAAACTTGAGAGCCCAACATGAGCAACTAGGAGGGTTGGGGCTAGATATCGGTACAGGGGAATTGGAGCCCCTCACTCTTTATATACATTAGTGAGCGACACGATGGGTCTGAGCGACAAGATTTTTTTCGAGAGCTGCGCACCGAGAACGCAACAGAGTGGCGTTGGCGTGTAGAGTTCTACACGTTTTCTAGATTCGTGAAGAGACGATGGATGGCTTTCAACGCTAGAGAGAATCAAGCAGCAGCTAGAGATGATCGCAGCGCGTATTTGACTACTACTACTATCCAATTACCAAGAGGAGAAAATGTATGACGCCCTACCCACACTTTCAGAAGACACTATCACTACCAATCGTATGTAGAGCTAGTAGAGTGATTCGTCCAGATGAAATACATACAAAATGACCAGATACAAAGGGACGACACACTGAGGCGCCAGAGGCAATGAAAAGGGAGAAAAAAAACGGAAGCAAACATTTCGATAGAGCATCACCCATTATCTCTTCTCGTCTCGGCAGATTAAGAGGCGAAACGGGCATCGTTCACCAGGGAAAGTCAATTACCTTGCAATGGTTCCTCGACAAATCACGTAAGTTAAAGCAGTAAAAAGATAATCGCGTAGTATATATGTACCTATATCAGCCTCACTAGAGCTGTATGTGATTCCCCACATGCCAAGTGCCAACCGTGGTTCTACATGGATTTCGTCACTAGAATACATGTTTATCCGAACTTATATATATATATATACACACACACACACGTCATGCAAAATTTAGAACAAAAATACGCCGATACTTCATGTCCATCACCTGCAAAAGTGCAATCTACATGAGCTGCAACACCTTCAAGCGCTGCTCATGCTCTGGATCCATCTTCGGCGGTGTGTAACCCCCAGGAAGGTCCTCCACCACATATTCCTGCGTGTCATCAAACACAAAAACAAGAATCTTTATTAGTCTCTTTCCCTGGCTCGGAGCAAATGACGAGTGCAGACACTTCAATTTAAGCAGGGTTAACTTGCCCTTGTCAGCTCCTTCTTGGTAAGTATGTGATAGTGCCGCTGCCAGATCCTCTGGATGGCCACGCTTGCCGCAAAGAACCCATATGCAACTCCAAGGATGGCCAACAGAATAACAAATATGACAGCAAAAGCAAAACAAGCTTCCATTGAAGCTGGTAAGTCCACTAGACCCCACCCGAAGCAACAATCACGGGATCCAACCAAGCACGGATCAGCGTTGTTGTAAGAGGAAAGGTGTAATATTAGTCCAACAAATCCAACCAGTACAAAGAACGCAACCACACCTGAACCAAATTTATGGGAAAAATATTAGTAGCTGATTGAATAGAAGGAGATATTAGCATCTTGTACTTCAACAGGCCTGTAAAAACTGAAATCTGGAATGTTATGATTGCTTAAACTAGAGAGAACCAGAAACGGCAGCGTTCATGTGGTGTAAAAATTACATATCTGAATTTCAATAACTACACAATTTTATTTTCAATGCATAAGCGGAAGAACTTGAGACCTTACGTGGCAATGTTCATGAATTAGTATTACAGCAGGTCAGCAGCAAAGCAGGAGATGCCTTGTGATTCTGATTAAGGCATTAAGCAGACTCAGACAAACTGATGCATGAATATAGTCTATCTGGTATATGTATTTACTATTTAGCACTCATCCACTAGTCGTCATTGTATTATCCAGCTATCTGAATATTCATAACAATTGAAAGTGCAGATACAGAAGAAAATGCATACCAACACTGTAGTAAAAGGGCACTGGATGCTTTGACAGAAACCGTTCCCAATCATCAGAAAATTTGTTTCTGAAGTTTCCATCTTTATCCAAAAAATATGCCATACCCCCTATGGCTGCGATGGTCTGAAAAAGCAATGAGGAGCAAATGAGGTGCACACATCAAAATACATGCCTGCTGTGCCAAAGAACTAATACATGCAAGCTGCCCACGGTCTATAACTAGGGATAATATGACTGAATAATAAAGAACAATATATAATGTAATAAGAGGAAAAGGTGATCTCACAGCCTGCATAAGAAGGAATATAATGATAACATCTCTTGCAACAAACAACCGGAACTTCATTCTACGACAGATGTCAGCCTCCAGACATTCAACCCGTAGATGGAATCTTGCCTTGCATGTTGTGCAGTGTGAAAAGGCAGTTCCTTCCTGAGGAGATATGTCAAGAAAACATAACTTAGGGATACTATGCTTGACCAAACAATGTGTATCAGTAACTAGGAAGTATCTTATGATTGAATTGGCATAAGCAATTTACTCACAAAAGATCAAAACCCAACAATATTACATATGTTAGTGTATTCATTATAAGGGTTTATTGAGAACTTCTGTTAACCGGAAATTTACTCCTAATAAGAACGGTGTGTTCCTTGTCCTATGCTTGGGAATTTAAATTTGACATAAGAAAAGCAATTTGCGACAGAAGGACATACGCAAATATTAGGTGTTACCTTGACAGACCTCCAGTGATCAAGGCAGGAGCGATGCACAAATTGCTGTGTCCCCTTGCACATACATGGAGATATTAGCTCATCACCTGCACCAAAGTCAAGAGATGCAACATCGATCACCAACAGAGCCACAGGATAACCTCCAAGACTAATAATCCTCTGCTAGCAACATTAACACCCGAGAGGGAGCACCAATTGTCCAATGACACGGCAAACGTAGATAGACACTGAACCAATGTTGCACGGACGGACGGACGCTCCTTTGCTCTGCGCACGCAAACTACCTAAAATTAGGGACGGAGACTCACCAGGCTCAGAGTCGGACTCGAGGCAGATGCGGCAGCAGGCGGCGGACGCGGCGTCGATCTCCTCGTCGGTTATCTCCGGTGAGCCGACGGTCGCAGGCGAAGGCTCGGCCAGCGACGGTGGGTGCGCGAGAAGGGGGCGGTCAAGGCGTCGGTGAGATCGCCGTCGGCGTCGCGATGAACGCGCTCCGGCTCGAGCATGGCTGAACCCAAAATCCCCCAACCTCGAGGGGAAATTGGGGGCCTTGGGCTCTTGGAGTTGACTGATGAGAGGGGATTTGGAGAATTCGGCGTGAGACCCGACGAAAGCCGAAAGCGTCGTTAATTTCTGTTCTTTTCTTTTCTTTTCTTCGGGAGAAGGCCGCTAGCGTCGGTAATTTCTGTTCTTTTCTTTTCTTCTGGGTCTTTGAAACTTCAGCTTCGAAAAAAAAAATATTTTTTGTCTTCAACGAATCCACGTCCGCTACGGCAATTTCGACCTCTGTCAGAGTCTGAAATGAAAAAGAATAGGAGTAGCAGCATTTATCCTTGTCTCACTATCTAGAGGCACATCGGCTACTACAAAGAATAATATCATTAAATCGTACAAAAAATCTAGAAAAAGCCCAAGATTTAAACCAAGGTGGATGATTATGTCAAAAACGAAACTCAACCAGTTGTGTTATGCGTAGTTTAGTACTAGAGTCATATTATATTATTTTTGACTGGGTAGCTATGTCATCTTGTATTTACAAAATTTGAGGTAAATATAAGCCGTTATTATTCTAGTAGTCTTTTTTATTAGGTTCTTACAACAATTTCTAAGAGCACGGCCAACGGAGGCGGCTATAGCGTACTGCCTCAAACAAAAAAGAATGGCTATGTCAATAGAGCAGCACGGAACCTATCAAATTTTCCAATGCAATGAATCCTCTATCTGACATACACAGCCAACTTTGAGTGCCATGGTCCAAACATACAACAGAGGAGCAGACGTCCGGGGCAGGGTATCTTTTCTCTCGGCGAGCGAGCCACAAGCGCCGCTTGAGCCTTTTTGTCGATGAGGAGTATGCCGCTTCGCGGGCTACTCCGAGCTCGTGGCTAACAACCAAGTGACATGGATGCACGATGGTGACATGGAACTTAGGGCAACACGCCACGTATTCGCGTTGGGGAAGCCCTAATATGACCTTCAAGGATTCAGAAAAGTCATTCTCAGATGTCAAGAACCATGTCTTTGAGGCACTGTGGCAAGGCGCGGCACCTGACCCTCTTCACAACGCCTAGGTGACCTAAATTCCCTTGTGCTTCAGGTGCCCTTTCACTAGCAACAACGATATAGACTACTCCTAGCGGTGTCCTACGGCACGCAGGTCGGCAGGTGAAATCTCCCCGCGGAAATGGGACTGACCTCTGCGGTGGCACGAGCACCTTTTGCGCCGTGAGCGCTCTCATCTGGCAGTGCACGTGCGTTGTTCGCCGGCTTCCGCCGGATTCTGAAGTGTGCCTCGTGTTCCCGGCCGACCTCCGGTCCCAGATGAGCCCGCCGCTATTATACACACATTGTAAGGGGTTGTAACCAGGAATTTTATATACTAATACAACATACATACCTCGCTTATTATCATGCCAAATTGGCGCACCGAGCCCTATTTTGATCTCAGTTTAAGTATTTTGTTCTTGTTCATATTTGTTCGTTTCTAAATCCGTCCCAATTTCTTTGTGTTCCTAGCTATCCCGTTATCAATCTTGGTCTCATCGATAAAATACAGAAACGGAAATGGTAAAGGAGTTTTCTATCCGTTTTCATTCTTTTGAATCTTAGATTAGATCCTAGATATTCATGATGGCATGATAGCGCCTTCGTCTTCTTCTCCAGCCACCTTAGCTCCGTTCATGACAACATTACCCAATCAAACTATCTTTACCCGCGTGCAGCTTATCGTCAAATCCGCCACTATGATTATCTTTGACCTTCTTCGGAGGCCAACCTGTATCTCACTGCCCTAGAGACCAGCCACCTTCACCACTAATTATATGGTAGTAGTTTTCTCTTTAAAGCACTGAATCCCCGACACATATCCAAATGCTAACTCTAACAGATCTCTAGATCCTTTACCCAATCTCACAATGAAAGTGGATCCTAGCAAATCCCACTAGGCATGGAGAATAGGATTAAAATTGTCCGATAGAAAAAAAAGAACATGTTTGTGAACCAGAAAATTTGTGCAGAAAATATTGTATGTGACCAGGGCGTCGTCATGCCCTTGAACTCTGAAGAAAATATTGCATCTGAACTAGAAAGTTAGGTTGTCATGACTGATAGAGTGTCACAAAACACCCCTTTTTTAACTCCATTCGTTCTTACAAATTATAAAACGTTCTGGCTTTCTAGATACATAGTTTTTATTAAGCATGCATAATATATATCTAGATGTGTAGCAAAAGGTACATATCTAGAAATAGAGAGTACTATATTAGCAAATCGTTAACCGTCGCTAGTTCTAGCATGCTTATGTAAGGATACTGTGAACACATAATAACTCATTAACGCGCCACAGTTGCGTCAGCCAATGAACACGTCCTTCCTGACAGATTCACAGCCTTGGCAAGACAGATGTGTGCTAGACTCCCAGGCTACATCCGGGAAACAAGGATACCCCCGGCGGCAAATCAGCAGAAAGAGACGACAACCATTTCTGTCAACAAAAACAGCACACCATAGAATGAACAAACTGGTCGTCTCCAATTCCTGTGATTTTCTACAGCCTTGTCTGCTCACAAACAAACATTCCTCTCAATCCTCACGAATAAGCTTCCATCATGACATACACAAAACCACTCGCCCCAGAGGTTCTCCTGTCAGGTGAAGGGAAAGAGTTAGGACATTAGTTGAAACGTGAAAGCATGTATCACGATTTACCAATATCAATAAAAACAACCATCCTACCAATGCAAGATCAAGCATAAGCTCTCACAAGGTTACCAACGCAAGTAACCATAGTGCCAATCAATGGCTTCATAATTTTTCCTATAATGTGTAAGAGAGTTGCGTACCATTATATTAAGAAGAATAAAAGAGTTCAGAACCCTGGCTGTATATATCCACGTGTGGATATAAAGGCCAGATTTCTATCCATTATCTACAAAAAAAAAGAGTTTAGAACCCACCCGAATAACACTAGACCCACCTGCCCAAACAGTGAAGTACATTAGCATGTTCTTTGGAAATATGCAGAAAATTTTCTTTCAGGAACTGTAGACCAGATTGCACCAATAATTAATCTTGACTTCCCAAAACAACAAAAATGTTTGATAATGCAATCAAAACTACATATAGTTCACCATTTAGTTCCATGTTTGAAATCCAAACCGAAAAAAATCGTGCAACTGCTATCTAACATTGGTGCATTATCTATGGAATCTATGTAGAGTGCATACAAATAATCTCTGGGGAACGAGAATTCTAGGAAGATCTATAAAAAAAAAAAAACCAAAAATCCAAGATAACATAGAAGAGCAAACAATGTAATCCTATGGAAAGATTTATGCGTACCGCATGTAGTAAGTGTAGCTCATAAATGCAATGCCAGCAGCTGCACTGAAACCTAGGATAACAACCAATGCTACCAACCAACCAGACATTCCACTTTTCTTGGGATTCAGTGACTGTGCCATCACAGGATCACTACAGCTCTGCTGATTACATGCCTCCTGTCTTGCAGGCTGTCAGTCAATAAAAAGTATTCAACAATGAGAAGCCAAATTTACTGATACATTAGAGAACCAAATATAATATCTCTAGATATTCATTTTTCTCGAATTATCTCTAGACTCTAGAGTTCATGTTCTTCGTACTTAATATGCTTAACTCAGAGATAATTATGTACATCACAGTGCTTCTGAAGCTTAGAAGGTCAGTTATATGTCAAATATTTGAGAATTTCAGATAGCTGATCTTAATCCAAAAGATAATTTTGAGTTAACACTGAACGGGCATTTGGAACAGTTGTTTATTCGATATATTCATGTGATGATGAAAAAAATAGCATGTTTTTGCAGACCGCTATGATATACGCGTACCATAATTTGTATCAATCTAACTAATCTGACATAATCATTGTGCAGTACTATTACCGTGCCTGCTCCAACATGGGTGATTTCTGAGTAACAAGACCGAACCTTATAGACAATGTTTTTTGATTGTAGGAAGTGACTGTAATAAACTAAATAATGAATACGCTTTATGAGTGAAAGAAAGCATGCAATAAATAGGTTTCTGTTAAGGTACAAACAAATGAAATTGAATAGTTGAAGTACCATTTCATGTGCTGAACAGCTAGCATCATCCACAGGGTAGTGTTTGATTGTGTTATCATTCAGATTTCCATAACAAGCAACATCACGATATCGAATTCCACCATCACATGGAGAGGAGCACGTCATCCATGGGCCAGCAACCCAGTGAAAAGTTTCTGCATATAACATATATTCATGACGAGGAATACGGAATAGAAAGATTAATAAAGGAATGAAGGGGGGATATGACATGAGCATGAAACTACTGAAAAGACAAAGTGCAGACTAAATGCTGAAACAGTAAATTGTGCTACAAACACTTGAAGACCTTTGAAAATAAATATAAGCATTACACCAGCTAAGGCAAATTTTATCAGACAAATTAAAGCATAAGCTCTGTTTAACACAGTTAACATTTCCCGTTCTAAAGAGCCATCCTGCTTTTTACCAGTATTTTCAAAATCTTGCAATACAAGATGTAGAACAATATTGTCTTACATGCTAAAGATATTGAACAGTATAGTCAGTTTAGTGTTTTCAAAAGAATGATCAAAACCCCACCCTGTTTTTTGAACTAATATTATTTATGAATGTATGATAATACATGAACCTTTTGCAGGATTATTTGTCAACAGACGACTTAAGGTATACTGAATACTCCAGGCATCAATTAAACCAAGCAAGAGTATTTTATTCCTTTAGAGAAGCCTTTTCTTTCCCCCTTCCATCTTAATTAGTAATAGCCTTATTAATATTAATTAAAGTGCCAGATATCTCTTTAGTTAGTAAATGATTAAAAATACACGAGCCTTGTCTTGTACTCATATGACTTAGTAGTGAAAATACACCTTGTGGTTTTAATTGCATTGTTAAGTCAGCACCACTTTTGCAGTAACCCAGTTTGCTATTCTTGTCCATAATGGTTGGATCAGAGCAATCTGAGCAGCATATAAACTCTTTGCCAAAATCCAGCTTGCTCTTGCAGTGTCCACACTTGTTTGTTACCATTGGGATTCCTGTCCTTCAGAATGCACAACCAAAAATCTGTATCAGAATGCTAGAGTAATTTATTCAAATGGTACAGTGACAATTTAAAAGTATGTGTACTCTGAAACTACTTATGCTAAGGAGTAGGTATTAAAATTAAGTTCTGTGTCCATTCATAATTCAAGCAAACTAACAGAGTGCTATAGTCATCTTCGTTGGCTGTTAAAACCAATGTATAGACCAGGTTTGCAACAATAGTCATTTTCATTGTCTGAATGTAGTAAAACCAATGTATAGACCTGGTTTGCAACAATAGAAATGCGTGTGGAGTGGAAGGCAGGGAGGGCTTTTTGGCTCCATGCAAAGACCGTCACAATCATCTGAATGAGAATCCAAGAAGTGGCGAGCAGCGCATACTCCAAACCATTTGCTTTGGCACCCAGTCCAATAGCACCCTGCAATTCGAATGTGATGATTTAATGAAATGAGAATATGATTTTATTGCCAACTTCACACCATGAGCCAAAGTTAGTATGGTAAAACTCCATGCGCTTTTGTTCCATAAGCTAGTAATCCATGCCATAAAACTCAGTATGCGTATCAAATGAGAACATGCACTAGTGGTTGTGGGAAATGCATTTGATTAGTTTACTGCAGCACTGGAGTTTCAGAATTCCTTCAAGAAATGCTATTAACCTGCTGGGTGTCTGGTTTCCATTCAATTTAGACTAAACTAGTCAGGGCCCTATATTATACTTGATGAATTATCTAGTTGGTACCAAAAAACCACATAGAAATTAGCTACGGCTTCTATTTCGTCCCTGAATCTAGTGACTTGACACAGAACTCTGAGCAATGCCTTTGCCCGACAGAGATCCAGCACACAGCAGTAACCATCCAAGCCCTTTAGCATTCAGGTACAGCAATTTTATCAGGCTGGTCTTTGACTCGCATGAGTTGACCCAATCACATGGACACACCACACAATTTAATCAGTTGAGCTACTCTAAACACCACATAATTTGAGCAGCAGCTGAGCTACTCTTAAGTCTTAACTGAGCAAAGCCAGGGCACAGCACAATCGCAGTTGGCAGAGGTTCGCGGTGGCCTAATTAGACAAGTATATAACAGTAACCCTAGCTCGCTCCACCGGAATGTGTCAATAAGTTCAGTTGTTTGTTCCGGACAAGCGAGCGAGTCATTACTTCCTAGTGCATTACCGTGGGAAGGAACGTCGAGGCAGGTCGCGACGACGGCGAGGAAGGGAGTAGCAGCGCCCACAGCCGCGGCAGCGCAGCGGCCGCCGCCAAGGCCATCTCCAGCAGCTGCCGAGTGCCGCCGCCGGCTGAGGAGGAAGCCTGGGCCTAACCAATGCGGGGGACGGGGGATTGCTCTGCTCCGCTCGGGTTACGCGACGACGGGAAGGGGTGGGTGCGCGTGACTGCGTGAGCACTGAGCAGAGCCAGCGTCGGTGCCTGTTGCAGCACTCGGCAGCGAGCAGCACGGGGACGTCGTGACTCGTGACCGTGGTCGTCAATCGCTGACATTTACGGGCGGCATTGTGGTGGGGGTAGTTTGGTGAAACATTTTTGGATTCGGCTACTATAGTATTTTTCATTTACCAATTAGGTATTGTCTTATTTATAAGCGTGCAGCCGTTTGTCTTGGCGACTGCAGGCTCGTCCGCGGTCGATACCCAATCCAACGGCCCGTTTTACCCAATGCACGCAGACACCTATCCACCCACGCACGCACACACCTCTTCGTTCCTCCTCCCCACTCCAGGCTCCTCTCTCTCCCTCCGACGATGGCAACCACTGCCCAAGCGATGCCCGCGAACGCCTCCCTCTCCCTCTCCGGCGGCGGCGACACTAGCTAGGTAGACTTCCTCCTCCCCCGACGAGCTCCTTCTAGCTGAGGGCGAGTGGGTGGCAGAATCTACTGGATCCGGGCGTACAGGCTGCAGTTGCGGTGGGATTCCAGCGAGCGGATGGCTGCGGCGGCCGGATCGGGTGCACGGGCCGCAGTAGCGGCTGGATTCCGACGAACGGGTGGCTGTAGCGGCTAGATCCGGGCACGCAGGCCGCGACGCCGGCGGGATTTCGGGCAGCAACGACGACGATTGGTTCCTGGAGCGCTGTTCGAGGCTCATGGCGGCCACTGGTTCGACATCGGCTGAATCCCGACGTGCAGGCTACAAGCCCGACCATATTATGGGTAAACCCCTATACTTTTGGAGTTCACATTGTCAATCTGCTAATTTTTAGGGATGGGGGATGGGGAATAGTAGGGCCTTGCAGAATTTGGTAAAGCATATTGGGTTTGCTAGAGGCTTTTGGTGCTAGATTTCAATCGAACTAGCTATGTTGTCTACTAATCTTTGCTATTCAGGCTTTCACTAACCAATCGGATAGCCAATGTTTTTCACAGATTGTACAGTCCACCTGAAATTATCAATCATTTGATACGATAGTAGTACATTAGTATTGTTCGAGTTTAGATTCGTTCTCTTCTCAGCCTTGCCATGTGGATCCGAAAGTGCTGGAGGTTGCTTGATATACAAAGCACTCATGTGTGTTAATTCATTGCAAAATTTTTGAGCAACCTGGTCGTTGTTAGTATTGTTAGTACAGATATAGGTTAGCACATCAACTGAATGACCTTCACTTTATCTGTTTCTTTTCCAGGAGTTAACAGTTCAGTATCGTAATTTGATTTGTTTTGGTGCAAAACTGATCCATAAAAACAATCCAATTTTGGTAGGAACAAAGGTGCAGCCTGAAATTATAATTGAGTAAGCTTTTCTTTTGTACAGAACAAATTATGTCAAACAAATAATTTCTAATGATTATCCATTTATCATGGTACCTGCACTGTTGTGTGGTTCGAATGGTCAGGTTAGTAGCTTTATTTGTGTTCTTATGTGCTCAATCTATGATATACATGCACAGCTCCAAATAGACACAGATAGTTTTCTTATGTGCCCTTCCATTCGACACCACCCCAGGTCCTCCAAGCGAGGCCACTGATCTGTGCATGTCCTGATCCGACAATAGCAGGTTTTAGTGGCTAAGAAATGGAACTGATCTAACCTACTGGAACGTGTACTCTGAATTTGTTGAATTGCACTAAAAATATTGAACTGCTTTGCTAAATTTGTTGAATTGCATTTCTAAAATTTTTGAATTGCTTTTCTGAAATTATTGAATTACCTATATTTATGTCTAATGAGCTGAACCATTTATCCAACCTGGTTTTTAGGTGCTGCTTTGTGTCAGGAAATGGATAGAGGATAGAAATACGCTGCTTCTTCGTCTTTTTTTCCCCTAAGGTATGTGCACCCAATCTGCCATCTCTACTAGCTGTAGCTAATCAAAAATCTAGTGAGCAATTTAATATCATTGGTCGGTCAAGTTATTAGTATCCTGGTAGCAATTTAATTTTATTGGTCAGGCAAGTTATTAGTATTTGAGCTTCAAGTAGTACTCTCTAGGACAGCTGCACTCTTCTTTTCCGCTATTTTTTAATCCTGAAACATCATATTATTACTTGCTGCCTGTAGTGGTCATGTACCAGAATTTAGAGTATTTGTATTTGCCATTTGTAAGTGTAGGGCATAAATATGATGTGTGTAGCTTAGTCAGTTCGCTTTTTGGTCCAACTTTGTTCATGTTCTCTCTTTCTTGTCTTCTTAAAGTAGTATATATGTTTCCTTTTAGAAAAGAGAAAGGGTCATTGTCGTTCAATGCTTGTATGCTACTCTCAGTCAGGTTACAGTTTAGCTGGCAGCCTCTGATTAATTTACTAGAAAGCAGCTGGCAGCCTCTATTATTCTTGTACTGTAAATCTGTACATAATCAATTCTTCTGTTTAGTATCAAGTAATTTTTCATGTTTTGATTGACAATTTTCCTATTTTTTTGTTGCAGACTTTTTATCCAGGAGGACAGCCTGCTAGGACAGAGATCTCACATGTATTTTGGCCTACATATATACCATCTAACCACCTTCGTATGGTAAGTTCATATCTTGCCTACATTCAACATTCATGCATGTAGTCATTTTGACTCTCTTGCTTCCCTATATTACTTTTTTTTTTCCTTTCATTTCTGAAGCCTCTATATTTGTTTAGCTGCCTTCCCACTGTCTAGGCTTCAGCAGCTTTAATTAGACAGATTTTTTAAGCATGCCTTCTTTTTTCTGCTATTGTATGGCCCCTTTTTGAGCAATCCAAGGTGCTCGAGCTTTTCTTGTATGGTACATACATGCATCCATTTTTTATTAGTCCAGAGAATTTCTTGGCATGCCCTTGCCTCTAAAGCGATGCATGGCATTCTATTTGGGCTGCTAAATCATGACATGTAGGCAATTTAAGAGTCACATGCTATCAATTTTAGTGTCGTTTGTAGGCAACTTAGACTAAATCAACAAGCAAATTATTCATACAATCTGAAATTGCTATTCTGATTTTGACATGAATTTGTGCATTATCGCAAAACCTTGGTTCTCTTTAGGGTTAGTTTTTTTGAAATAGATCTTGTGTTTTCATAAATTAATGCATCCTTGGAAACTGATACTTCTTCCATATTATACAATTGTCCTGTAATGCACTTAAGGGCTCTGTTTCCAAACCTCGCCATAATCCTGCATGACGTTCAAAATTTCTGCATTGAGTTCTGCATTGAGCTTTCCAAGCAATGTTGTATGCCTATCTATGTTTCTATCTGCCAAAAGGAATGAATTAGGCAAAAGGAATGAATTAGTTTTTTTGCATTACTAATTTCATTCTTTGTGCTTTGTTGATCATGCAATGTCCTTATGCAATTCTGTTTCATTGCAGCTATCAGGCTTTTGAATTTGCAGTTGTCAGGCTATGATTTTCTCCATGAACATGTCAATTCAGGAAGATTTATATAAACGTATGAGTTCATGCAATGTCCTCTATTTAGTTTGTAATCGACATGACCAAGTTACGAGATCTGAACTGTATTGCTTTCTATGGTTATGAGATCAGTAGAGTTGTTCTCTCTAGAACAGATCTGGATCGAATTATACTGTAACGAAAAGTATTCCTAGATGAATCATACTGTGTTGCATATGTGTTCCTGCTAGTTTGCTTTTTTGGTTGCCCATGACTTTGATGGCTGCGTGTTGGCAGGTTGCCTGTTGGGAAAGGGATCTTTTCTGTGGGGAAGAGGGCAAATCTGTTGTGCGTTTTGTGTGGGCTGCCGACTACAGGGCCTTTGGCCAGGAAGCCAGCGCTAACGACTACTAGCTAGTCGAGAAAAAAAGCGCGCGCACCATGTTTTGTTCGGTATTACGTTTTTAGTGGGCAGCCTATAGCGCTAACGGCTGCATGTGCAGGCGTTAGCCACGTCCATTAATTATTTTATTTATGCTTCTGGCGTTTGTCAAGAGATTGGTTCTGCAACGAACGGTGCGGATGGGAGCAGGGATGGTGTTTAGTGTTGACGTGGGTTTCACGCCGCCCGCTGTCGCGCTCGAGCAGGCCGCTAAACCCCGCTGCAATTTTGAGAGAAGCTTGCGTTTAAGCTTTGGCCAATTTTTGCCTGTCGGTAGTCTAAAAAATAGAGTACCGTATAAATTTGTCATCAATTTTATTGGCACATACTGTGTGCGCAGAGTATTATGGCTGTGTTTAGTTGCTTCGACTTCCCATCACATCGTTTCAATTTCCCCTTGAATCGAACTAATTAGGCAGTTTGGATGTCTTTGTGAGACGAATCTTTTAAGCTGGATTAGACCAGTGTAGAATAATATTTACCACAAACAAACGAAAAGTGTTACGGTGTCTAATTACAGTGAAATTTTCAGACACTAATAAACACATAAACTTGGAAAGTAAGGCCCTCCACAATGTGGAGTGATGCTAAAAAAATTTGGACCGCCACATCAAAAAACTTGGCATCGCTTGCAAATAGCTGCAGTGTTGAAATTTTCTGGAACCGGCTCCATTGTTTAGAGGGACCCGCAGAGTAATGAAAAAAAGCAATAAAAAAAACAGGAAACAGCTTCACGTGCCTTGCCTTCTTCGTCTTCTATCTCTCTCGGCACCTGCAACTTTATTTACTGGCATCGCTCGGGGAGCGACGCAACTACTTTCGTCGCTCCCAAATTTTCTAGCACCGCTTGAAACTGGCTGCACTAGCTACAATGGGAAGAGTGACTCTAAAATCTTCTCTCTCTTTTTTTGAGCACCACTTAAGCCATACATCGTGGAAGGCCTAACTGCAAAGCTCAGAAAGCTCAGAACAACAGACGATCATCTGTCTGTTTGAAGCGGACTAGTAGTGGGCTGCTGCATTCTTTCAGGCCCTGATCGCTTCCTCACCATGGCCGATTGATTGGACACTGGACCGATCAGCATTTACTCCATCACCATGGTCCATGGCCCATGGCCCATGGCCGATGGGAGATGGAGGGCCCTTCTTCGCTTCTTCATTTCCTTCCGCTTGTCCCGGCTGGCTTCCCGTTACGGTCCCGGCCAGATATTCCTTTCCTGTTCGGCGATCAAGCTGACACGGTCAGGTGGTGCCCATGGCCTTGGCACGCTTTGCGCGCGGTCCAGGCGGCCGGAGAGCAAGAGAGGGAGCCAACAGGGGGACACCGGACACGTACGGTACCTGCAGGGCTCGAGCCACACCACCCGTACACAAAACCCGCACGTACACGACGACGCGCATCCGGCGGCCGCACAACGCAACAGCTGGAACGACATGATGAGTGATGATCACTCTCGTCGGCGCACATACGCGGACCACAGCAACTCGCGCTGGTGGCCGCGGAAGACGACGGCGGCGAGATCCGCGCCTGCGGCTCCTATCCTATCGCGTCGGCGCATTCCGATCATATCTCCACACAGGAACGGAAGCAGATCATATCATGCACATATGGGCGGACCGGACGGACGGGCTGGCGGGAGGTAGCGCTCGCGGCTGCGCCACGACGGCGACGGCGACGGCAGATCGATCAATGGATCTGTCGGTCGGACTCGGACCGCCCGCCCTGAGGGCCTGAGGCTTGCGCGGCGCGCTCGTGTCGCGTGTCGGTCGCTCGGCGTCGCCCTCACACCGCCGCATCGCTAGCGCACAGCGCAGGCAGGGGGCTCACATGGCCGTGTCGCTCGCGGGCCCGGCGCAGGGCCCCGTTTGCCAACGGAACCGACGTCTGCCGTGAGAGGAAGCCAGCGCCAGCGCCGGGACAGCTAGCTGCTCCATCTTCGGCGGGGCCCGGAACCAACTGCAGGCAGGTCCTCGCTACGCACAGTTGATGGATTGATCATCTTCATCCATCGTGAAATCATCGTTACATACAGAGGGATCAGTAGGAGCTTAATTGGTAACACGCTAATGCTGCTCCACCTCCAGTGCACCGGCCGGTTCTACCAAACAATGACTCGACTCGACGAATGCAACGGAGGAGGAGACGTCTTAATTAAACTTGGAGTACGCATGCGTGCATGCTTCCCGTGCAAGAGCAGGGGGGCGGTGCATACATGGAGCTAGGGAACAAGAACAACAAAGGACCATGCACCATGGGTCCATGTTCAAGGCTTTTGCGCATTGTCTTGTGTAACAGAGATACTACCGTATGGTATCGATACCGACCTTGTACACATGTGGTGCGATATGTCAAGCCATGTGCACAGTTCGCACGAACCTGCATATGGTGAAAGGACCAGCCTATCTGCATGCATGCATTCATGCATGAGCATCACACCTCGTTTTCACGGTGGGCCGACCTTACCTCTCTAGTGGAGTAGTAGTAGTGGAGTACTAGACAAAACTTGGATTGGAGGCCGGAAACTAACATGCTTTTAACAGCAAAAATCACGAGGCCGTGTCCATCCAAAGGCTTCAGCCAGATGCAAACGGAGAAGTGCAGCTCTGATGATGGGCGACCTGTGTGCTCTGACCTCTGATCTGAATCGTACTAGTAAGTTTGTCTGCGCCCGTACTATGTCTCAGAAGTTATCCAGTAACGCTTTTGTCCTTGTGCCCATAATCCACAGCATGTGCTTGTCTTTTTGGACCCGTCGAATGAAACAAAGCTCTAGGCGGACATGTAATAGTCGTGCACGCCATGGCGCGCACAGATTCCGACGCTCTGTTTTTCACGCCAGCCCGGCCGGAAGCAGAGACCGGTCCTGGTGCAGAGGTGCTGTTGTGACGCCGGTCGGATCGAAGCTCGATCGGTGAAGCAAAGCACCCGGCCACAAGTGTAATGACAGCTGACAGCTAGCACGGTACGTATATTAGACCGACAAAACAATCATATAGAGCGACTAATGGCGCAAGAAGTGTCTGATGGATGATGCATCAGATACACTAGAGAGCAAGGTTGCAGGCTCCATCACATGGGCTAGCTCCAAGGATAAGATCCGGCCGGCCCCGGCCCCTCGCCTCCATGGCTCCACCCATCCATTAACTAAATAGTGGCAGTGGCAGTGGCACAGGGCGCTGCACTGACTAGCTAGCTAGGCCACTGTGCGCGTGCATGCATCTGCTCTGCGCGCGCGCGGCGCGGCGCGGCTCGATGCATCTATCCGCGACACAAACAGCCCAGCCCCTCGCGATCTCGGTCGCACATGGAACCATCACTTGTTTTATGGGGCACGCAGCGGCAGCGGCAGCTAGCGTGCGTGCTAATTAATACTACTATAAGAAGATGCGATGCGGCGGTGACCCGTGTCGTCGTCGTCGTTGATGCATGGATCTGGACTGTGGACCTCGTCGGATCGTATAGCATAGCATGATTAGTTCGTCGCCATGCACGGAGGCCTTGCCAGGCCGGCATCAGCTTTCGGACGCGAAAGGGAGGTGTGTGGAAATATCTCTAGAACCAGGATTGCTAATGATGCGTGCCAGCTGATGAGATCTATCATCGATGGCATGCATGTCGACCAGCAGCTGCTACCGCGCCTACCGAGATCGAGGCCTTGTTTAGTTGGCTAAAATTTAGCTAAAAATTTGCTAGTTTTTAGCAATCTCTCCATCACATCATATTAAATACACCAAAAGACGTATGTTTGGGCGAGTAAATGAAAGGTAAAAAAATAACTAATCACACAGTTTTGATGTACATCACGAGACGAATCTTTTTAAGTCTAGTTAGTCCATGATTAGACAATGTTTATCAAATACAAATGAAAGTCTTCTGAGGAGTCTTCTGGGAGTTGGAGCAGTTCGTTTTGCTAAATTTTAGCCAACTAAACAAGGCCCGAGATGGATGCGCATGCATGCGAACCGGGGCTGGTTACCGGTGTGTAGAATTCGGGATATCTGCGCCTGCGCGTCTGAGAGCCGGAGCCGGAGGTCTTGGTTCAGAATCAGATAGATCCGGCGACCTTGCGTGGCCGTGTCCTTGGGTTGGGCCATGCCCATTACTGATGCTACTCCAGGCTGTTGAGTGCAAGCGACGACGACGAGGTCCGACCCCTTTCTTGTCGGCGATCGATCAGCCTGCTTTGGCCGGGTCTGTATTAGTTTTTGGTCTTATTGATGTGTGTGTGAGAGTGAGAGGAGTGCAACGTAAGACACACATACTCCCTCCCGAGATGGTATTAGAAGTCGTTTTAAACGAGGTTTGAGTCAAACATCGGGAATATAAATCATCAATAACTTTTAAGTTGTTGATTTTATAAATATAAAAATTATATGAGTAGATTTGTCTTTAAAAATACTTTAATAAAAGTATACATATATCACATTTTCATAAAATTTTTTATAATAATAAGAGGTCAAAGTTGTGTTTTGAAGACAGGTGTCATTTGTTCTAAACGACTTCTAATACCATCCCGGAGGGAGTACAGTACATTTCTCAAGCGGCAAGCAAGGAGCGCATGACTTACGGCGCACGTACACATGGCGCCATGTGCCGGTCGATCGAGGTAGGGTGGCGGCATCTTTGCCGATCGAGCGACGTCTCCTAGTCTCCTGATCGACAACGTGGTGGATGCATGTTGTCAACTGAAAAAATATTCTTGCCTTAACTACTAAAACTTGCAAGCCAGAACTGAATCGTACTCGTTCTTTGTTCAGCTTAGCAGCTCTGTTTCGCAGTGGAAAAAATGCCAGGAAGTCGACGGCTCTTTTCGTCAAATACGATGTGCCACAACTTTAATTTGAATTGGAATTTTTGTGTGCGCGCGCACGCGCTATAAGTGTGTGCGTGCTTCCTCATGCTTTCAGCTCCTCCTGATGATGGTGAGCATCTGCTCGTGCACCCAGCTCCTGTCCACGCCAAGAGTCACTAATTGCATGCTCCAAATGGTCTAGTGTGCCGATGTGCTTATAGAGATAATTTTATTATCTACTCCATCCGTCCACAAATAAGTGCACTTCTTTAAGCGCACTTTTTTTGACTTTCATCATTCTTATTTGATCATTCCTCTTATTTAAAAAGTTTTAATAAATAATACTCATTTTGTTATGACTTAATTTATCATTAGAGATATTTTTATGTTATGACAAAAAATAAGTTATATTTATTAAAAAAATTAAAATAAGACGAATGGTCAAACAAGTTTCATAAAAGTCAAAGAAGTGCACTTATTTTGTGGACGGAGGGTGGGTGTAGTGTTTTTTACATATGCTCATATTAGTTATTTTAATTTAATGTATAGTTATGTTTTATATGATTTTATAATCTAGATAACATTAATAGGTATTTTGTTATATTCACTCTCTTAATGTAAATGAAAATTATGAAGACATATTAGTAATTTTTGGTGTCATATGTTATTGAGGGGGGAGGCATGGCCCCTGCCAGCCCCCTTGCTCTGCCACTGCTACTAAAACTTGCAGGTACTACATTAGCGCGTATTTTCCTGCTACTACATGAGTAGTGTGTATTTTTTTTTTTTTTTGAAGCTTCGCGCCGGGCGTACATACTACAGAGCAGCAGAACAGCAACAGTACAACCGTGTGCGAGTTTTTAATAGCGGCACTGCGAGTGTTCAACAGTTCCACCTAGAGATGACAGGCCAGTACACATGCAGGGGAGCAGTCAGTGCGGTAGAGGTTCACGCCGGGTTTGTTTGGGCTCGTGACAGTTATACTGCTGGTAGTGGAGAAGGTGGACTGTGCAAAGAGGATACTCGACATGCCGAGGTTCATGCTTCTTGTTGTTGCCTCATAATTTTGTAATATTGTACTCCCTCTATCCGGAAAATGAGGGTACAAAAAGGCATATGTGAAACAATAGGGAATCCAAATCCCCTTAGCACAGACGGAACAGCGTAAAAACATCAATTTCACCCTTTTTAAATTAAATTATTATTATGATTTTGGTTATAGAAGTGTATTGTTTTCATAAGTTGTAATTATGTATATTTTTGTCGTACTAAAAAAATCCAATCATATTTGTCTGGTCCTCCTAACCAAAATCGTTGGTTCGTCCATGCCCCTCACTCAGGGTCTGCATTGGGACTGGTTGGTAATCCCACGTACACGCATACTAGCTGGTACAGTCATGCATCCTTTAAGACTACTAGTCCATAGCGCGCGCGTTCGCGCGCGAGATCTGGCCACCCGCAGGTTTTAATATAAAAGAAGGAAGGTCTAAGTTGAAGCAAATATTGTCTTTACGGGATGAGGGATGGGGCAAAATTTATCAGTTCGCCCCGCACAATCGAATTAGTCAAACACAACCATACGAGTCATGCGAATAGGAGTTTCCTAACAATGCAAAGCATAATCATTAGCTAGGGATCCGGGGATTGATGAACACAACATGGCACTGGCCTATAGCAGTCCTCATCATCTTCAGCTAACGATCAGACTCTCAGTCGCCTCATCATCTTCAGCGAGATCTGCATGTTCATTAGTGTATAAGTTCCCCCGCATATGGGTTTATATATCAATCATATATTCGAGCTATATCCGAAAGCGGACTTATCTACCCGAGGTGCAGTAGCCATCCTCATGCGTCTGAGACTGCATTGAATAATATTGGGAACACATTAGCTTGTTAGAGACGGCATAAGCTATATTAGGTTTTAGTTTTGGGTATATCCGAATGGTAATCCTAGCTGTGTACTGTTATATATTGGGAAGAAAATATGTTTTTGATCATTCAAAGCTCATGTGGTAGTGCACCAAGTAAGCTTATTAACTCCATCACATGCAAAAAAAGAATATGGAATAAATTTTGTTATGGTCCTTGTTAGCTAAAAAACCAGTTTGTATCGCCTGGATTGCTGCACTGACTATCAAAAGCAGGAAAATTGATCCCAACACACAAGAACTATGTAGTAATGGTATCTGAATTAGTGCAAGATAAGACATATAAGTGGGCCACGAAAAGTAACACATACTTGAGCAGCTGTAGCACCTGAAAAGTAACACATACAAAGCTTTGCCATAGGAGGCGTGACGTAAAAGAACAGTATTGGCAAGGCTCATCTCCTTCTCGACGGTCTCAGGACATGCTTCACTGGCGATGGGAGCGTAGTCGCCATCAGGACATGCAATGAATAATGTTGGGAACACCTTATTTTCGGTTAGGTTTTAGTTTTGGGTATATCCGAATGGTAGTTTAATTTCTTTGCTCAAAAAGTATCGGGCTTTGTATACTTGAACCTTCGCATGGATGAAAAGGCAGCATAAAACGTGAAAGAAAGTTTGCCTTGACCATTTAAACTTTACGTGGTAGTGCATCACGTATGCTTAAAAAGCTCCATCATATGCAAAAAAAAAAAAAAAGTGAATTCATTTTTGTTACGATTCTTGTGCACGCCCCGGCACGCATGATGGTGCCGCGGGTATCTTGGTCAAGCGTAGAAAGTGAACTATAATGATATTATAAACATGATCGATGCAGTAACAAAATAGGAAATGCGCTCAACAGGACAATGGGTAAGCACAAAATGATAGCATATATATTTTTGGTGCATTCTAAGTTTAATAGAAGGGTGGTCAAGCACGGGACGACAACATAGATATGTCTATAAATTAAACAACCGCTATATTGACAATAGTAGGAAGCAACAACCTCCTCCAATACCCAATTGTTTCAAGAGAAAGAATAAATAAAACCGACATAACTGAAATCCCTTACTTGCACCATGGCAGCCCCTCCTACTCCAACTTTCTCCTGTTGGTGCCTCCCTCCGATCTTGCCAGTTGCCAAAGGAAGGTGCAACCACACCCGAATCAATCTCTAATCAGAATGAAAGACAACCAAGTAGCAAACACCAAAGCTAACAATGTGCAACCTTAAAACAGTAAGGGCATCAATCTTTTTAAAATGCTAGGATTAGAACAGGTGCCCCCAAAAACACATTAGGGTCTCGACAAAGCCACAGGGGCAACACATATCACAATCTCATGAATCAAAATCAAACCTGTAGGATTTGCTAAAATTTGCATATATTACGCCATCCCATGACTTAGTTTCATTCGTATAAGATGTAATAAGCAGATTGGAGCCTATTGGGAACCCTTGCTACTACCAATAATAATAATTGAACTGTCTCTTGTTTTTGCATGAGTACATATGTTGACCTTAAAAGTTAGGGCAGCCGTTCATTTGTTGCGTGTTTCAGGACCATTTCATAAATGTGACGAATCTGTTATATAAAAAAAATAAAGAAATGGTGAATTGTGGTAACATAGTTTGGTTGACCGTAAATTGATGAATATCATAGTTTAGAACCGGCAAAGCAGAGTTAAGTTTGACATGTTTCAAAGTACTAAAGAATTGGTATTACCGTTAAAATGTAGGTTGGCAGAGGAGTCCCAAAACAGTGACATTATAGGCATAATAA
Source organism: Hyparrhenia diplandra (assembly GCA_015847255.1). NCBI lineage: Eukaryota > Viridiplantae > Streptophyta > Magnoliopsida > Poales > Poaceae > Hyparrhenia > Hyparrhenia diplandra. The sequence goes on from JADLZK010006856.1 coordinate 85,835, forward strand.
AACACACATCTATATGCGTTTTTTTTTTTGGCATGAAGATAACATTGGTCATTAAGTTTGGTCTTGAACACCAAAATGGAATTTGTATTGATGGGATATTGTTTCCGGTAGCATGTTAGAAACAATTATTGTTGTAATTGAGAATTAGTTCAAACAAAAATAAGCGGTGGAGGATGGTGTTACAGATGAAAAAGAATTTTGTATACTTGTGTTATAAGTTTACAACGTGTGTAATGAATAGCGTTGCAATCACAATAATAAAGAACTAATGGTCGGCATATCCGCAACAAGCATGAAGGGCATGGCACTATTCTTACCTTTCTGTTTGGTTGCTATGTTTCTTCTTTGGGCAAAAGGTAGTACTGCGAAAAATTTGAGCAGGGTTAAATATCCATTGCGTCACTGAAGGGCACAAACTTGAGTGTATGCGTGTGCAAAGCAAGTAGCTATTGAATCAGGATGTTCTGTTGAATCAAGCATGCAACACTCAGGAAAAATCTTAATGGACACACCTGAACAGCAGTTAAAAAACAGGAAAGCAATGAGCGTAAATATTTAGTAAGGTGTGAAGAGGAGCACATTTGGGAATAATGTCCGCTGCACACCTTGCCGTTGTGGAAGCACATTTTGGCAAAATTTCCGATGTGCACCTTGCTATACCATGCATACATGGCTTCTGCAGATTGAAAGATGGATGCTACACGGGAGGTAAGAAAATGTACTTAATCGTCATGTGCAACATGGTATGGAGGGAAGGAAAAATTATTGAAGGTAGAGGAAGAGGATACCTGTTGCCGAAAGTTGAGAACGAAGGCAGGCCTTGTATGTATCTTGTGCAAGAGGGCCGTGGACACGGAAGAGCTTCGTGCCACGGAAGTTTCCGTTGCCCACCCGGCATGCGAGGAGTTTGACGAAGCGGCGTCCGGCGGGTCTCCAATGAAGGACCGATGCGGGCGGCGTTGCGGCGGGGCTGCGAGGTGGCGTGATATCCATCGGCGGGCAAAATCGGGCCGGTATCCAGCGGGAAAATGCGAGGAAAACAAAGACGAAGGAAGCAAGGGAGGGAACTCACGGTCGAGTCTTGTGCGGGGGCGAGGACTTCCGGATGTGCTTCTCCAGCGTTTAAATCGTGGAGTTCGCGATTAGGATGAAGAGAGGAAGGGCGAGGTAGAGGCCGTGGTGGGGGCGATACGGGGAGCGCATGGGCCGGGCGCGACATCGAGAGTCGCCCCTCGACCACTCGCCGTGGCATCCGCGCGCAGCGGGCATGTGGAGGGCGGCCGCGGCGGTGGTGGCACCGCTGGATTCTTGGCGGCGCACGGCCGGAGAAGCCGTGTGGGGAGGGGGCGCCGTCTTTCGCGTGGAGCGATCTTGGCCGAGCAAGATGCGGATGGCGTGGTGGTGGATGTAGCGGGCTCGCCTGGGGCCTCCCTCGCCGGTGGATCGCAGCGCCGCCACCCTCGCGTCGCACCGCGCCCGAGAGAGAGCTGGAGAGCCGGGAGCACTCGCCCGCGCCGCCGCCGCCGCCACGAGAAAGAGGAGGGGGGGGAGGAGATGCACGAGGGTTGGGTTGGAGCGAGTATATATTTGACGAGGGCGGAACGCACGAGGCAACGCTCCCTTCTCGATCGAGATCATGCGCCCAGGTAAAAAACGGAGACGTGTCCACCTCGAGGCCGGGTCTTGGCCTGGTATTCTCATCTTTCTACATGAGATCGGAGACTCGCCATGACAAGCATTAACCAAGCACGGGCAACCAGATTTGGGGACGAACCCCGCGCGGCCCCACGTCGTGCCCAATCAAACCGACGCGGCCGAAACTGACGAGACTCCCCTGACCACCGCCGCACCGTGCACCGCTCCTATCGTGACCATGTGACCACACGCAGGGGCTGTCCCCCAAGGGCAGAACCGACCCGACCCGACCCGAGGCGTCGCCGGTCCGGCGCGGCGCGGCGCGTCCGTCCGTCGATTCGGAACCCCACGCGGGACACGCGTTAGAAATCAAACAACAGGCACCCGGAGTGGCACTCTTGGTATTGAGCGGCAGCCTCGTGGGCGTTTCGCCGCGGGGTCGCTCTATAAGAGCGCCCGCTGCTCAGCTCATCTCATGGTCCTCAGCAGCTCAGCTCATCTCATCTCATGGTCCTCAGCTCCTCCTCTCGTGTCTCCCTTCGCCGAAGCTCCAGCAGCTGCTTGCTGTAAAAACCAAAGGGAGGAAGAAGCCACATAGATAGGCAGGGCAATGATGCGGCGCGTCGCGCTGTTGTTGCTCCTCGTATGCGCCGCGGCGCGGGCTGCCGCGGTCGTCACCGACGGTGAGATATATACAAGCTAGCTTTGTTTTGTCATATGCGTAGCGTGTAGCATCATCGTGCCGTTATTATGCTGCTATTCACTACTGTACACTTCAGTCAGCCTTTCGTAGATCGTCCTCATATATAGGCTCAGTGTACTCTGTTCCTATCGACCTTTCTTTAGAGCTTTCAATTCCAGCTTCCAGCTGCCGGTGTAGCATAGCCTTGTGAGCCAACCAAAGCAAAATTCCCACTTGTTCATATGCACTGAGAGTAGGATCTGCCTATAATTCAATAGTGTTTCATACTATAGCGGTATCTGAACGAATTTAAGTGCTTGTATAACACACATACTCCACTAATCCAGTATATGTGTTTTATGTTAACCTGTTAGCAGAGTACTGTCAGGCCCATGACCGGTCCACCGGTTTTAGCGACCAACACAAAACTTTGGTTGGTTTTGTCGTCATCATGCACGTAGTTAATGGCGGCCTGGTTAGATCCGAACCTTCCCAAAGCAATTAAGGGTCCATCACGACAAAATGATTTCAGGGTCGCTGTCATATGCATGGGTCTGATCATCATGCACGCAGCAACGCTCAAGGCATTGGTGGGCAAGCACCTGTTGCCTGGTCCACGGCCATGTACAACCTCACATGGCAAGCATATATACGCGCCCCGGCCACTTAATTAATTAGTTAACCATCGCATGTTGGTCTGGTCCATGGATTATATTCTGCCACCCTGGCCGATCCACCGCCCAAAAGGATCGTTTTGATCAGTCCGACTAAACGACAGGTACAAAGTACTATTGCTAATAGAATTTTCAGTAGTATTATTGGCCGGTGATGTTGTGAAACAGGGGATAGCTAGGTGATGTGTGTGTTTGATTTGGTCGTGCGTCGGACCCATGCGGTATGCATGTGTCTGCAGATCTCTCAGCATGCATGTGCTGGTAGATAGAGCAGCCGTGAATGCGTCTGACGACGGTCTGAGGCCAGCTGAACCCCCACCGACACAGCAGAACAACCCACCATGCTAACGTGCACCCTGTCAGTGAATCAGTGTACTCCTAGAAGCTCATAAGATTACAGTTGCAACATCTGGTGTCGTGTCGTGTCTGTTTTCAGATCCATCTGCAACATGTTTTCGATCGATCGATCGATTGACAAGAAATGCACTGATCGATGCAGGTCTTCTCCCGAACGGCAACTTCGAGGATGGCCCGCCCAAGTCGGCGCTCGTGAACGGCACGGTGGTGTCGGGCGCCAACGCGATCCCTCGCTGGGAGACCTCCGGCTTCGTGGAGTACATCGAGTCGGGGCACAAGCAGGGCGACATGCTGCTGGTGGTGCCGGAGGGCGCGCACGCCGTCCGCCTCGGCAACGAGGCCTCCATCCGGCAGCGCCTGGCCGTGACGCGGGGCGCCTACTACGCCATCACCTTCAGCGCGGCGCGGACGTGCGCGCAGGCGGAGACGCTCAACGTGTCGGTGAGCCCCGAGTGGGGCGTGCTCCCGATGCAGACCATCTACGGCAGCAACGGCTGGGACTCGTACGCCTGGGCCTTCAAGGCCAAGCTGGACGCCGTGACGCTCGTCATCCACAACCCCGGCGTCGAGGAGGACCCGCCTGCGGCCCGCTCATCGACGGCGTCGCCATCCGGGCGCTGTACCCGCCCACGCTCGCCAGGGGCAACATGCTCAAGAACGGCGGGTTCGAGAGGGGGCCCTACTTCCCTGCCCAACGCGTCGTGGGGCGTGCTCGTGCCGCCCAACATCGAGGACGACCACTCGCCGCTGCCGGCCTGGATGATCGTCTCGTCCAAAGCCGTCAAGTACGTGGACGCCGCGCACTTCGCCGTGCCCCAGGGCGCGCGCGCCGTCGAGCTGGTGGGCGGCCGGGAGAGCGCGCTGGTGCAGGAGGTGCGCACCGTGCCCGGATGGACCTACCGCCTCGCCTTCGCCGTCGGGGACTCCGGCGACGGGTGCACGGGCTCCATGGTCGCCGAGGCCTACGCGGCGCGCGCCACCGTCAAGGTGCCCTACGAGTCCAAGGGCACCGGAGGATACAAGCGCGCCGTGCTCGACTTCACGGCCGTCGCCAACCGCACCCGCGTCGTGTTCCAGAGCACCTTCTACCACATGAAGGCCGACGGCACGCTCTGCGGACCGCTCGTCGACGACGCCTCGCTCGTCGGAGTGCGCAAGAAGCCCGCCGCCGGCCGCCGCCTGCTGCAGTTCCTGTAAGCAGCTACTAGCTTCCACGTGCGATCTGCGCAGGCGCAGCGATGATGTGTAATATTGGTAGGCGTTTTGGTTTGGTGTGAGCGTGGTATATGCGTGCGGTGCCGTGCGCGCCCTGTGGCTGCATGCAGCTGCAGCGGCGTCGCGTTGGGGTGTGGTGTTGTGACCAAGAAAGGGGTGGTGTCTGGTGTGGTATCTGGCACACCGGGAGAGCTTTATAATCAACTTATATTAAGGTAACCTGATGATGTGCCAGACTGAAGATGACACGGGATTAATGGCAAATGCTGCCAGTACTATTTTTGTTCCAGACTTCGACTGAGAATTCATTGCAAACGTATTGAAACGGGACTCTAGAGAAGAAAATGCGATTAAAAGTGTGCTGCTTGCAGACAACATGTAAATGTACCTCAAGCGGGGCTTACGGTCTCTGCATTAAGTAGGGTCAAGATGGCCGATTAGAAACCGTCATTTTAAAATTTAATCGAAAGAGGTGGCCAATTTAAATGTGAAAATAAATAAAATGCCCTCTTAACTACACTCCTCTATCTAAATTTGCTAGCACCCTTTCAAAAGATAGAGCTATAGCTAGAGAAACTAAGGGTACTCTGAGCTCTCCTACACAATTATAATTAGCAAGATCAAACAATCTAAACAACTAGAACAAAAGTAAGCGCAGCGGAGCTCCTACGCATACTAGTGCAACAACAACCACAAGCACAATATATTGCAATGAAGTAAACTTACGCTAAGATATGCAAACCACAATGTAAAGGCGCGTGGTTTGGTGACTTGCCGGTTGCTTAGTCCGCGTTGAGGTGAGTTTTAGAATTTTTGCTCCTCTCATTGGCTCCAAGTCAACAAGCTTCGGGCTACCTCACTAGGTAGGCTCCACATAAGCACTAAACTTAGCCGATCAAATCAAATGGACACTATCACAAGCCATGATTTTACTATAGATGCTCTTTGCCTTCCTTCGAAGAGGATGAGCTCAGTAGCCCTTCACAAATCCAACTCCGGAGCACCGCGCAATCCTTCCCTGCGCGCTTCATGGAGACACAACCACCAAGTCCAACATCTCCTCCCTCCCTTCCCTCTCTCACGCTCGTGGCTTGAATCCCTTCTTGTCTCATGTTGATATGTTTTATGAATCTTTTGTCAAGATGGGGATCTACAGTTGTTGTAGCCAAGTTCGGGCAACACAAGCTGCCAACAAGTTTTCAGTAGGACATTTGAAGAAGTGGCCATTGTTTTAGATATGTATATCAAAGTGATTCTCAGTCATCTCACAGATAATTGATTGTACGTCGACATGCTTGTCTTAGTGGTTGTCATAATTAAGGTTTTAGCTGATTCAATAATTTCCCATAAAAATATATTCAATAATTAATCTTTAGCTGACTCAGGAAATAATTTCCCATAAAAATATATTATATAATTAATCTAATAATGTTAATTTAATTTAATTTATAAATAATTATATTTTTATATTTTTTAGATCTGTTTGATATAAACTTGGATTTTCAAAAGTATTTTTTAGTTTTTTATTGTGACTGAGGTAGTATTTGGTGAATTGGAGAACCATCGCATGAGTTGAGAAAAACATTGCGTGCAAGTGCAAGCTAAGCGGATTCAGTTTTGGGAAAATTTACTTGAAAACTAAATATATAAAAATTGTGATTCGTATAGTATTAGACTTAGCCTCAAACATTGTGATTCGTAATGTGCTGATTAGCACCTCCAGCTCAGGCCTTAGGGATCCGGGCAAATAGCTGGTAACGATGCTCCTTTTGTGCAGATCTGTTGCGTGGTTTGCTGCCCAAAGTCACTCATGGTTTGTTTTGCATTGGCTAATATATTAGTTGGTCATTAGCTGACTATTTCATTGCTGCTGCCCTATGCTTGATGAGGAGGCCTAGGTAGCCAATTTGTTTTAATACAATAGGGAATATGAGTAGTTTTCTGGAGAGGTCTAGCCTGAATAAACAGGTGAGGATGAGAGGATCAGATAAGAGACTTGGTATCTGCTCTTCAATATGCATTGTGTAGGGATTGAAAATTATGTTCCGCAAATATTACAATGTTGTACCATCCTAACTGTATTTAAGTAGTCATTTTTTTACGAAGTTGATCAAGTATGGAGCACTGTAAATATATAGTGAAGTCATTTCTTAAAATGGAGAACATATTAGTTCGTTTTAGCTATATCATGTTCCCTCAAAATATATCTGTTTTTTAGCTACACGGGATCATGTCTTTAATGTTTGGATTGGATTGTAGTTAATCGTCATTATTACATAAGTCTCACCAAGCACAAATAATTAGTAGATAATGAAGTTTTATATGTAAATTACTAGATATCACTTTTTATTGTTCGATTTGGATTACCAAATGTTACCGTAAGCGTTAACATGGACGTTACTAATACTAAATTCGTTTTAAATTGTAGTTCGTTCGACTTTTTCAACCCTAACTTTGACCATTCGTCTTATTCAAAATTTTGTGCAAAATATTAATTTTTGTTATGGCTTACTTTATTAACAAATGATATTTAAAAATGACTTAAATTTTTTAAATAAGACGATTTGTCAAACTTAGGATCAAAAAAAAAAAAGTCAAACGAACTATAATTTATGGAGGGAGAATATAACAAGGACATTATTATACTATAGTATAACAAATAGATAACATAGCGTGTAAATGAAGCTGGATATAAAAAAATAGTGAAAATCCCGAACTCTCTATTAGATGAGGCCCTGAGGGTTTACCGTCGCCAATAAAATTCTCCATCCAATCTATTTCCCCTTCCATCTCGCCGCCTCGACTTGGAATTAGAAACCGACCTATACCTACGCCTCGTCTCCGCATCCCACGCGGAAGAATGGTGATCACGTGCTCCGCCGCCGCCCACCCGCTCGCCGCCGCCGTTCTATGGTTGGTTGCTATTTCTGATCTCCTTACTCATATTCTGCTTCGCTGTATTTTTTGTTTCAGGCTCTCCCCAATCAGCAGACGGTGAACTACCCCAGCTTCAAACTCGTCATCGTAGGCGATGGTGGCACCGGTAAATCACTGATCGAGTCGCACGATCTCTTTCTCTTTCTGAATGATGAAGTGCTAGCTTTTCTTGTTAGTTGCAAGATTCCCTCCCTATTAGTGGATTTCTGGTAATTTTGAGTTAACTAGTTTACAATCGAGGGTTAGATATTGTTTTTTACTGCCAAATGCGCGGGGACAACAATTGGATAATTGTTTCTGCGTTGCAGCTTTGGAATTGAGTATTGGGCTTCATATTCATTTATGCCACATTGGATCTGATTGGGATTATGAGAATCCAGTATTTTCTATTATAGGTTATTCTGTATGGATATAATGTTTTGTATCAGATTATTATAATCTGCTTGGATCCAAATGTGGCCTTATTTTAGTTAGATTTACTGACTATGTTAGATATTTTGTTTGGTTTCCTGTGCTGTTGTGTCTCTTCTGTTCACCCATCTGGTTTGTCTATTCCATTATGAAAACATACATTTTTGTGTCTTGTAGGCAAGACCACCTTCGTGAAGAGGCATCTCACTGGAGAGTTCGAAAAGAAGTATGAACGTGAGTATCTTCTTTTGGAGTGGATTATATGTATAGTTATTTGATTGATCCTATCGTAGTTTGTTGTGGTGCTGTGACTAATTTGATTGTTGCTGCAGCCACCATTGGTGTTGAGGTTCATCCCTTGGATTTCCACACCAACTGCGGGATGATCCGCTTCTACTGTTGGGACACCGCAGGCCAGGAGAAATTCGGTGGGCTCAGGGATGGATACTAGTAAGTATTTCAGAGCAGCAATGTCGATCGGAACTTATTGACACAAATATATGAAATGATTGTTGTTGGTTTATCTTTATATTACTTGTAGTAGTAATACTTGTGCAACATGTTAGTAAAATAGTGTAATCTGGATGAAGTGGGTTGTCATGGTTACATTATAAATAAATGACATACCACATCATTATGTAATTTTAAAATCTGGCAGATATTTATTTTATATATATTGCAAGGCCTGATTTTTAAAATCTTTATTATATTGATGCTTACAAATTTCATATTAAAATCTTGTCATTGTATTGAGAGTGATTCAGTAATCATTTTGTTTAGTTTATTTTCAATATCTATGCTATTTTTGAACTTCTGTTCAATTCAACTTTGTGTGCTTTAATTACTTGTACTATAGGTCCTTATTTTGTCAGATTCTATTTGCTCATAGTTCTGTTTCAATGATATGTGATACTTATTGGTTGGAGATGTTTAATTTGCATTTTTTTTTGGCTTGCTTATGTCGTTGTAGCTTTGTCATATAACTTGTGAATTGTTGTGCACGAGCACTGGAAGCTGTGCCCTGATATCTGTGTTTCTGAGCACAAATGCTTTGAGGATTTTGACATGTTTCTCCTTATATATCTTTTACTTTACCACTAACCACCATACGTATCTGTGAGTTTTGACATATCTTGTTACTTGAGATCCTCTTTGCTGTTGTATCATGTTGCTTTAGGCAACTATGAAATTTATTTGTAATAATTGTAATTTTATATCGTTTGCAGCATCCATGGCCAGTGTGGTATCATTATGTTTGATGTTACTTCACGGCTGACATACAAGAATGTTCCTACTTGGCACCGTGATTTATGCAGGTATACAAAGAACTGGACTTAACAAATGGTTTGGACATCTAAGCAAATGGTTACATACTAAAAACCAAGCATTCTTATGCAGGGTCTGTGAAAACATCCCAATTGTGCTTTGTGGGAATAAGGTTGATGTGAAGAATAGGCAGGTCAAAGCAAAGCAGGTCACATTCCACAGGAAAAAGAGCCTGCAGTACTATGAGGTCTCAGCTAAGAGCAATTACAACTTTGAGAAGCCTTTCTTGTACCTTGCCAGGAAGCTTGCTGGGTGAGTCTTTGTTAGTAGCCTTGTTTTTCTGCAATATATTTTATTGGATTAGGACCAAACCAACGTATTCTTGTTGTGTCAGTGATTGCAACCTTCGCTTTGTTGAAAGCCCTGCTCTCGCTCCTCCGGATGTCACAATTGACCTGGCCGCCCAGCAGCAGTAAGTTTTCTACCATGGAAACCATAATTTCTCCACCTCTTGTTGCTGAATCTTCATACTGCTTGGCTTTTTCAGGCATGAAGCGGAGCTGGCAGCTGCTGCAGCCCAACCATTGCCAGATGACGACGACGACCTGATCTAGTAGATGTTGCATTACGCTGCTTTGTTTACATGTCCCTCAATGAGTCTTGTTCCGAGATCTCGTGTCCTAATTCCTGACCTTTGGGATGACGTTTTTGTATGCTTCTATGAATGTTTTCACCATTGAGACTAGTTAGGTTCCAGTAGATGATGATGAACTTGTTTCATTGAAATGCTTATTTGCTTTGATTGCCAAATAAAAATGTGTGTTTCCCCTAATTTCGACGTTATCAACCACCCATATTTGCACATTGTTTCTTGTCACTCTTCGTTGCTGATATACCAGTTGTGTTCACAGCACACGATAGGTCAATCGCTTCAGCTATGTGCAACTTGGGAACTCAGGAGTCAGGATTGTATCATTGTTATACAGGTTTATGGTGTACAGATCCCAAGGATCTGGGCTTTAGTCTTTTATTTAAAACAAAAATACAATTCAATTACTCAAAGTTTGCACACTCGCAGCAACAGAGTTCATAATACAATCTGGGAGATGAACCAAAATAGGATCATCATCCTCTGAACACACGCACCCCAGAGCAGCTAAGCTATGCGCCTATTTATTACAATAATGAGGAACAGCCTTAATCATATACTCCAGAAGATTCGTAAAAAAAATCATAAACTCCACACAATTCAGAGAAGCAATTTCCTTTTCCCTAATCAACTCACAACTATGAGATCTTCCTTATTATGCTTGGGGCCTTTTTTTCCCTCTTATTACGCTGATTTTTGTTGGATCGAGAAATCCCTTTCTTAAAAGGATTTAACCCTATAAACTGTCGTCTCCATCATGAATTCATGATCAAGCATGCGCACCAAAATATTTCCAAGTATTTCTTCTTTTAATAAATAATAATATATACAGATGTACACTGACAAATTGTGGCCCAGAATCTCTCAATTCAGACGAGCAACCGAATCAGTCAGTTCTTCAATAGAACTGATTCGGAGCTGTCGTTGCCCCTATCATTTTCTCATGCAGGTAGGGGCGTGTAACTACGTACTGAAACAGACATATAATCCAAGACTGGAGACTGAAAATGCATATTGATCCTAGTACAAACTGTGCTTATTCAAAATCAGCTGCGAGGTCCTCCAGTTCTCCTCTTGCGGTTCAAGATCACATTGAGCACCTGCAAGTGCTCGTCATTGGAGACATGGAGGTGCTCGCGAAGGTCACTGAGCAGCCCCTCCTTCTCCCAGCTCAGCGCGTCGCCGCACGCATGGAACGCCTTCATCAGAGCAGCGTAGGCCTCCAGCTCCAGCTGGTGGATGTGTTCCCGCACCGTCGTCGCCCCCATCTGATCCTTCCGGGGCTCGCTCTTCATCTCACGTGATTCAGCTATGTCGTCACAACGTTGTTCTTGTTCTCTCTTGAGGGGTTGTTCTTCTTTGATGATGGGTTGTTCTTTCTTGACGGGTTGCAGCTGATCGGCCTTCTGATCGTTATAAGCAGGCCTGGTGGTGGGAGCTGCCACAGCGCAATCCTCGCCGGCGTCGATGCTCCTGGTTCTGCTGTCACTGTCATCACTGCCGCCGCTGCTGTCATCTGAAGACGAGTCAGAATCAGTATCGTCGTCGTCGTCGTCGTCATCGTCGTCTTCCAACTCCTTGTCGTCCTTGCGCTTGGGCTGTTGCTCCTGCTGTAGTTGCTGCTGATGGTCATCATCGGGATTAAGATTAATGTCTGTCCCAACGTCGTTGTCGCAATCTTCGCCGATCATCTCATCCTGCTTGTTGTTCAGGCAAACGTTTGGGACTGGCGGCTCTTGGACTCCACATCTGGGTTCTTGCTTAACCCTCTTGGTGCTGTCCTCAAACCTCTCGCCATGGGAGCTTGTGTTAGAGGTAGCAGCAGAACCCAACATGCCGAAGCTCCTCTTCTGCAAGAACGGCGTGAAGCCTGGCGCCATGGGCGCCTTGTACCCGCCTTTGCCTCTGCCAACGCCCATGCCGACGATGGCACGGGGCTGCATCGCGCTCTGAACGGCGACATGGTTATTATCCTGATGATGGAGAAAGAACAATGGCGAAGAAGAGATGTCAGGAACCGTGCCCTGCGGACGTAACAGAACCGATCTACTACTGCGCGCGCACGGGAGAGACGACGGCGATGATGGCGATGGCGTTACCTTGTGGAGCGCTACCCACACGTCGTCAGGCCTGAGAATCTGGCGGACGCGGAGCCTCTGCGGCGGGACCGTGAGCACCTTGGCGGCGCCGACGATCTTGACGTCGAAGTGGCGGTCGTTGGCGGCGGCAACGCCCTGAACCTCGGCGCACTTCCACAGGCAGTCGTCGTCGTCGAACACCTCGACCATGTCCCCGGCGTCGAGGTCGCGCGGCACGGGGGCAGGCGGCGGGCGCGGGCGGACCGACTTCCTCGAGATGCGCCCGGACACCTCGCCGCCGCCGTCGTGCCACCGCAGGGTGTACGAGTGGCCGTTGCCCCAGGTCACCTCGCCGACGCGCCACGCGCCCACCGGCGACCCGGCCTCCTGCATCCACACCTCCACCTGAGTCCCTTTCCTGATCCTCATCGCCCGCCGCCGCCGCACGCCGCTGTTGCCCTCGCCTCTTCCTCTTCTCCTTTGTGCTTCTACTTGGCAAGTTCTTGGAGTCGTAGCCCCAACCCCAAGAATATAATCTGCGCGAGACGAGAAATCTCCAAGCAGCCGAACCGCCTGGATCGGTGGAGATATATAGATCGCCGAGTCGGCGGGCTCGGGCCCAATCCCGCATCGGTTGCGAGTTGTAAACCGGGGCGGACATGTAGTAATCAATCGAATCGAATCAAATCAGATCCGGATACAAGCCCAAATAGATTGGTTTAGGTTTCGCACGGTAGGAAACGAAGTAAAGGTAACTGGCCGCCGAAGGTCGTGGAAGATGTAGGACGCCGGCGGCCGCCAATCGTCGCCCCATAGGGCGTACGCGACAAGCACGGTGAGGAGCCTGGACTATATACATGGTCTGGCCGCAACGGTGGGTGACGTCGCCGGCCCAACACCACGTGTGTGGAAGACAAACAGACGCCGAGGAGTACATGTGAGGGAGAGCAAATGGGCGGGGATGAAAAAGAACAATAAAATATTTTCTATATTCCACTCGTCTAGCTCACTGGCTATTTAGCCCGTTATATTTTTTTTTTTTTTGACAAGAACACTCATATAATATATTAGATCAGCATCTGTTACAATTGGGTCCTTAAAAAAAGGAACCCAATACATAAAGGTCCCCTACTTGGACACAGTTCGTAAACGCCACCGAGCCTTGAGATCATCGGTGGGCCCGGTTCAGAGGCGTCGCAGACGCATGGTGCTGTTAGTGTGGAAGGGCCTTGCCAAGCGTAGGCTTGAAGTGGTTAGGGTGGCTACATGTAAATGCATCGCCAGCGAACCGAAGATATTGTTGAGTAAGTCGTCGGCGGGTAGAAGATCGCCGTTCCTAGAATCGGAGAGTGGCTTGCTATATAGATAGCCATAGATGGTCTCCAAGAGAAGAGACCTAAATTGGAGACCTATTCTAAAATATTGGATCATGATGAACAACCGATGCAACTCTTGTTCTCCAATAGTCAACTCTCAAACACATCTCTCTCTCCTCTATCCCCGCCGCCGCGGCGTGGACTATTCCGTCCCTCTCTCCCTCTCTTTCTCGACGCTGCCCGTCCCCTCTGTCTCTCTCTACGGTGGCATGACCCCGTCGGTGGGTGTGCCTTCGCCTCCATCAGAGATACCGTGAAGGAGATGCATGGGTGGCATCGTGGCCCGCCACCGCGGAGAACGCCATAGTGGCTGCCGCCGCCACCTCCATTGAGGGCGTCATGAATGGAGATTCGGGGTGCTCTTGCACGGCTGTTGGTCGGGGAGGATGGAGGGGAATGGGGATCTACCGCTGCCGTCTGGCTGTCGCAGGATGCAGGCTCCACGCCGTTGATAGTTCGAAGGATGCACCACGGCTACCGCCACCGCTGAGGGAGGAGGTTACGCCGCCACCACCAGGACTACTCAGGTGTGCCCACCACTACGACACAAGAAATTTGTGTCGGCCTCCTAGAGGGGCGGATTTGTTGCGGCATGGCTGATACGAAAATGGGGAGCTGTTTGGGTCTCCTGTTGGAGCATTGTTTTTGGGTAGGCAACATACTATTGATGACCTATTTTTTGCGTTGGGTTCACGGTTTGCATGTTCTGTTGAGTCGGTCTTAAAACGCATGCTGGTTTGCATGCTCTGTTGGAGTTGGTCTTAAAACACATGCTCTACTAAGGCCCTCCACAATGGAGGAGCGACTCCACGAAATTTTGTGGGTCCTGCTACGATAAATAGAGCAGCACCGTAGCAAGCCCGCGGCGTGCAAATAGATAGAAACCGGTGCTACATCTTGTTAGAAGGGACCCACAAATGAATTAACTATTCATCTCCTTCTCCCCATCTGTTGAGCTCGTGCTCGGAAAAAATCCCCTCCTCTCGTTCTTGTCGAAGTGGAAGCAAAATCCCCGCATGAAGATAGCGGCGAGTTCGAACGCGGAGGAGAAACGTGGCGCCGACGCCGCCCGTCTCGCATGGGGTGAGGACCACGATCGCGGAGGCGTTCGAAAGTGCCCATGCGCCTGGGTGCTTCCACGAGATCAGCCCGCAGGACGATCGCGTGACGCCATGGCTGAGCCACCAATATTCACCGATCTCCCGTGGTATGCATGTGCCTTCCATTGTGCTATTTTTGGCCTTGATTTCCTTGTGCTATTTTTGGCCTTGATCTCCCGTGGTATGCATGTCCACCATGGTCGCGAGATCGAGCACGGAAAACACTACGAGAAGGGAGAGAGCCTCTTCCTACGGCGGCGTCAAGCGGCCAACCGCTTGAAGAAGGCGCTTGGGACGGCGCCCGGCGACGGTGATGGGGATCTCTGTCCGGCTCCTCCATCCGCGACCCGCGCGACGACGACGGCGAGCCCGCAAAGTTCAGTTGTCCGCGTCGCGCATCAGGTCCGAGGCGAAAGCAGGGAACAAAAAATATCGCAAGAGTTGGAACCGGAGCAACTAGTTGCTCCGCTCCTGGTTTTTCGATACTACTTGAAGTTGGCATCTCTACCGCAGCGTATGGAGTGACTCTAAAACTCTCTTTCTCTCTTGGCACCACTTAAGCTCAACATTGTGGAGGGCCTAATGTCCATCAGGATACGTGCACATTAGAAAAGGATGGTGTCTCTCCTGACGTGCATCAGGATACATGCAACAGTGCACGTCAAAGGACATTTAAGCATGTTGTCACAGTACCAACGGAGGGGCCCAAAAGGGCAAGCTCACGCGCGGTCGCGGCCTTGCCGACGTTGCTGCCGCTGCCGTCGTCATCCAATTCTTTCTAAAATAAATATTAGGGAATAAATATTTAGGAAAAGAAATAGATTGAGATATTTTTAGATTGATTTGTCAAGAGGTATTCCAATTTATAAGAATATTTTTTAGCATGCAAGTCTCCCTCGGACTATAAATATAAGGGGCATATAATCAGTTGAATTTAATCAGAGAAAATAATTAAAGGGGTAACACCTGAAAGCCCCGGTCTTTGGCTCGCTAAACCCTAGCCGCCGCGCCTCGCGCGCGCCCCAGCGCCGTCGTCCACCACCGACGGCGCCATCGCCTCTCCGTTGACGATCTACGCAACACAGTCGCCGGAATCTGTCCGGACGGTGACACATGTCAAGCTAGTACAACACGCTTATGATCTTTCATCATAAGTTAGTACAACTTGGATATTAGTCGTATAAAGTCACCCGAGCCATTGGCCATAGCACGACATTAGTCAAGTGCTAGTACTGCTCCGATTACCTCGAAAAAAAGTAAAGGGCAACCTTAGGAAACTTTTTTCTGTATCATCCATAAATAATAGGAACTAGAAGTATACCCCACGCGTTGCGTTGCGGGATTCTCTTAATATTACTTTTTATGTACAATACTATGTATGTATATATAAAAATTTGTTTAAAAGTTATTTTTAACTAATCATTACCCACTTTGTATGTAGGTATAACTTGTATGTTAATAGATTAAAGATTTAAATCATTTTACATGATAGAGATGACATGGATTTTTTTAATTAATAAGGGATGACATGGACATAGTGGGTAATGATGTGTACAATTTTGCATGATAAGATAGAACATGTAGTGGGTTCTTAGTGGAGAATGATGTGGACACCTTGCATGTAGAGAGAACTCATCTAGTGGGGTTTATCTTTATAAGAGTTATAGATAGATAGATCTCTAAATATTGCCATCCTCTGTATTTCGTATTTACCATCAAACAAAGATGGAGAGCAAGGTGGTAAGATATAAAACATTTTTTATTCAAATGATCATTTAAATAATAATTTGGAGACTGACTTTAATAAATACTTCTACATATGCTTTGTTATAATAATTCTTTATACTACCTAAAAAGGATGAAAGTAAGATCATTTTTTGGTGTGGTAAAAAACACTACGAAGGATCGGTCCGCCCGTGCGACCAAAACCATCGTAGATGCCCTCCCCTTCCTCTCGTGCGATGGGCTGTTAAAGGAAGGTAAAAATTAGGCAATGAAAGGAAGGTAATGAAGGAGAGTAATGAAAGGAAGGAAAGCCCATGCGATGGCCTTTAATTAGGCAACAAACCAAATCCACCTATGCATGCACGCGATCTTACCTCCCCTCTCCTCTCCTAGCCGGTAAAAATTAACACTCCACCGATGCATGCATGCGATTTTAAATGACCAAACAAAAAGGAAACCAACGTCACCTGCGATCCCAGCCTGCTGGCCTTCTCTCCAAATACCACTATCCACAAACCCACCAAACCCTTTTTACACAATGCCACCCAACAAATAAGATATCTGAGGCTGAAATCGCGGCACCTGTGTAACACCTGATATGGAAACAAGCCAATCACCTCCCTCATTGTGTAGGAAGGCAGGCGAGCATCCTATCTCCATCCCTACGGAGACGGGATCTCACTCACGCCGCCGTCACGAGAACTCGCCGCCGCCCTGTGCGATCCTGGAACGCAGCATCGTCCACGCCGCCGAAAACGTCGCTGCCTCCAGCCCTCCACAACCAGCCCAAGTTGAAGATCGGCGCCACCACCAACGTCGCTGCTCCATCACTCGTCTGGTACGTGCTCCGATCTCTTGCCGTTGGGTTGTTGTGCCGCGATCACTGCCATGGGGTAGTGCCGGCCGCCGCATCCACTAGGCTTGGCTTGCCTGTCGCCGCTGTTCATGATCCGGCATGCTCGGACGCCGCGACAAGCCTATCAACTGCCGATCTGGTAATTTGTTTGCCGTTAGAATATAACAGTCATGTCTGCTATGTCATATGTGGAAAAATTCAGATTGCACAACATACGCTATTATACCATGCATGCTTGTGTGACAACAGCCTAATTATACCTGATGAAGCACAACGTTTGTGCCTCACTTTGATCGTGCATGCTTGTGTGACAACAGCCTAATTCGTCGGGGCACAGGCTGCACAGGACCTTGAAGCACGTCGGCCTCTGTCGGGGGGCACCTTGAAGCACGTCGGCCTCTGTCGGGGCACCTTGAAGCACGTCGACGACCGAAGCGGATTTAATCAACCACGTCCTCGGCACCAGGTACGCAGATCCACCGACAGGTAATTTTTTTGGCCTCTTGTGTTCGTGTGAGTTTCTTGGGATTGGCGGAACCATCGGCAAAACCAAGCCGCCGATGCCATGACAGAGACGGACCTGACCAGGCAACAGCCGGTCCTAGCCGAGAATCCCCTGGCCGCCCAGCAACCAGCCTGCCCGGCTACAGCTATCCAGCTCCAACTCCAGATTCTATTCCTCCTCCAGATTCTATTCAGTAAATATCATCAACCAAGTTCAGGTAATACTGCGTGTCTGAAAAATTATTAAGATGGGAACCATTATGCTGGGTCAAGATAGTATAATTGTGCATGGCCTAGGGTTGCCTGCAAAATGCACTCATATCTAAACAAAACACGTTTGTTTATAATTGAGGACAGACTGAAATACTGAACAGATTCTATGAATTGATATATATCCCCAAAAGTCCTTTTTTTTTTTTTTTTAATAAATAAAGCATACCTTGCCTATGAAAATACGTATCTTTGGATTTCAGATAATATAGACTGGTAGAACTATCAAGATATAATGTGTCTACTCAAATCACCCATACAAATCTAACACAATATAAACATGGAAAAACATTAAACTCGATTGCAGGGCAGTAGGTAGCAAATAGGCGCAGGGATTTGCAATTTTACTTTTACATTGGCACAAGTATTTCGGATTGTTGGGCATAAGTAATAGAAGCAGGTAAACATTATTGCAGATACACATTACCTGAGTTTGGAATGCCCCTGTGGTATTAGAATTCATCAGCTTTTGGTTTCAATAATACGTCCTTGGTTCAAAGGCCTAACCTGAAAGGCAAAGTATTAATAAAAGGTATCCAGCCATTTGTTCTCTAATTGGAAAAATTAAAAGAAAGGATAAAATCTTGAACATTAGAAACAGATATCTATATCCCTTTTCTTGTTAGTGTGTACTGAATAATAGAAACAGAAATGTACCCAACCATTTTGCTCTCTAACAGGTGTTCAGCTTGCTTCTCTAGCTGGACTGGGTCATTTATGCAATAGCAGTGTGCTAGCTAAATGACCGTATTATTTTTTTTTTAAAAAAAGGTATCTGTTTCTAAACCTGTACAAACACCCAAAACAAATCCATGCTCTGGATCTCATACCCTCTCAGTTTTCCCTCTTTTGTTTGTAGGATCTTAAGTAATCAACATGCAAGTAATAAATTTTCAATATCTGGTTTATGTAAGACAACAAAACTACATTTGAGATCGAACTTTGGTTCAAGCAGATTCTCTAGATTCAGTACCTGATTTAATGAAATGAATTATAAATGCTTCACCAGTAGGCTTTTCACATTACAGTTATCTACAAATACCATAGCCTCTTGATGTATGATGTTTGCTAAATGCTTCACGAGTAGGCTTTTCATATTCAATTGTTGATCAAATATCCACCTTACCAACAATGTCTATCCTAAATGACATTTACTTTTAATCCGATAAGCAATTAGCCTTTTTGTAATTTGTTCATTGACCTATCATACATTGGCCATTAATATTTCTATGCTACTCCACAAATGGTTACAATGAGATGATTCACTACAGGCTTCATACAAGCAAATAGTAGTAGGGCACTACTGGAACACGTTTCAGCTTAAGAGGCTATGATCATTGTGCAATGCTTCCACTATAATGACAGCCTGTTATAATATAATGAAAGTGAACATGGTTCATCATCGCCAAATTAGAGGGAGCTAAGTATAGACAATCACATCAGTACTCACTTTTCACATCACATCGGTTTGACACAAACAAAGACATAATTTAAGTTTGTATGACATTTTCTTAGATTGACATTTTCCAAACAAAGAGTCACCAACTGTAGTTGACATTGTCTTGGATTGAAAATTTTAACAATTGCATCAACAGTGTATTCAACAGATGGGTGTTCGCCTTTCCTCAAAAAAAAAAAAAAAAAAAAAAAAAACAGATTGGTGTTCACCTCTAGCAACTTCTATATGGAATGTGACTCCAGAACTGCTAGCCTTTCCAAATGGGTTCTACTTAATCTAAAGGGTTTGTGAACATAAGATGGTAGTCAAAATATGTCTTAAATTAATGCTTATTAATACATTCTTTCTCAAAAGGGCATCAAGAGATTTCCCCACATATCTGAGTAAAGCTTCCCCTTATTATTTTAATTGAAAGATTTCATTCCAAAAATATGCAAAAAGCAAAATCAAAAGTAATTCAGGCTGGTTCATAGCTCATTCTGTGCTATTGTTTCCACGCCCTTTTATATATGCAGGTGTACATTTGATTGTAGAAAAATTCTATCATAAGACTCCACAAAATTCTGCTGTATATATTGAATATTCTGATAAGTGCATCCCAACCCTCTGTTTTTGCAAGTGGCCTGACTGAATCAGATCACAGCATCAGATCCTTGGAGCATACTTTACATAAACCATGATAGCAGCATTGCCCTTATCATCCCAGTACAAAAAAATGCTCACCTTCCTAGCCAATGTTGCGGCATCAATCCTCGGATGACCTCGCCCGTGCATGCCAAAGAGAGGTTTGGTGATGGCGAGTGTGTTGCAGATGCCCTTGCCACTGCCGACATGTCCGCACCGAGTAGGAGCTTCGTGAACCGCTCCTTCATGTTGTCGATCTTGGCGCACAGAACCAGCAGAAGGCAATAATAAGAATTTGTTGTGAAAGTAACAACAAAAGAAGATACCTTGCCGTGAGATCTAGGAAAAAAAAGGAGGGGGCTGCTTACGAGAGTGTTGGAGCCGGCTTGAGATGTAGAAGGCAGCAACGGATGCTGGTGTAGGTATTTTAAAACTTAGCTCACGTTTTAATTACTTGAACAAACAACTAATGTAGTTTTTATTAAAATTTCTAATCAAAACTACATTGGAATCTTTGTTTACTGGGGTAGCGAAAGGATCAAACATACCTATAACTATAAGCTATATTATATATTCCGTATTTATTTGTTTGCTATGACTTAGTGAAAAAACAAAACATCCAAAGCAAAAAGCCCACCTCGTGGCCCATTAAATGGCACCCCCACAATTCCCTCATCCTGGCTGTGCCTGTCGGCGATAGCGTCGAGTGCGGAGGAGGCACCCGCGTGCCGTGAACCGTCGTGCACGGCCAAGTTTTGCGGAAACAGCTCACGGTTAGCTTCCGGCCTAACAAAAATTGATTCGATCGAAGCCCATAGTTCCGATCGATCCCCAGGTCAAATCCGATCCATTAATTACCGCGGAGTCCAGTCGACCGTATACATGTCGCCCGGTTTTGATGGAGGAGGCAGACCCAAAGGCCCTGTTCGCTTGGCTTATCGGTCACACCGAATTTTTTTTTCTCACAAAGATTAGCCGCCAAAGACCTTGACTACAAAAAGACTTTCTTTCACAACATCAGCCAAGCCCCGGACCACCGAACAGGCCAAAAAGGTGGACAAGAAATTTTCTTTTATTAGTAGGTATAGATTACAAAGCTTCAAATTAAAGTTTATTTTTGCTCTTTTTTCTAATTTTGACTAAATTTATGTGGAAAATGCATCCAAATCTACAGCTATCATCAGTTTGGTAACCCCGTTAACTCACGCTAAGAAGAAGAAATGTGCTGATAGTGTCTTATTTCCGTTGGGGAACAGGCATGTAAACTTGGGCATACTCTCATGTCTAAATCCACTCAACGGTATGCTAAAAAAACCACTCAATGGTGTATAAATATTCCCTATTATATTAAACACTTTGTTTTAAAATAAAAAAACTCAAATTCTTATGGATTACTTATTCCATAGAACATAGTACATATTTGCGTATAATAGATCTAAAGCCAAAAAATATTTATATGGTGAGGATAACATACTTTTGTTTAATGTTTTGTGAGATTTTTTAACACGGAGAGTATTGCCCATATAACATGTACTAATATTTGCATACATTCTCATGTGTACAAAGGTTATACAAAGATGCGTCGAAACTTATCGAGTGGATTTATTGGCGTGCGAAATAAATGGATAACGAAGGTATCTTCTAGGCGATATAAAAACAATATCTTAGGCGAATAACAGAAAAGTCTATACAATAGAGTTTATGAGCCTACGACACCTCCGTGGTTATGTTAATTTCACAAAAATTTGTGTGTTTGATTAAATGTCACTTTAATATTATTGTTTAATTTAATAGTATTGTTATCTTATCATGCGATCCATGTGTTTTTATATAAAATTTAGTTATCCAGAGCAGCAACGCACGGGCGTTTAACTAGTAATAGTATAAAGAGCAAAAAAAGACCCTCCATTCATTTTTTCTACTTATAAAGTGTCCATGCGCTAAGCGGGGCAAATCTACAGTATTTTATCGGGGTCCGCCAACCTTGACAGTTTTTTCTTAATCATCTATAGATTAAGGCTCCAATTAGTTCATGACCCTAAGAAAACATCATATTGCATCAGCTTTCTCTAATGATGACCCCGATAACTCTATTTTCTAGATTCACCACTTTGTGTGCTAACCTTGTCTTTATGTGACCTAGACCCATAATCTATGTTCATATGAGTTGTAACAACTTCGCGTCTAACGATGATATAAACAACTATAAAATCTATCGAGTTGTGTTGCTATACATGTTTGTTACTTCCACAGTTCTAAATTATAAGCCACTTTTTTTTTTTTGTTGGTGGATTCTTGATATGTATCTAGACATATATTATATATCTAAATACATAGTGAGATTGATGTAAAAAAATCAAAGTGTTTCCTAATTTAGAACGGAGTTTTTTTTTAAAGTGTTTCATAATATGAAAAACGACTTCTAATACCAAACCAGAGGGAGTATCTATCTATCTATCTCTCAAGCAAGGAAAGAATTTGAATCCTATAAGGTCAAACAGATAAGAGAGGGAAAATTCTCTCAAGCAAGGAAAGAATTTGAATCCTATAAGGTCAAACAGATAAGAGGGAAAATTCTCTCAAGCAAGGAAAGAATTTGAATCCTATAAGGTCAAAACGGATAAGAGGGAAATTTTTTTAAAAATGTCTCTCGCGAGAGCAACCTTATGCTCCATGCCCATTGTATATCGAGCCATTGGACAAATACCCACCCTGCCTACATTTGTTTCTTCTCCACGCCGCTTCCACGATGGTTTCCATATTATTTATTAAAGGTCTCACTACTACAGATTCATTTCATCACTACGCGCCGGCATCATCCGCGAATTTAATCCACCGGGCGGTGTTGAACCTCGCCCCGGCGATGATGAACCGTTCAGCGCGGGAAACTCGAAACTCCACGGATTCGACCAATTCCAAGCGGTGAAGACTGAGATCACCACCGGTTGAATCGTTCCCCGGCAAAGGGTCTTGATGGACACGATCACTCGCGGGTTTGAATTAGAACCGAAAAGCGATTTGAAGATTGACACAACCGGGTTGAATTAGAACCGATAGCGATTTGGGAGGGAAGCAAAAGGAACCGATAGCTCGCGGGGTTGAATGAAGAAGGAACAAGAAAAACAAACGATAGAAACGGAAGAGAACGGAGATGAATTAAAAACGACTTGAGAGTCATTATATATTACTAGATAATATATTTACAAAACGAAAAAAAAAAAAAGCGGCGTCGCGCCATCGCCTCCACCGCCGCTGCGCCGCCATATCGCCTCCTCCGCCGCCCGGCCCTAGGCCTCCGGCGGCCGCCGCCTCGCCCCGGCCGCCCCCCCGCCGCGTTCCACCGCCGGCTGCACGGAGCTACGCCCGGCCTCGCCGGTATCCCCTAGCGAGGATGTCGGCGATGGCCTCGACCTTGAAGGCGTAGAAGTTCGCCTTCTCCACCAACGGCCAAGGCACCGTTGGCGGGCCGACCTCTTGACCCGGTGGGTGAGCTTACGGAGGGCCGTGGGGCGCGCCACGGTGAACAAAAGCTCCTCGTTGGTGTAGACGCCGCCATCGTCGATGAAGAAGAAGCTAGCTGCCGGGGTTTATGGAAAGAAAGAGGCTAATTAGCGATGGAGATGGTACCAAATCGAGGCGTTCTTATATAGTAGCAAGCCATGGAATGCATGTAGTCCATTGTCATTCCCAAGACGCGGCGCCATGAAAAAGATCAGCGCGCCGACGACCGGCTCATCCAATGGGCGTCGCGACCGCCCCCGTCTCCCACGAAAGGCCAACCCGGCTACGGCGCTTGCGCGTTTTTCAATGGCCGCCTCGGCCGCACACGGCGTTTCCCAACACCCAATCCCGAAATCTCGGTTCGATCCCCAACAATCCGTTTTTGACCATTTTTTCAAGAACGATGATCGAAGTTTAGCATTGTTATTTTGAAACAAGGAATGCATGCTTCACATTGTTTACCATTGCTACAAGATCAACCACACGCACCTTCGATGCCGACGGGTGAGGGAGCAGGAGGGAGAGAGGGAGACGAGAGACTTCTGCCGGCCGGAGCATGAAAATGACACACTCAACTAAGTTGTAGCACGTTCACAACACTTGTCGGGCTATTTAAAGAATCAAACTTTGTACCGCCCAACGGATAGCCATCACTTTTTTTTCTTTTTACCCAATATCTGTAGGCGTCACATTCACTTAGCGTGTTCCAAAGTGGCTTTGTCTTTGCATGCATGCCGCCGCTTGAGAACCGTTGGTAGTAGTATTCACTGCCGGTTAGAAACCGACAGTGTCTCTGGAATCGATGAGAAAAGCCTGTGGCACCAGCTGCAGCGTCGACGGGTTAAATCAATGTCAGTTAAAACACTGTCGGGTGTAGTTTTACACCCGGCGGTGATGTGTAGATCACCGCCGGTGCGGATCTTTGGGCGGTGGTATTTTCGACATCACCGCCGGGTGAAAACTTAGACCCGGCGTGATTCAAAATTCAACCGCACAGTTCTCAGCTTCGATTGGGTGACCCTTTGCACCAATCTTTGGGCGCACTGCCGCCCGTCCTCCGTACAACGGCGGTCGACTCAACCATGCCATCTCGCCTATTTAAAGCGGCAAGGGGACGCTGCGTGTTTTGCACCCGGTTTCTCTCTCTGTTCTTGCATTCTTGGTTCGTCGGTAAATTCCTAACCCTCTCCTCAAAATCTGAGAGGGCTTAGTTTTGAATTTTAGTATCACGGGTTTTGGATCTAGGAAATCTTTTTCTCCTTATTTTCCTTGTTCTTCGTCCTCGATCTTCTTTGCTAGCGGTACTTTCCAGTTCCACATACATATGGCCTTTCTTTGGGAGAAAGCCCTCCACACATCTGAGATATGCCTAGTCTAAGAAAATGGTTTATAGAAAAGGTGCTAGAAGAGTCTTACCGATGAAGGAGAGACATCGGGGGCTTGCGGCTTACGTGGGTGCCATGATTTAAGATCGAACTCGGACTCATATTAAGAGTCCAGGAGTCCTTGTGCTTTGGGGTGCTAGTGTTCAGCCAATATCCCATGCACATGGGCATATAGTATCCGAATCATATGGTGCATCCATGGAAAAACAATGACCATTGGACCTAGTTCTTTGTGATTTCATCCTCGGTCCAATGGTCAAGTTTGGGCTGAAGATGAAGCTTCCGGTAATCTCATCCTCCAACCTCCTCAATGAGTGCACGTAGCGGCCTCGCCACTTCTTCTCGATCCGAGGAGATGCTACAAGAGACTTCATCGAGGTGGTTAAATTTTAATGTGTTTGTACACTTTGATTGTAGCATTGACCTATCGTGAATTGGTCTTTGTTACCGTATATTTAGTTCTATGTAAGGTCTTTGTTATGGAAATATATGTAATGAAGGTCTTTGTTATGGAAATATATGCAATCAAATTTCTTATCATTTGTATTTCATTTTGTTATGAATGTTGATTGTCTCTTCGATATATTTGAGTTCCTATTTTTTACGCTTCATCGAACATAATAAAGGCGGTTGCGTCAATGAAATATCTTTGCATATTGTGAGGAAAATTCAACAGATATATCCAAATCTAATATGAATGAAATAAAGTTATATATGTAACAAAAATAAAGAACGAGATAATGAATTTTATTCACATCCATATCCCCTTAAGAACAGATAACCAAAACCCCGGCTTGCGTGAAGCATCTACTCGTACATATGCAAAAAGAAGCAACAATGCATGCATACAAAACCGAGTGAAGTGACAACACTGTGGAATTCACTTTGCGGATACATACAAACAACCGGTAATGATATTGGGACTTACGTGCACACCTCGCCAAGCAAACTACGAAAAGGGCGACAACACCGCATAAGGTTTACTAACTTAGACCGGGTGGATTCAAGTAGGTTATATCTATGGTCGAGCATTTTTTACGCATCCTTGCGAGGGGCGAGAGTGCAATCATAAGGGCATTGACCTTCATCGACTCAAGCGGATACTTAATCCGTGACATCAATTACCCGATATTTCTACAATCCTACATTCGTGTGCATGGATCACAAGCTGGACCCAATATTGATCCCGGCGGCGGCGATGATGATTACCGTGTTTACTATATGTTAATTTTTTGTAAGGTTGTATGGTTTCTTCCTAATTAATTTGTAATGTTCTTGTGGCCCATGTGGTCTCAAACTTTTTCTCGAGCCTTTCACATACAAATGGGGAAGCACCCACGAAGTTTGAGATTTTTCGGAGTTGGTTTGGTACTTTTCCCGGTTTATTTGAATTTAAGCGGCGACACCACCTTGTAATTATAGTTTGAACCGAAGGCGTACCCACGAAAAGAGCCGGAATGCGGCTAGACTTTTCCATTGGGGTCTCATGTGCCCTAGGAGGCAAATCACCGTGGAGGTCCAAGACAAATTCTTGTGTTTTCATGGTTTAATTAGCCTTCTTGTCGCCCGTTTAGCTCGAAGAAAATCATAGTAATTAAAATATTTATCAGAAAAACCTAAGAACTTGTATGGGGTCATATTTTGGGTGTACATGGTTGGGAAAAAAAATTCAAGTCATTTCCACCAAGGAGGATTACACATCCTTCACAGAGGCACATGATCCCTACCATCGAACCGGGACTACATTGTAGTTCTTGTGCTCCATGTGGTTCATATGTTTGCCGGTGTTGTAGTGGTCTCAAACTTTTTCTGAGCCTTTCACATGCAAATGGGGAAGCACCCACGAAGTTTGAGATTTTTCGGAGTTGGTTTGGTACTTTTCCCAGTTTATTTGAATTTTGCGGCGACGCCATCTTGTAATTATAGTTTGAACTGAGCGTACCCAAAAAAAAGCGGAATCTTTGCTAGACTTTTCCACGTGGTCTCATGTGCCCTAGGAGGCAAATCACCGTGGAGGTTCAAGAAAAATTCTTGTGTTTCCATGGTTTAATTAGCCTTCTTTGTCGTCGGTTTAGCTCGAAGAAAATTATAGTAATTAAAATATTTATCGAAAAACCTAAGAACTTGTGTGGGGTCATATTTTGGGTGTACATGGCTGGGAAAAAAAATTCAAGCCATTTCCACCAAGGAGGATCACACATCCTTCAAAGAGGCACATGATCCCTACCATCGAACCAGGACTATACACGGTGTAGTTCTTGTGCTCCATGTGGTTCATATGTTTTGCGGTGTTGTAGTGGTCTCAAACTTTTTTCTCGAGCCTTTCACATGCAAATGGAGAAGCACCCACGAAGTTTGAGATTTTTCTGGAGTTGGTTTGGCACTTTTCCCGGTTTATTTGAATTTCGCGACGCCACCTTGTAATTATAGTTTGAACCGAGCGCGTACCCAAAAAAGAGCCGAATGTCGCTAGACTTTTCCACGAGGGTCTCATGTGCCCTAGGAGGCAAATCACCGTGGAGGTCCAAGACAAATTCTTGTGTTTCCATGGTTTAATTAGCCTTCTTGTTGCGGTTTAGCTAGAAGAAAATCATAGTAATTAAAATATTTATCGAAAAACCTAAGAACTTGTGTGGGGTCATATTTTGGGTGTACATGATTTGGAAAAAAAAAATTTAAGCCATTTCCACCATGGAGGATTACACATCCTTCACAATGGTACATGATCATCCATGAAGTGGCGGCATTTCTATTTCATCACAGGTTGCGTGTAATAACCGGCGAATGTGAATAGGATTGGGGTGAAATTTTCCAAATCTATTCAACCTCCCGCCATTTCGGTTTCCTCACCACCGCCAAAACCACAGCCTTGCCTATATATATAGGTGAGTGGCTCGAGCGAAATTTTTGGCAAGCCATTTGAACACGCGCGCCATTCTCGCTCCCCACCGCCGCCGAATCCCTAAAGAGCACCCATTCGGTCCGACGGAGCACACCACCAACTCCAACGCCGCCGTTCGCCGTCCCCTACGCCGCCGGGCCGTCCGCTCACAAGATCCCATCGGCCGTTCATCCAAATGAATCGAGGCTTGACGACGTTCTCCTACGCCGCGCTCCTCCACTCCGACGTCCCCAACGCCGCTGGCCGCAAGATCCCGCCCTCTTCGCCCCTTCCACGGTGAGAACTAATTATCCCTTTAGGTGTATGAGTTTTTTACCTATGAGAATGAGAACTAATTCGGCCGTTTGTCCTAGCCCCGCGTCACCCGCTTGATCCTCCTCCATGCCGACGGAGGACCGCCGCCACACCTCTGCCCGTCCGCCAGCCTCACGCCCGTCTTCCTCTTTCCGCCCGACGCCGCACCCGCCCCGCGACCTTGTCCTCTTCAAATCCTCCAAGACAAGATAGGAGCGCACGAGGCGCTAAAAGCTTGGTGAGTGCGTCGGTCCACACGCCCTTGAGGTGTTCGTTGAAATGCCCATCTCGGTCCTTTGCAACCTCGTGCTCGAATTGTGATTGAGATTCATGAGTTAGTGTTGTTCGAAATCCGGTTTGGATATTTTAAATATATATGCGTGCTTACCGTACAACTTTTATAAATTACATAGCAATATCATCCTATTTTGGTGACATGTATAGGCAAGCATGGTGTGGTGCGTAGTGTTTGTTGGTCGCGTGCGGGGATCTATCGACACGGGAAGATTGCTATGCTCAAGTCCAAGGCTACGCTAATAATTGTTACAAAAAATACAACACCGAAGGTGAAGCCGTCGTCGCCTACATGGTGCAAACTAGCCGCCCCGGAGATTGAAGAGAAGCCACCCCACATACTTATGAAGATTTGCGAGAATTGCCGCTTAATTGGTATTGGAAAGATGTCATGCTTTTATTTATGTCTATGACTCTATGGTCATTGGTCTTTTTATTTTAGAAGTTCATGTGGGCTTAGTTTCTAGAACATTAGGTGGATTTTGTTGTATGTAACCATTAAATCCTGTAATGTTTTGACGATATTAATGTATGATGATTTTTCGGATTTAAAAAGAGCTGAATTCCAAACGCCGGGTGGCATGGGCCCGACAAGTGAATGAGCAACAAACCGTAGTGTAACTATACCAAACACTATCGGGTTTGAATTACTAACCGTCATAGACTACGAAACATCACCATCGGCCGCATTAACCAACCGATAGTCTCCACTCTAATAACTTATTTGTCGGGTTGAGATCAGCCGGCGGTGTTCACGTAAAAAGTTCACCGACGGGTTCAAAGTAAGCCGCCATTGTTAGCTCTTCGATACACCGCCGGCTCGGTCTAACCCGATAGTGTTATCCCCACGATTCGCGTCGGTTCGTTAAAGCCCGACGGTGCTCCCAATATCAACTCTGCCGGTGACTTCGAACCCGCATTGCTTGGATCAAAAATGCTGCGGGTCGGTGGAACACCCGACGGTGTTGGTGACGATCTTATTTGCCGATTCGATATCAAACCGGCGATCTCTCCTCAAATCACCGCCGGTGTTTTGACCCGTAGTGTTTCAAACCCCACATCACTACCGCTATGGTTACGCGGTTCGGTTTTCGACAAGTGAAGGGGGTTGGAGTCCCAAGTTGATGGACAATTATGTAGTAGTGTCTCCATGGAGATTACTTATTTACGTGTCACGGTGGGCATCAATCAGCGTTGGGTATCATATTCGCTCGAACTTATCATCCTTACGCCGACTTCTCCTCTCCCACATAACACTATTGAAGCAATTGAAATCAGCCGTACTTCAACTTATCCTCTCACACACGAGTCGGCTCATCCCATGTGCTAGTGTACAAATTTGCAGTTTTGCACCTCATCATCTTGTTTGAACAACTTGCAGAAGAGAACCTGACGTTGTTTACTCAGTATGAAGTTACTTTCTAGTCTGAATTATTAAAATGATATTTTCTCTGATAGAGCAATTTCTTACGTATGTACTGAAACACGAACAACCGGCAATGGGAACGAAATAACAGGAAAAAAAAACTCGAACTAACGGAGGTAAATATAATCTATATCTATACCTACTACTAGAGAGAATTTCTGCCACTTTTTTTCGCTTTTTTTTTCTTGCCGCCTCTTTCCGTCCGTCCGTCTGTTTCTTTTTTTGAGAATTACACAAGACAACGCAGACACACTCACAACACGCACGCACACTCACCCCTATGAACACACGCGACGCCAAACCCTACCCCTATGAGCACCTCCGGAAGGGACCGGGCAGCCCCGGCAGATCGGAGATTCTCGAAGTCACCATAGCCTCGTCCGCCGACGGAACGCCGCTACCACTTAACGCACAACGCCGCGGTAAAATCCCGGAAAAATCCCAAGAAAGGTGCGAGCACCGTGATTTCAACCCCCGGTGGGTGGCCCCACCATTTGGACCGTCCTACCATTGGACTACAAGCCAATTCGCGTCCGTCCGTCTGTTTCCTTCCACCGGTTTTGACCAATAAAAAATAGTCAAGGGAAGTCCCACGTTCACCCGAACAGGGGAAAAAAACTGAGAAGGAAATTAGAAATCCACACGGCTCAACTAAAGCCCAATCTTATCTCGGGTCATGCCGCCGCAGCGCATCAGGACAAGTTTTTTTGCTGCCACGTAGAGACCACCCGGGTTTCTCAGTTGCAGAGTTTTGTTCCAAGTTTGATGGATTACAGCCGTCCATCATGAACCGAGGGCTCACATGGATCAGGGCATCAGATGGGCCTGTTTTGCCCCAACTGCAAGTGAAAGTGCAGCTCGGAACTCAGAAGTGGCTTCATGCGTGGCACATGGGGGCCGCTCCGGTTAATTGCCGCAGCCCATTATGTAAATGAGTTTTCTTTGTTATCTATATCTATACTTCTAGAACGTTCTAAAAAAAAATGTTGTTGCCACCTGCTCAAAAAAAAAAAAAAAAAAAATCTATACTTCTAGACTTAATAGGAATGTTTATTATTGCCAATATTACCTTATATATATACTAGAAAAACTGCGTGGCTTTTGGCTTTGCAAGCATGGCCATTTTTCCCCTTTGTAGTTAGTTACATACTTACATGAGTACTGAACCGAATTGGTCTTTATGCAATACATTAGTTTTATTTTTCCGTGATAATTGTAAATTATTATTTACCCATGGTTTTGTATGTGGAACGTGGTTTTTTTTTGTTATCTATATATGTTGAAGGTATTATTTAAATAGTATTTTGTTTTTGTTATTGAAATGGAACTTTCTTTTTTTTTCGTGGAGAAAGAAGGGGTAAAAGTATTTATTAAGGTGGGAGGAGCATAAGTAGCCGGAGCGTTAATGCAATTATGAAATGAGGAGAATTCGACCATGAATCATGAGGAGTTTTGAACAACTCGATTTTCTATTTTATGTTTCTATTTGATTTTCATATGTACCACTTAAAAATATAGGCAAAAATGTAAAGTTAAAACTTTATGATAAAATATGCTCTATTTTGGGTCCATTGCATAGATGTATTGATGAGGATTCAAAACAAATTGATTTTATATTTTATGATTTTTTTCGTGATTTACTACGCTAGTTTCAAATGTTTAGCAAATGTATTCGTAAATGGAAAAGAATAATAGATAAGGGAAACCAGTGTCGGGCCAAATTCGGCCCACAAAGGTCCAAGGACCCAATTGCAGGCCGGCTCATAAAAAGGCCCGGGTTATGAAGTTGATTTTGGTAAAGTTTGAGGGCTTTTTTGCAAGAAAATCTTAGAGAGGAGGCCGGACTGCGGGTTGTATTTTGCCATAGTTCGAGGACCTTTTTTGTAATTTTAGGGGGACATGCCCGATCGGGGCCGTCCGTACGACCAATCGAACGGCCGAGAAATGCGGTCGGCATTAGCCCGCTTGATAAGCCCGAGCTTGGACTCGGGTTTCGATAGGTAGATATTCTAAATGTCAATCTCATCATAAAATAATTTGTATATGTATTTTTAAAATATACATAGATAATATACTGATTTTGTCATCACTTTCTATTAATGCATGATAAAAAAATCCGTTGCAACACACCGCTGTACCGATGACGGAGACAACAAGTTTTTCCCGTTAAGCTCGGCGTGGGAACAGACTCCATCCTGCTCACTAATAGAGGAATTTCCCGTGGCAAATCGGAGATCGGGTCTCTATTGTCATCTCTAGATAAAAATAGGGGATGATGAAGCGGCATAATCGTCAAGTGTGTGTGAGTTGCAACTTAGTGTGCGCTGAGGATGTGTGATTTGCTTTTCCTATATAAATTCACGCCTCATGTAGGTTAATATTTTAATATATTATTAAAAATATGGTTGTTTCAATTAAACAAAACAAAGATAGCAGCTTTAGATGATCGCGACGATATCTATTATAATATACGGACACAATTACTATTAAAATGTGTAATAAATACTAAAATTTTTCATCCCGGTGTAACGCGACGGGCATGTTTTACAAGATATTTTATAAATTATAAACTGGCTAACACGCTATATATGGCCGGCCTATCATATTGGCCTCTTCTTAATTATTGACCCTGAAGTGCACGTACGCATGGTTTGAATTGTTTCCCACGCTCCATTTCGCTTCTCAACAACAACCTTCTCTTTGTTCCATGAGCCCTGCTGTCTATTATGGAATCGAATCGTCCTCCGTAGCGCTCACCGTAACTGATCCTTTCCATGTAGCAGATCCACTGTATTGTGGCATTATCCTGACATGGGCTACCGCCGTTCGGCCGTCTCCTTTCTCCACAAGGACTGAGACAATATATATAATTGTCAGGCAAAATGTACGGTTGAACAACTTAGAATTGAAAATTTTGGAGTTTTTTTTTTTTTTTTTTTTTTTTTTGTATATGCATGATCTGTTTAGAATGAAGAAGAAGATTAGCATAAAATAGACAAATAGTACGTCCAGTGATGTGTTACCAGCTGGAAAATCGGTGTTGAGAGTGACCAGAGGAGAAGGCCGCAGAGGAGCACGACGACGGGGACGAGGTGGACGAGGGCGCGAGCGAGGTCGGCGCGCGAGGCGTCCAAGGCCTCCTTCTTGGCCACGTCTGACCGCGGGTCATACGTCGGCAGCTGGTCCACGTCCATCACGCCCGTCGCCGTCGAGCTCGGCCCCGGCGCCGTCGCCGTCGAGCTCGGCCCCGGCGCCGTCGCCGCCACCCCGGTCGCCACTAACGGTGACACGGACGACGACGACGACGACTGCAGGTAATAGCTCGACGACCGGTGCATCTCTCTTCCCTCAGGTACGAGCAGCTCGTCGTGTGCGGTTTGTTGGCGTGCGTGTTATGGAATATTAGAAGCAAGCCACTTGTGCTGCTGCGTCGCCAGCAGCTGGCTGGCTTCGCGCAGGTCTCGCTAGCATGTTTCCTCCGTGCCCGCCATTGACACACCATGCATGGGTCCTTAATGTTAGTGATGCTGATAAGTGGACACTGGGAAGTCGTGACTCTATTCTATACTCCCTCCATATTGAAAGGAAGTCGTTTTGGAAAAGGCCGGTCAAACATTGGGAACATAAATGATTAATAACTTTTAAGTCGTTGAGTTTTTGAAATGTGAAAATCATATCAATAGATTTGTCTTGAAAAATACTTTCATAAAAGTATACATATATAATTTTTTAATAAATATTTTTGATAGAAAAGAGAAGTCAAAAGTTGCACTTTGGAGGCCGTGTCGATGTCTAAACGACTTCCTTTTCAATATGGATGAAAGTATATAGAAAAATGGTGGGTCATAGATCCCATCTGGCATTTTGAATCTTTCTAACAAATTGTTGAAAGTCGCATGCAGAGAAGAAAGAACAAGTTTATTTGAAGTAGATGTGGCTATCTTCATTTTGAATAAAAAACTCTTTAAGAAAAATATACTAGAAAAGAATATTACAACTGATAAAGACGAAGTAAAGGATGGGATGGGATGGGATCAAATAAAACTTCATGTCCCACTTGCCTTGCTTCTATCTGAATGTTAAAAGTTCACTTCATTTACAATGCAAGTTTACTAAATTTCAATCTGCTCTGCAGGGTAAGGTTCTTCATACTTAACTGACAGAATTTGAAACAGGATTTTCAGCATCTGCAGGACTTGATTCCAAATGTTTCAAGCTAACTGATCGGAAATACATGATGTTTCCAACTGGAGGTTTGAACAAGCAGCAAGCAATCCTGGCTGTTGGAACATCAACTATTATTACTGGTCGGAGGGAGTATATTATTTGTAGTATCATCAGGCACGACTCCACTGCTGAGCATTTTATCATGCAATTGGAATGCCTCTTGCAGCTTACCATCACGGATGTGTGCATTTATCAGCATGTTATAAGTAACAGTATTTGGACACACATCTAATCTTCTCATATCATCCAATAACCTCTTAGCACCATCAATGTCTCCACTTCGGCAAAGACCATGGATTAGCGCCGTGAAAGTTTTATCATCAGGAATATTGTGATTGGCCAACATCTCTGAGTACAGTTCCAAAGCAAAGGCCACATTGCCAACTTTTGAGAACCCATCAATTAAGGTTGTATAGATTTCTGTATCAGCAACAATTCTTTGTTTGATCATGCTATAATAGAACTTCGAAGCTTCTGCCATCATTTTCAAGTTCTTGTACCCTGTAACAAAACTATTGTAGACAGTGACATCTGGTGTTAAACCGTCTTTCAACAGAAGAACCAAAAATGGAGTCTTGCGAGGCATATTCCCCTGTTTGCAAAATGTATCTATGAAAGCATTGTATGCAGCGATGTCAGGTTGAATGCCATTGCACCTCATGTAAATGAGCAGCTTCACTGCGAGATCACAGCAGTTGGTCCTACAATAACCATCTATAAAACTGGTATATGTTACTATATTGGGGGCTATACCTTTCTCACACATCTGCTGATACATAGCCAATGCAGAGCCCATCATACCAGCTTTCACAAATCCATTAATGATACTATTGTATGTCATTGTGGTTGGAACAAAACCTTCACTTAAAAATCTCTTCAACATTTCATCAACCCTTAAAAAACCACGATTGTCCATGCAAAGTCCATTTATTAGAATGTTATAACGTATACTCATTGCAAGAAACTCCATTCTGATGCATTTCATTAAGAAGGGCATAGGCCTTGTCAAAAGCTTTCTTCTTGATGTGCCCTTTCATCAGAGTTGTGTAAGTGACCTCATTTGGTGGGAATCCTTTACCAGGCATCTCAGAGTATAACTTGAGTGCTTCATCCATGCACCCCTTCTCACAGTACCCCAGCAGCAGGCTGTGGTATGTCACAATAGAAGGTTTGACACCTGCTTCCTTCATCTTATCCCATAAGTTGACTGCCTCATTGAGTTTGTGATGCTTACTGAGCCAATGAATTAGACAGCCGTATGTGAAGACATCCGGTACCCCAGTATCAACCACAAGACCAAACAAGGCGATGGCATCCTTCCACTGTTTGTCTCTTAGGAGGCCTCTGATCACCAAATTGAACTCATATGTGCTTGGCAACAATCCCTGCTCTATCATCTGGCGGCATAGCTTATATATCTCATCTGTCATCCCCTCTGCATCACAACCTTTGATCAGGACCCCATATGTCACATTGGTTGGTGTCACACCATCCCTGACAGCCTCATCAAACAAATCTAATGCTTTCCCAATTTCTCCATGCAAGCAATACCCGTGCATCAACGTCGTCGCAAGAAACACATCCATCTTCTTCCCCATGGCTAGCAGTATCTGATCCTTCAGCCGCAATGCCTCATCCATCCTCCCGACCTTCACAAGCACATCCACCACAGAATTGTATGTTGAATCCCACGGCTTGAACCCCGCCTCCCTCATCTTCCCTAGCAGCTGGACTGCCCGGTCTGCATCGCGTAGCTTGCACAAACCTGCGATTATGATGCCATAGACCCGCTCGTCGGGCTGGACCCCGGCGCTGGCCATTTCATCAAACAGCCTGATGGCGTGACTGTGCATCCCTCCCCTAACGCAGGCCCGCATCACGACGTCGTACATCTTCGCATCAGCGTAGTACCCCTTGCCCCGCATTTCGTCGAACAGCGTGAGCGCATCCATAGCAGACGCGCCCCGTGTCGTGGCGACGAGCAGGTCGGTGCGAGACTTCACGTCCGGGACAACGCCCCTGGTGACCATGCGAGAGTATGCGGCCGCGGCAGCCGTGCAGTCGCTGGCGGCTCGGGAGAGGCAGGTGAGGACGTAGCTGAGGAGCGTGACCGCGGCCGGCGAGCCAGCGTCCGCAGCGGAGAGGACCGCGTCGACGAGCTCGTTCGGCGGGAGGCGCGTATCCAGCGCAGCGGAACGGAGCAGATGGAAGGCGTGCGGGCCGTCGGGCGAGGAGGCGAGGAGTGCGCGGAGGGGAGGAAGCGAGGTCATCGGTGACGCCGTGGCCATGGGCGGCGGATGGTCTGGCGAATTGGGTGGAGAGGGGCTGGGCATCGCTCTGCGGCGGCGGGGCCGGAGAGGAAGGTGCCTCTGTGGAGGTGGTGGTGGCGGCGGCGGTGTTAATGCTGCGCCGTGGGAACAGTGAGGAGGCGGCGGCGGCGAGGAGCCGTGGCGGCCGCATGGTGGCGCCGAAGGGGTTCAGCCGCTCAGAACTTCAGGGTTTTCAGAATCTCTTCGTTCTTGTTCAGTTTCGTCAGAACCCCAGCACTTTTAGAAATGAAGTTCAGAAATCGCTTTGTACGAAAATTGAACTAGTGATCTCTAATAATGCATTCTGATTACTTTTTAGAAATTGCTACAGATTCAACTGGTGATAGCTACTCTGATTGGTGAAAGACAGTACTAACAGAAACTTCAGCAGAAGTACACTTGTTCCAGTGGGTGTTTCATGTCATAGTGTAGACAGATTTAGATTTTACTCCCTTCCAAACTGTAAGTCACTTTGGTGTATCCATTTTACTATGCATCTAAATAAAATAATATATCTATACATAGTAATACGGATGAACCAAAAAAAATCAAAACAACTTACAATTTAAAATGGTGAGAGTATTCTAATCGGTTCATTTAAAACTTTTATCATATCGCTCTTTATCAACCACGTAACTTTATTTATTAATGCTCATAAGACTCCTGAAACCAACCCCCCCCAACACACACACACACAAAAGAAGAAGAAAAGCATAATACATAATACGAAGTTAGTCTTGAATTTGACGATGTTTGCGACATAGATTCTTCATTGAGTATCCGTTTATACTTGCTATACATATTTTATATCATAAATATTGCCAAGCTTTAAATAGTTCAAGTAAGAATAGAACTAGAATTGTATCGAGGAAGTAGGTTTCAAGTTCCTTAAAGCTCAGAACAACAATTATTACAACAGCCTCATCCAGGCACGCATCAATGGGTCACATGTTACAATTCCAAAATTCATTCACCGTGACAATACAGGCATGTGATGGAGGGAGGTATGCGCAAAAACAGCTTCTCTATTGAATGGTACATTTTTGTTGATACATATATTGTGCAGTTGCGCCTACATGGTGTCCTCACCAAATGGTCAAACCATAGTCCCCAAAACCTACAAAGTGGGTTGCAATGTGAGAATCATCTTTCGAATGAGCGTTACCATACCCAAGCAATAAGGTTCAAAAATGAACTGGAGATCAACACATGTAAACCCACAGAGAAGTGCAGAAGAACATATCATACTTAAATACTAACCTGGCTTAAATCAAGTATGGAAAAGTTTCAGCAGATTGTAGTCAGTGTTTGTGCCAGGTTAATGTCACCAGGGCCGACTGGACTCTATGCCTCATGCCTCAGCAAAAAGATAATGCAGCAAAGGACCCACAACTGCTATACTCAGACTATTACCCAGCATAGCATACCTGCAACAAGAGGATTACAAAACCTATATGACAAGCTGCAATTATAAACACTATTTAGATAGTGACCCCATTATTTCTTACGAAACAAATAGATTTAACTCTCATGCTTCTTATATGTACTGCAATTCAAATGATCTTGTAGTTTACTGAAGCAACTCAGAAGTGTATAATGGAACCTAAACTCACTGTTGCCTAAGGCTTATGTGCTCCGGGGAAGTGGAAACTTGAAGGGAAGGAATGGAAATTGGCGACCTGAAAAATTATATAAACAACATCAAGACCGGAGGAAGGATTTAAAGAACTGAAGTGTAAAGCGGGCAGCTACCTCTCGAGGGGTGAAGAATCGTAGGCACAACTCCTTCAGGGGAAGAAACTTGAAGCTTCTCCTCAGGAACCCATTTGAGGTTCTAGTATTTGAAGTAAGTTTCTCATTAGGCAAAAATCAGACACCATATAAATGAGTGAAATCTAGACAAAATGAGAAGAGTGATGATAATGAATCTTACTTTCAGATGTAGCCAACAAGGAGCCTGTCCCTTCACATAACGATAGTAGCTTTTAGTGAAGCAGCAGCACCGCTTAGATTCAGGGTATACAATATCTTGCAAGTAGTCAAGGAGTCACCACAATACCAAAATCAAAGATTACTAGAAGTTAATAAAAATAATAAATGTAACATACCAAACAAACCACATTAATAAACAATAAAAACTGATAAAGAAGGTAACTCAATACAAGAAAGAATCAAGGATACCCATAGCATTCCCCCACCGCTCAATCAAGTTTATTGGGACCATGTAATCTTGCAAAATTGACTCATTTCGAGTGCCTCCATCAGCCTCCTTGACTACATAAGATACAGTGTCATTACAACCACAAATCAGCTTCTTCAAATAAATCATGTAAACTTAACAACGTTAGACCTTACTGTACAGCCTGGCAAGTGAGCCTTCCTACTTACCAAGAAAATCTTTTATCGGCTTACAAACTGGCTCCAGCTCTTCTTCAGTTTGGTGGTCACTACCCTGTGTTGTACTGTTCAGTGTCAAGCTTAGGCACATAGGTGTCTGGAGCAACTTATTGTTGACCGATGCATTTGAAACTGCATAGGTTCTCGTTTTAGCCTGTTGATAAAAAAACCAGCTGTAGTTACATAATTGATCCATACAATCCAGTGGATTTATCACTTATCAGAAAATGCCTCACACAGACACAGTTTCTCATTTCTGAAGGAGTGTCTTTTTCAACACACTAAGAAAAAGAACCATATTTTATCGTAAGCAACAGATTCCCTGAGAGGCCTGGACATCACTCAGGTAATAGTCAACTAAGTGATGGGAAAATAAAAATAAAGGTTGTGAAATGCCATGACAGTATAACATGTCAAACACTTAAAAGTTCTCACCAAACAAAAGTAGCGAGGTCTAGAATATGGGACACCAAACTGTAAGGGGCTTAGGATGAATTCTTGTGTGTTAAAATTGAGACTTGAAAGGACCTCCAGCAACTGATCATGTGTATCAGACACCTGGCATAAAACGAACACCGCAGTTGAGAAGTTCGAGTATTAAAACAAAAAAATCCAAATAAAGTTTATACCAACCTCGAATCCAACTACGTTTTCTACAAATAACATTTGTGGAGGATAGCTCATGTCTTGCATGAGGTTGAGAATCTTGATGAACGAAAATGCACGAGCATCAGCTGAATGCTTCTGAAGTCCTACGAAGGTTGATCCATGAACCAAAACTGAAAAAAGAGAATATAGCGCTAGAATATATATATTACTGAGAGGGAAACCTTGCCGTGTGTATGGCTGGCATGGAGGGAGAAAGAAGCCATGCATGTGCCTTGTATTTGTCTAAGTCACTAGCAGTGAGTGTTTGAATGTTCCCCTGCAGTACAAGATGATGCATGTACATACAGTTAATAAAACTATAACAGCATAGTTCAATTCATTCTTCACAGTCAAACTAAAACACAAAAACCAATGTGTAGGTAGAATGGTAATATCCTTCTGAAGGTGAGGTACATGACCCAAGTGCATAACTCTACACAAATGAGAAATACAAGTGACCAGTGACCATGCCCCCTCTGAACATCAGGCAGCATAGCCAAGGTTCTGACTGAATCTTCAGGTGATCATCACAACTGCAATCTTTTGCCTTGCACCTAGGCTCGCACTTTCGGTTGCACTAGACACATACTAACACATTGTCACATTCTATCTCGGTACGAAAGAGCATAAGATTTTGGGGAGAAAACGGAGCGCACCTGGCAGGGGCGGTGGCCGAAGTTGTGCTCATAGACGTCATTGGCGACGTCGTTGATGTCGAAGGCTTCCACCACCTCCGCCCGCACGCCCGACACCATCAGGGGAGTACCTCTGCAAGCAAGGGGAAGGCACCGAAACCCTAGCCGCCGTTAGATTAGATAGATAGATGACGGAGCGAATTGGAGGAGAGAGCAGAGGGTATTCGATAGTACCATGCCGCCGATGCCGCTGTAGAACTCGAGCACTCTCCATGGTGCCGGCGCCTCCATCGCCTCCGGCAGTCGCGCTCGGCGCGGCGCGTGCAGGCTGCAGCAGCTGTTTGGAACCTCCTGGCTCCTGGTCCGCTGACGTTGCCGGAGAGTCAAACTACGGTCACGGCTCACTGTGCCAACGATGCTCCTGTTTTTCACTCCCCCTCCTTCAATAACTCAATTATTAATTTATTAGAGTTGTTTTAAGTTAATACTATAAAATTCTCCCTCTCCCCGAATAAACTCAAATTATAGAGTTTTTTTTTCAAGTGTTTTGTTAAAAATTTTTACCAAGTTTATATAAAAACGCTAAAATTTATGACTTGACAAAATGGTGTAATTAAATATACCATAAACTATATTTTCATGATAAATATGTATACCTTTTTCTATAAATTAGGCCAAACATTAAAAGTTTAACTTAATGTAGCCCTAAAATTGATTTATCCAGGGATTCAAAGGTATTTATTTATTTAGTTTAGCTTCGTCCCTTTCACAATCCGGATCCTTTGGTGAAGTGATTGGGGCATGACTGCTTACCTATCACTCTAAGGCCTTGTTCCTTTGCATAGGATCCAATCCAGGTGGTGTTTGGATCTGGGATTATGATTGAGTGGATCCGTGTTTGTCACTCATTCTGTGTCTGTGTCCATTCCATGTATGTTTTGTTCAGTTAGCTCTATGTGTTATTCTCTATCTGGCACAAGATTGGATCTAGGTTAGGAGCATGTTAGCCCATAAAGTAGGCACAAAATCAACAAAGCATCTACAATACCAGGCAAATCTTGTGACCATTTCTTGCAACTTCTTCCACAACCGAACAAAATCTAACCAGAATTTAAGTCGCTAGGCAATAATGATCACAATTGATGATAAATCGTGAATGAAAGAACATGACTCTTGCAACTTGAACAATGTTCTTTGCTTACGCACATCAAAGTTAATTTTACATCTAGGAGCCACGAGATTCTAAAGGTAGACCGAACACACATGTGCCAGGGGTTCGAGGTTTTCTGACTGGGGGTGATGTGGTCCTTTCTATCTAGAAGCCGGAGCGGTTCTCCCCCTACTGATTTTTAGATGGGACTTCTTTCTCCATACACAATTTGTTTGCATATATATATATATATATATATATATATATATATATATATATATATATATATATATATATATATATATATATATATATATATATATATATATATATATGGAACCGGGGTCCAAATAGATTCAGTCCCCACTTTCCTGTTGAGCAGGCAAACACGTCCACACCCCGCCGTTCGGTCAACCCGAGCAAACCCATGCGCATTTCTCATTTGCTCTCACTCCCAGGCCGAGGCCCGGCCCGATTATTTTTCCGCCGATGCCGAGGCCAACTCCCCGCCGCGTTCTCTCGACGGTTCCAAATCCGCTTTGGCGGCCCCTTTCCCATTGGCTCGCCGCGCGTCTCCTAGTCCCCCAACTCCGTCACGTCGCCCGGCCTGGCCCGTCCCTCCGCGGCTTGGCGGCGTCGATGCGGCCGTGACGACGCTCACGCAACTGGCGGCGTACGGCAGCGATTCCTTCGACGAACAGGGCAGCGACCTTGGCGTCGGATGGGATAGCCCACCCCGGGACGTAGCGGCTTGCTCCCAGCGGCGACCGGCCTTCCTCCACCGGCGAAGCCCTTCGCCAGCCCGAGCGCCTCGGATCGCGATGGCGCGGGCCCTGCTCCCTCCGTAGCGGTGACCTTGCTCCCCCCGGCGTCGTGCAGCATGCTCCCTCTAATTACACACGGCGGCCCTTACCTTTGGCGGGCGAGGCGGCGTGGCCATCGACCGCCCCGTCACGCTAGGCCATTGCGCGGGGCTGACCTACTACCCGCCCGGCTCGACACGCCGCCCGGGAGGCACCGTCCGCGCCGCCTCAAGCTTGGTCCGTCGGCCGCTTCTCAACGCCCGTCGGCCGGCATCCTCAACTACCCCTACCGAGGCTGAGATTTCCGGGCAATTGGCGCCCCGGAGAGCTGGCTGCCTGACTGTGTGGGCAAGAGGGACGCCTTGGCATGTTCAGCCCCCCTTCACAGGTATCATATCCACATGATTTTTTTTAATCTTGGCTAAATCTGTGGAGGGAGAGTTGTTATCTTCTCACATATTAATAACCTGACATGAAATTTCGTGGCGTCTGCAGGATCCACAAAGGGAGGCAATAGACATGTAATTCATTGTAACGATGTATGATTATGTGCATGCTGCGGGACAGATCAGCCCCTTAGATGTAATCCTATATTGCCTCACATGATTTCTTTCTGAAGTTTCGTTTCATACATGGAGAGGGAAGATTTGTAATCCTATATTGCCTCACATCATTCTAAACATGATTTTACTGTATTCCTTGGTTGCATCAGAACATACACTGATCTTACTATAATTCATTGCATTTACGTGGTTATCTTAAACTGTGTTTTTGTAAATCAATATGCAATCGAGATGAAAATAACTGGTTCCTTCTTTATCGTAATTTGTCTTTTGTGCATCCATTTTTTTTAGTGTTTTGTCTTTTGCCTGATTAGCTGTGATTTTCTCTCGAATACTCTGATTAGCTGTGATGATTAGAGCATTCCAGTTTCTGCTGTAGCCATTATTATACTGAATTTTGAGTGCTTCTTATTTACCACCATTCCAATCATTTTTCTTCCCACATAAAACCTGCAAATATCCGTGATGGGTGATAGCCGCTGCAGCTCTGAATGATATAATCTATACCTGTCAGCACAGTAGAATACTTGAGGTTTGTGTTGCTGATTAGTGATTAGTCCAGGCCACAAACAAATGGGTGCAGTCCTGCTATTTTCATGAGAAAGGAGCTATACAAAGAAAATTACTACTATATATTAGAGAAATGAATCCATTAAAAGTAATCTTACTATATATTCAGACATGAAATTAGTTGTAGGATCTTTTGTTGGTTAAAGAGTCAATTTAATTAGTCATCAATATATCAACGTACAACGAATTTGTGGACTTTAGTCATCAATATATCAACGAATGTGTGGATTTATAGATGGTGTTCCACTGAAAACATTTTATGTTTTCTTCTGATGTGACACTTTACCACCTGGGTGCTTATTATCTACAGCTGCTCTTTCGTGTAATTTGTTAATGTAGCATCAGTGCCCACCATAGACAGTTACATTTCACATTGCAGTCAACTATGTCTTTGGCTTTGCCAACCAAAAGTAACATTCTATAATTCAATGTGCTGAAGCATGCATATCAGTTGATGAATGTGGGGATCGTATTTTATCTCTGACAGATCATTATTAGCAACAGGCGTAGGATAATTTTAGATTACGCAAGTATAGTTTCCTGTTTCCTTGAGGTTATGATTCTATTTATATGACCACAAAAGTTTACACCCATGCAGAATGATGATTTGCCATTTTTCTTGTTTCTGATCCACAATTTCTTATGTTACAACTATTGTTTCCTTTATAACATCTGCAAATCCGTATGCATTGCGTACTGTGTTATTAATTATGAAAGTTCCTTTTACTGCTTTCTTTTGTTCTGCTTCTTTTGACAGGTGAAGCAATTGGCGGTCATTGGAGAGGGGCAATAGAAGAGAGGGATGCATTCGTTTTGTCCTTTCTTTTTCACATTCACATAAAAAAAGCAATATAATTTGGCATGAGTTGCTTTCTGTTAGGCAAAGTCTTGGAAGTACATCTGGCAATATCTAACAAGTCTTCATCCTCTCGAGGCCATCAGCTCCCAAGAAAAACCAAGGAATGAAAGCATGGAAAAGAGATTGACTCTGTTCATGGCTGTAAAAGTTGTGTATTTTGTAGTCTCCTTTGTTTAGCTGACAACATTGTCAAAGCCTATACGTATTTTGATACGGTAGATGATGGTATTTTTTTCTTCTATATGACTTGAAGCACGGGCTTTTATTTCCATCTGATTGCACAAAATTGCAACGGCCACACAGTGAAAATTTCTCCCACACGTGCCACCTCACGCGCGCGCGTCTCCTCGCCACACTCCCCCTCCTTCCTGCCGCGGCGGTCTCCGCACGCACGGCCGCCTCACGCGCACTTCGCCCAGACCCGATCTCTCCTCCGTCCATCAAACCCTTTGCACGAACCCCGACGCGCATCACAACCACCCCACCCCATTCCCCGGCCCGCCGCCTGAACAGCCAGCCACTTCCCGTCTCCCCTGCCCGGCTGTGCCCTTATTATTTTTCCTCTCCGCCGTCTCCGTCCTCGGGTCAAATCGAATCGAGCCCATCCATCTCCATTTCCGCCGCCGCCGCCGAGCGAGACAGTCCCCGACCCCGCCCATCCACCACCATGTGGCGCCGCCTCCACACCCTTGCCCCCCGCCTTGCGCAGGGCTACCGCCGCCGCCGCCGCTGGCGGGGCCCCCGCTTCCTCTGCAGCCCGCGCCGCGCCGCTCTCCTCGGCGGCCGCCGCCTTCCG
Organism: Hyparrhenia diplandra; assembly: GCA_015847255.1. Taxonomy (NCBI): domain Eukaryota; kingdom Viridiplantae; phylum Streptophyta; class Magnoliopsida; order Poales; family Poaceae; genus Hyparrhenia; species Hyparrhenia diplandra. The sequence continues at coordinate 130,412 of JADLZK010006856.1, forward strand.
CCGCACCAGCCCGCTCCTCTCAGGTAAGGATCTCGTATCCCCCCGGATCTCGATTCCCTGGCGGCGTCCGGCGCTGATCCAAGTGGCGGTGGCCGCGTGGGTGTGGGTGTGCTGCAGAGGACAAGCCGGCGAGGGTGGAGGACGTCATGCCCATCGCCACGGGGGCTCGAGCGGGAGGAGCTGGAGGCCGAGCTCCAGGTGAGAGATGGTCCGGTCCTTGCTCGGGGCGCCGTTCGGGGGCCTCTGGAGTGGAATGCACGTCCGATTTGGGGGTATGTGAAACGGCTTCTGATTCCTCGATCTGGCCTGGGTTTTGCAGGGGAAGAAGCGGTTTGACATGGATCCCCCGTCGGCCCCCTTCGGTACCAAGGTTAGTTGGCCCTCGTAGATTTGACTGTTGTTTCTGATGTTCCTGGATCGGGATTATACATACATGGAGGCTTTTCGATATTTGTTATGATAATTAGGTTCTTCATTATTTATATTGTATTGAAATGTCTGCTGTATAGTTCTGATAATATTTGGTAATAACATTTGGATTATTGGGCAAAATACTTACAAGTGGTCAGATTTGCATTGTGCCGCAAACTATTTGCATTATTATGCATTACTATTAGTGAAAATGTGCTATGTTGTGTCATCTCAGTACCTTATTTATCAGAAATTCAGAATCCATGCTTTGTTGTCTGACTATTATGCTCGGATAATGAACAACAATCCTGTTTGTCACATTGTTTTAAAAAAATTGGCGTTATGTGTATGGCTGGTGTTTCTTTTAAAATCTCTACCTAGCCATGTTTTCTGCTGAATTTTGTTGCTACTGAATTGTGTGATTATTCAAATCATTCACATTTTCCCAGCTAATTTTATGACGAGCTGTGAGGCTTTTGACCTTGGCTGCTTTACAACAAGTTGCTTTCCACATGCTAGACATACTATAGTTGTTTTTAAAACTGCCATGCATTAAACACCATACTACAATTGCAGCCTGCTTAAAATCTATCGGGCTAACAGTGCAGTTCAATTTTGAGATTACACAATAGCTGTGTTTCTAGTTGGACCAGCTGAAATTATTGATCTATATTCATGCTTACTTCTGGAAAATCTATCGGGCTAACAATACAGTTACTTTTCCATTTCAAGTTACTTCTGGGATAGCCATTGTGTTATGCTCTTTGCCCTACTCACATGACACCAGTGTGAGAGGTGATGATGGTAAATTAATAAAATTGTGAGATGCAATTGATTACTTAAAACCAATTATGCTTGTCAAAAATGACTTTATGACAGATGTCTATCGTGGCAGTGCTTTCATTATTATGTTTGGTTCTAGAGAGCCATTGGTCACACTGATATTCTGATACAAGTAATTTTTGGCTTGATAAGTACTGTATGGCTGTAAGAGTATGCTATTTGGGATGTATTCTGTTTAAGAATGCTATATGGACTAAAAAACTTGATAGTTAAATGGTGCAATTGAAAAAATTTAACTGTTTAAAATCCATGTTGCATATGTTTTGATATGTAACTCTGCCTTGATATCAAGTTTTTCATATTATATTTATCAAATGGCCTTATGTAAGAGTCTTAACATCAACTTGGATTTAACTTCCTCAGTCTCTGTGAGCTGTAACATTTGTAGTGCTCTCAAGGTTGTAACCTGTCAGTGTCATGCCAATGTTAGTTTTTCATCTGGGGTGAACACGATCAGCCTGGTTGTGGTAGTATGAAGAACATGAATCAAAGAACCAGCATATTAGGTCATTTTTGTAACTTGGTTTGACCTTGATTTCCCATCTCTTTTAAGGATGGTCTGTTTGTTTTGTTATTGAGTTTTTACATATCCATTCTATCAAGGAAATGGTTCATTGGCCTGGAGACATTGTTGTTACCATTAAAGCATCACCTTGCAATGCTGTCATGTTTTCTCCTGCTGTGTACCACTACCTTCTCTTTGTACAAACACTGGTCGTCTGGTCTGCAATTTTAGGTGTTACTTTCTGTTGACACAATTAGTGGGCTGTTAGATAATCTGCTTTTTTCTCTGTAAATTGAGTGTTGGATGTAAGCACGAAGAGTTTTGCTGTTCCGCCTTCTTTTCTTACCTCCAGAACTTCTGGATTTGAACATAGAGAGTCTGTTACATTTTTTCTTGTGTACTCTGCGTTATGTTTTCATTGCTTCTTTTGATGCTGTTCCTGCAGGAGGAACCAGCTGTCATTGAGTCCTACTATAACAAGCGGATAGTCGGTTGCCCTGGTGGTGAGGGAGGTAAGTCAGTGTTGTCCTCGCCCTTTCATTTTTTGTAAACTAAAATAAATTGCTGTTGTGAACCAATTGTGTAACAAATTGTTTATTTTTACCTTACCTCACCTGCTTTATTTGCAGAGGATGAACATGATGTTGTATGGTTCTGGTTGAAAAAAGATGAGCCACATGAGTGCCCAGTCTGCTCACAATACTTTGTGGTAATTTGAATCGCTAAATTGCTGTTTCATATACTATAAGTTTTTGCTATACAAGTACACTGCTGTGCTACTCCCATTGTTAATTAATGGTTTGGTTGCTTGATTTGTGCAGCTTAAGGTTATTGGTGATGGTGGAGATCCAGATGGTCATGACGATGATGATGATGGACATCACTAAGGATGCCTTATGGTTCTAAAAATAAGAATTTGATGAGGCAGATGAATCCAGTATACTTCTTTTTCTAGAACCAGACTGCTCCACGGCATCCTTGTTTATGAATAGACATTTGGCCATCAAGCAGGTGGTAGTTTTCACCTAGGATTTTGTCCAAACAAAAGCTATTTGAGATTTGACCCATGCATTTCTTTAAGAGCATCATCAAATAAAAGATGACTGCATCAGATTGCCTTCTTTTGTTACTGTATGGCCATCGGGTGTGATGGACATGTAATATTCAGTCATGGAACAGACCTATTTCTTTATTTAGTGTGCTGAGAAGTTTGCAAAAGGCCTCCAATATCTTTGACAGGTTTCAAGCCAGAGTTTGATGATCTACAATTATATGAGTATATTATCTTAATCATTGTGCTGTTCTATAATAATCTTCATGGTGCCGTTTTCATATTGAGTACAGCTACATCATGTATGCTGTTTAGTGTTAATCGTTCCTAGTCCGGCTACAGATCACTGGATCTAGCTTCCCTTGATGATCCTGCTATGTATGGCATGTCAGTGCGTTGCACATGTCACCTCTGGCAGTTTTTTGCGTTAGAAATCATCTGTACAAACTATAAAATGAAGTGACACAAGTTGAATGTAACGAGTGACACTAGTTAGATTAATTATTGGTTTTCTGGAACATTTGCATTCTTGATTGCGTTTGATCTTTGATTCATGAGATGGATGGACATCTTGTTGACAGTGGGTTGGATATTGTTGGTCCCTTCACCCAAAAGCTTATGTGTATCACAAAACTAGTCCATGTATTTCAGCCGAAGCAGCAGATGTCGTATAATGTAACACCCAGCCCGTGGCATGAAATTCTTCAGAGCTAGGCAAATGACTTCACACTCAGCATAGATTGGACGAACAGAACGCGTCCCAGGGTTGTATACTGGAATAAGATACCAGGGGTCCAGGGCCTTTGAGACATTGACTATTGAGCACAAGAGAGACTGTTGTTGTTGACAGCATTCAGAAACAAAGAGGTTCTGTTCTGCATCACTTCACTTGTTCCGCGTCGACCACCTGTCGTGCCAGCACGAGTTGCATAGCGAAATTCGGGTTTGGACGAATGGGAATTCGGGTTTGCCAATACAAAAGGAAGCAGAAAAGGGGAGGAGGCAATCTGCTGCTCATCTTTGTTCCATTCTTCCCATGCATGGCCTTTTTCCAATCCTAGCAAAAAGGGTCGCCTTTATCATGTGTGATCTCGACGACAATGCTACATTTTCTTTCCTAGCTGCAGTAGCCGATTTGAGTTGCTAATTGGCCTGTCTGCCCAACTGGTTACAGCACCTCGATCTTCTCTGCATTTCATACTACCAATCACACTTAACAGAAGCCACAAACATCATCTCATGCACTGTCAGCTACCAGCGGATCTAGAATCAGACTGTTACTCAAAAGTAGTCCACAGTGAATAAAGTAATGCCTACCAGTTAGCTGAAACACTATGACCAGTCGAGTAGTCCATAGCAAAAGGTACCCACTACCGTAAACCGGACATTTTGTGAGAGTGCAAAAAGTCACGAAAAACGGTTTCACTCTCACGAAAACAATGCGTGAGAGTACCCCGTCATGCATCACCTCTTACGGTATTAGACTCACGAAATACACATTTTTATGAGAGTTCACAGCCACGGATTATTTTTATGAGAGTTCTCCATGACGGCCACTCCCATGAGAATAACGTTGCCACCAGATTTGCATCAGTATTTTCATGGCGGTTTTTAGTTGTATTTCGTGAGAGTTCACCATCATGAAATCATTTCGTGAGAGGGAAGGGTATTTCATGAGAGCTCACCGTCATGAAGTTAATTCTTGAGAGTTGATGTATTTTTCGTGAGAGTTCACCATCATGAATTTCGTGAGAGGAAGGGTATTTTGTGAGAGCTCACCGTCATGAAACTATTTCCTCGACAGGAATGGTATTTCATGAGAGCTCACCGTCATGAAGTTAATTCGTGAGAGTTGGGCCATTTCGCAGGAGCTCGTCATGAAATTATTTCGTGAGAGTATCAAACACACAAAGAAGATATTATTTCGTGAGAAAACAACACCACGAAAACAAGTTATTCCATGAGAGTATAAACCACCATGAAAATTACCAATGGAGCTGAGGAATAAATTTTGCACATATATAAAGCCAAATCTCATTCCAACACATCCATGAGTAATTTCCATGTGACATTAAAAGGATAATGTCATTGTCATGTGTACAAACATACACCTATACTAAGTCAGGTGCTACACATCCACTAAAGTTGTGAACAATGACTTGGTCTTACTTCTATTCCACGCATGATGACGCCTTCCACCACACAACAACGATGACTCTTAGTTCCTGCATGCTTGTCCGCACAACGGCAGCTCTCAACTCTGAGATCTTCCACAACACCACCTCCTAGCTCCTTTCCTGTAAGATGAAAAAATTAGATGAGAATTAGCCAAGCGTTGATGCCAGCATGAAGTGTAATATAGCAATTTAGCCAACTAAACAATACTAAGAAGAATAAGGGCTCATGCTGACCGATCAATCCCCCAGCCAAGCTTGGTTCATGTAACGGGAGAGTGGAGATTAGTTGCAAGACACTGCTACTTAAAATTGAAAACAGATCACATTGGTGCAGTCTGCAGTTCATATAACAGAAAGGCCATTTGAGTGAATGGATGCTCTGCAACAGCTTAAAAATGTAGCAAACACTTTGTATCCAGTGAATAGCATACACTTCTGATAGTAACTGTTTGCAGCACATGGATAGAACAAAGACGATAGAATATGACACAGCAAAAACATGATGAGGTAAGTAGTTAATTGAGCAAAACTGATGCAGATTTTTTTATGTTGACTTAATTTGTTAGTTTACATGATCAATCAACTGATTTGCATATCTGTTAAAAATATGTCAAGAGCACATCTTACATGACAAGCCAATTAGCACAAGTTCATCATTCAGCAGGTTTAGGGTTGAAGTAAAAATATAACGTACACTTTGTATCCAGTGAATAGCATACACTTCCGGTAGAAACACATGATGGCCTGCTCAGACCATTACTATGCAGGCCAATAGCCCAACATGACTGGTCATGCTCTAATCGTGCACTCCAAGCACAAGAACCATCCATCTGATAGCACATTATAGACATGGCTAATTCCACCAGTAGCAGTAAACAACAATCACTTGTGAGTAAAACTGTAAATGGTCCTAACACTTTCTCAATGCAAAAATGACATATATATAGAATGTAGATCTTGATGAGTTCTAACACCCTTGTATTCAAAAGTTTTTCAGCCGAGGTCATTTAGTGCTCCGTTTGGCCGAGGTTTGACCAAGTCAAACTTTGGTGTTTTTCAAAATAGCACCTTCGGTTTTTCGAAACTCTAGATGGTTTCAAATAGTTGATAAGTTGATAGAGCATGATTTTAGAAACATTTAGAAAAAAAGAATCACTGCATTTGGAGTTAGTATGATAGAGAAAGACTTGTTGCAAAATTTCATTTGCAGATTAAAATGAAAAAAAAAAAGCTTTGGTTCGTGTTCTCGATTTTCTAGCATTTTAAGCAATTATTTTTCTATTGAAAAATATCAACTCATATTTCAATCTGTGTTTCATGAGTGTTTTTTTCATGGTATTTCGTGTGAGAGTAAGCCTTCACGAATGGATTTCGTGAGAGTTTGCTATTTTTGTGAGAGTTTGCCTTCACGAGTGGATGTTTCCACCAAGTTTGCATCAGTGTTTTCATGGATTTTTGTGATATTTCGTGAGAGTAAACCTTCACGAATGGATTTTGTGGGAGTTAGCTATTTATGTGAGAGTTCACCTTCACGAGTGAATATTGCCATCATGTTAGTATCGGTGTTTTCATGAGTGTTTTTATGGTTTTTCGTGAGAGTAAACCTTAACGAATGGATTTCGTGAGAGTTTGCTATTTTCATGAGAGTTCACCTTCACGAGTAGACGTTGGCACCGGTTTCCATCGATGTTTTCATGACTGGTTATTATGGCAATTGCGTGAGTCTAAACCTTCACGAATGGAATTCATGAGAGTTTGGTAGTTCCGTGAGAGTAAACCTTCACTTAAAAGTGGTGATTTCATGATGGTATGTGGAGTACTCTCACGAAAAAAGTTTTCATGGCGGGATTTACATCACTCTCATGAAAATATTAGTTTCGTGAGAGTTTATTTTCCACTCTCATGAAAAATCGCCCCTCTCACGAAATGTCCGGTTCTCGGTAGTGCCCATAAGCTTATAGACTACCCATAGTGAATTAAAAAAATATTACTTATTCTTTTCTTTTTCCTCTCTCTTTTCTTGATCTTGCAAATGATTAAGAGCTAAAACATTTTATGAGTATATTATTTTAGATGAATACCTCATAGACTATTTATTTGTTGGCTAAAACATTGTGATGACAATAGTTTTGGCCCACTTACACAAAAAGTTGTCCATATGAATTACTTAGTCCATATACATTGTGGTCGCTCTTACCCTTTCTACATCTCCATTGTTGCACCAGCAGTAGGAGGGGTGGTGGTTGGGGGTGGGGGTGTTGGAGCCCCTTAGATCCGCCCCCGCCCATTCTCGGATGGAGACGCACGTGCCGCCACCACGCGGGCGCTTTCGGGCATAACCGCTGCCGCGCCCTCTCCCTCCCCTCCATCTCCGGTCGCGCCGCCCGCCGAGCGGGTCACCGGCAAGCCCGCGGCGGCCGGGATGGATGGCGGCGGCGTGACCCTCTCTCACGGTGGTGTGTGGCGCTGGACGACGACGTGGCTGGGTGGGCAACTTCGCCCGAGCCATGTGGGGCTGGGGGCGAGGTAGCCGACCACGACCACGGCGGTCGGGCCCGGCAGCACAGGGCGGTGCGACAGTGGTGGTGGATTTTCTCTGTCATCGGTTGTGGCGGCGGACGAGCGGATTTGGACCCTGCTGAAAATCTCTAGTTTAATTTTGGCTAATTAGTGACATCCTTAGGACTAATCTCCTTACTAAGTGTATGATTAGATTGGAGATTAGTCAAGCCAATGGTGGAGCACATGGTGGTCATGGTGGATGGTGATCAAGTGCTCACGTAGCATGGACTCGAGGATCAAAATGGGCTCAACGCGAAGGTATACCATCAGAGTCATTTTGATTTCACACTCAAGACACCATAGAGGGTGTGAGTGATTTAGGATCGATAGTCAGACTATAAAGAGGGGAAAACCTCGGGAACATCGATCTTCATGTGCCTCTAGGTTCAACAATCATATGCATGCATTCTAACCTACAGAGCTAACCCAACCTTCAAAATTGATTGTGAAAATGCTAACACACAAGCACATGATGATGTACACGTGGTGGTGGTGCTAACACACGACGCGTCCGTGGGCGTTCAATAACTGGGTGAAAACCCAGCCTGGTTTCTCCGGGCCGACAGCGATGGCGCAGGCGCGTCGTCGAAGTTCTTGATCGCTAAGGCCGGGCAGTGTATTCCCGCGTGGTTACCTTGTTCGGTGTTCAGCTCAAGGTGGAGGTGGCATTCGATGGCGTAATAGCTCGCCGTTTGGTTGTCTACACCAAGAGCTTCGTGTTGTTGCCAAGAAAAAAGCATTCAATCTTCAATGGTGGTCGGTGTCCAACGTTTTCAATACCTTTATTAGGTCTGACAAACGTGTTGGGCGGCTTCGTCTTGGCGTTGGTGGTCTTATTCTGTGGAATTGACATCACGGTGGAAGTTAGAGGTCGCATAGGACTATCGAGCTCCTTGTTGGGATGTATTTTCTTCAATCAACTTTGTTTACTTTTTGTTGCCGTAATATTTTGGCCTGATTCAACCCACGGGTACATGAAGCCGGATAGTTTCTATCATGTATCTAAAAAAGATTTGCCCCTGTCAGCTACATATATACCCTATGCTGCCTATATACACTACACGCGTCCAACTAATTACTCCCCGGCAAATCATAGTTTTCAAAAAATCTCACAAAGCGTACGTCGGTGACGGTGAAGTGACCGGGGATGTCAACGCCTCGTTTAGTTCGTGAAAAGTGAACCCCAAAACTGTTACATTACCCGTCACATCGAACCTTTTAACACCCTACATGGAGCATTAAATGTAGATAAACAAAAAACTAATTACACAGTTTGGCTAGAAAGTGTGAGACGAATCTTTTGAGTGAGTTAGTCTATGGTGGAAAAGTAATTACCAAATGCAAACGAAAAGTGTTACAAAGAGCCGAACCCAAAAATATTTCACCAACTAAACACCCCTTTGTGGGACTGGGACGTGTGATTAGACAAGGACGCGAGATTTGGAAGCGCAGCCGCTTTGCCAGCCTCTCGAGAGGGACGTACTGGGTGGCTGCTGCGTTAACTGAAAATATGCTCTATGCAAAATGCTCCGCCGCTGGTGGCAAATCACCACACCATTCACCGGCGGCGAATCGAAGGCGACACACCACAGCGCGACACGACATCCGTCCGTCGATCCAGGCACAGAATTGAAGGAAGGAAGTTTCGGTATGGTATGAAGGAGATCAGATTCTTTACTAGGTTTGGCGACTTCTCAAGCCTCAAGTCCTTTATTTGCAGACAGAATTGACAGGCAGTGCTGTCTAGCTGTTGGATTGATAGATGTTCTTCCATCCTTCTGTTGTGCCTACTCCATCCATCGTCACCTTTTTCCAGCAGCTGCAGCTCTCTACACTGATCACTGAGCTTTCATGTGATGTAGTATGAAATCAACATCTTATGCTAGATAGGATACGGTATTCTCCGAGTTTTCGATAGAAAGGAAAAGGGGGTGCCGGCATTAATTATTCCCCTATTCCATAAGCTTCCAGCTAGTGTTCTATAATCTAATAGTGATTCACAATAGTGGGCAAAGAGGAACCAAAAAGAAGGGCGCCAAGAGGAAATTCCCGCGGCGGTGCTGAATCAGATGATGGTGAATTGGTGATGGTGACAATGCCATCCCTGTCTCTCGTTTCATGCCGGCCGTGTTACTTTCAGGCATATTAGTTCGCGGCCGGAGATGAGGTTTACACATATGCTTCGGATGGATGCCTCACATATATATTATTATTTATTGATTTATTACAAAGGAAGGGACGATGCATTTTGCTGTCACTAATTCAGTAACTTTGAGGCTAATGGTGCTTCTTCTTTTTACCTTGTGGAGAGCTTTTTAGTTAAGAAGTGGTTAAATGAGATAAAAATTCCTTTTCCCCTTTGATATCGATGGTATTGTTGTTAATGGAAGGAAATGTATGCTATGCAACCTTTCATGTGAACAAAACGATGGTTTCCTACACGTCGTCGTCATTTTATTCTGCTGATATATTTTTTTTTCTCTTCACCTTTTTTCTTTAATTTGGCCAGTTCAGTGCATCCAGAATTCCGGCTGGAGTTATTTGTTAATGCAAGGAGAAGTGAAACCTATGTAACCATGGGTTCCCTGTGGCTGAATTCCGGTCACTAAAATAACTGGCAGAAAACTGACAAAACTACATACAGAATGCATGGTTCCACCCAAGGACGATGGAATCAAATCCGATATTTCAGACTTTAGAATAATATATGTGTGCTCATGTGAAAAGCTGAATTTTATGGTATAATACTAGACTAGTTTTCAAGCTTTTGATGATGTGTTCTTTTTCCCACCACATGCAAGAAAAACATTTATCACACAGCTCAGAAGAAGCCAGATAAACGGAACAAACTTTTTGCTCTGGATTATTCAAGGTTGATCAGATTATATGTTCGGCACTAAACCCACTTTAATTTCCTCTTTTCCTTCTTAAAAACACTTTCAATGCCTAAAGTGTAAACACGGAATAAAAAGGACAAAACTCAAGCACATAAAAAGAAATGCCCACAGAATTAACAAGAGAAAGAAAAGTATGGGACGGGTTTCGGTCGAGAAATTTCAGGTGAGATCGATCGTGTAAAATGCAACCGGCAGGAGGATTTGGAGACTTTTCATATGGCATTATTCTTTCTTTTCACAATGGTGTGGTGTCCCCAATGCAAATACCTCTCTTTATTTTTGCATCATTTTTTGTTGCAATTTGGTCGTTGACCTTTTTTCTGATTAGGCCTTGATGTCGACCCAATTCATACAGTAGCTCATCGGTCCGCTGTTTTATTCGGTGGAACATGATGAACATACCTAACTGTGCGTGCAATCAGAAGCATGTGCTTGAAACATACTAAGTCAGCGGTATGCTCTGACCCCTGTCTCTGTGAGAAAGATAGTTTTTTTTTGTATGGAATGGAACTGTGTTCTGAACAGCTGGGGTTCTGAATTAACTAGTGTCATTGTTGATTGTCTTATGAACAGCTGGGGTTCTGAATTAACTAGTGTATGTATTTACTATACGCATTAGTCATGAGAGGATGAAGGGATAAATTTTAAGAAAAGTTGCTGCCCGACAAACTGTGAGCTTTTCGGTAATGAACAATGGTTGATATCTCACTCGTGCGACCTTTTCAGAAGAAATATTTTTCTTTAGCAAAAGTTTATGGATTTCCTAGGAGCACATATGCAATTAAGAGAAACCTATGCTAGATATGGAAAAGATATGAATATGCACCCTCCAAACCCTATGGCAGAGAACACAATCATAGCCTATAACCTCTAATCAAAGGAGCAGCGGTTGGGTATCCTGTGTCTCTGAGAAACCTCAGCTAGAAATAAACCTGCTGTCTCAAGCAAAACATAGGGACAAAACCAGCATAGCTCACATAATCTAGGTGAAGCTGCCCCCACCCTGGTAACCCCAGCTCATAAAAAAAACTGGCTGCATTTTTTGCATACGATTCCTCCTGCCACACCCAAGTAGTGCAATTCCTTTGCATTATATTCCAGTGCACGCCATGCATATATATGCGCTTGCTGGCCTAGTAGTTTAGATTTGACTTAGGCCCTTGTTTAATCGGTTTTAAGTTTGGATCGTCAAGAAGGGATCTGAGCCTACCTCTGCCCCTCCCTCGACTGCAAAAGGCGCGTCACTTTGCTTTACTTTCAGGCGAGGCAGGAACCTCTGAACAGCAGTTTGTTATGTTCCTCATAGGAATATAGATTTCTTTTTTGTTTGAGATTTTAGTACGTGGAGATAGGTAAGTGGTTTTTTGCGAAAGAGAGCTGGAAGCTGCGCGAAAATTCTTCAGTTAAGTGGCCGGCTGAGGAGTTCAGTTCAGCCATTCACCCGCTTCCTTGTCCTCAAGTTATCGTTATTATTTTGCAGTGCCAAATACGTAATATAAACAGTGCCAAATACTCTCTCTCTTTGCAAGTTTGCAGTGCCACTGGACCTGCAACTGTACCAAGTTGGCTTAGATGTCTGTTTCTTGTCGATGCCCAAGATACCTTCAAGATATTTCAGGAATCTCCCACTGTGCATATATACATAATACATATGGAGCAGTACCCATATGCAGGGCTATTTTAACAGAAATTTCACCAGATGGGCATCTCTCAACTAAAAACACTTATCATATATATATATATATATATACTCCCCCGTCCTAGACGGATTAGTGGTGACAAAGAATAACCCTTGTCCTGATCATATATATACACTTTATTACTACAGGTAAAAAAAGCATACACATGGATCCAACCTGGTGTTCTTATTATGGACAGATGTGGTGTGGGTTTAATGTAGATGGCCCCATCTAACTAGCCTTTGTGAGACAAATTCTGAACGATAGCATGCATGGAGTACCTCTGCTGCTATCCATCCATTTACATCCATCGTAACTTTTGATCATATCATAGGAGTAGGACAAACAAGAGGGTGAAAAACAAGCCTCTTGCCAACTTCCCAGAGGGGCAAAAAAAGACGCGAAATATTCTGCCTTTTCCTACTAAATATACTCTTGTCCAGTGAGAACATTTCCTCACCACCCAGACAGTGAGACATTCATCGCCTTTATTTATTTTTTTATTTATTTTACTTCATTTCACACAGGGAAATTAAGTAGGAAAAATCGATGTGTAGTTGTTATATATGCTAATTCCTTGTCAATTCGGCTAACAAGGTTATATATATAATATTCAGGAATTGTGCCGGATTAGTGGGCATTAGTTCCTGATCATCAAGATCAAAGAGGGGGAATTGGGTATTTTTTGGTGGTTATAGATAGCTAGGCGCGGCTGAAAGGGGGTTCCTAAGCAATATTTATATTTTTTTCTTTTTGGGAAAGAAAGTATTTTTTTTTATTTCAGGTTCTCCCTCCACTGCCGAGGCTGCATCGATTCGAATTCCCTCCGGCTCCAGCCATGTAACACAAATGCGTCCATGCCTCCTTGATCCTGCATGGACAGGGCATAGCCGGCTAGGAACAAAATTGGCATAGAGAGCTAGCTAGGAGGCGCTTGCTGGGACCTGTGTGATGCTGCGCTCTTTGTGCCTCCATAATCCTTGTCTCAGCACTATCGTCACGCGCACGCACTACACTATGGCTTCTTGCAACTGCAAAACACATATTCAGTGAAAACTCCCTAGAAAAAACAGATTTATGAGTTAGTTTTAAAATATTTGGGAAGGTTGAGAGATTCAAATTCAATGTAGAAATGTTCATGAAAAAATAACAAATTTCAGGTGCGGAATAATCGCGTCAATCACCGCGCGCTTCGGCGTCGGGGGACCACCTTGACTACCACCTTGGACGAGGGTCGTTGATCGCCGCCATCTCTTTGTCGCGACGGTTGATTTCTTCTTAGCACACCACTCTAAGCTCCACCGTTTTAGCGGTGCCTTGTGGTGTCATTGTTCCACCTACTTGCTCTCCCGACAGCTCGCTATGGGGGCATGTAGGATGTATCGCTTAATGCAAAGACGGGTAAGAGCCCACTTTCGAAAAAAAAAAAATTTAGGTGCATATGCACTAGAAGACAAAATCATAATGCAATCGTAGATGTGAACATTTTCCCATAGAGTGGACTTATACAACACACAACACCGAACAAAGTAGTAAATCTTCCTTCATGTATGTAACTAAGATAATCTCAAAAAAAATGTATGTAACTAAGAAATTTTCCATCTGTTGACAAATTAGTAAATTACCACGCATAAAACTTGTCTCAATACTAGGTGAGCCGTGTGGAGTCATATTCTTCTTCCCCTCCCCTCAACCAAAAAGGAAAAGAGAGAAGAATAAAAAAGAAAAACAAAGGATCCAGCCTTTTTATCCTGCTCAGCTCCCAAACGGCTTAGGTTGTTCCCTCCCCCAGCTCCCCCTATAGCTAGGCCGGCCCTTAGCTGTAACAAACTAGCTAGCAGCTAGCAATCCCGTTCGTTCGTTTCGCACGACGCGCGCCCGGCCGGATTCGCTTCGCACGCAGCGACGCATGGCGGGCAGCCTCAAGGCTAGCTGTGGCTCTTCATATTATTCGCCGTCACTGTCCAGCTCGCGCTATAAATAGAGGTCAATTGGGCCTGTGCACATCGTACTTGCAACAGCAACCACCACCACCAAGCCAAGCCAAGCTTTCTTCTTCACTTGAGCTAGCTAGCCTCGTACTCGTACGTGCAGCAGTATATAGTGGCAGTCGATCCGTCGTCGTCTCCATCTCGCCGACCGCTGTCTCGTTCGATCGATCGATCTTGTAGCTACCTTCTTCTCCAGTGGTGGTGGTGCTCGATCTCAGCTAGCGGCGGCGGCGGAGAGCCGGAGATCGGTCGACACCATGAGCTATGGGGGCAGCTCTTCAGGTCTGTGCATGTGTTCCATTTGCAAGCTAGCTGTTGTTTTTGCTCTTTCTTGTGCTCGATCATCCATGGCCTGCAGGCAAGCAAGGTAGATGATGATGAGTTAACTAGCTAACCGATCTAGGCCGGCCGTGCCATGGATATATGCAGGCGGGCGAGGGGGTCGTCGTGTGGAGTACGGCCGGACGTACGTGGTGAGGCCCAAGGGGGAGGCATATGGCCACCATTGTGTGGCTCCATGGCCTCGGCGACAATGGCGCCAGGGTATGAACACACAAAACCATGCTTGTTTACAGGGGTTTGTGTTGTGCTCACTGTTTTGATCTAGCTATTTACCTCGATGATCAATCGATTGGTGTTTTCGGACGCCGATTGAACAGAGAGGTAAAGTATTGATCGATCGATCGATCGATCGGACACCTTGGGTATGTAGTCTGTCTGAATGCACTCAACAAAGACATGTGAATTGAAGTGGATGTGAGATGAAATGCAAGCGACAACACATGTCGAGCAAGCTACTCCACGTCACTTTATTCCTTCTCCAAATATATAGTTGGTTGATATTATTTACCAAAAAAAAAAAAAAAAAAAAAAATAGTTGGCTGATATATAGCTAGCCCGGGCCACACCGTACCATCTGTATTCATGAATGCATCTATTCCTAGGATTGTGCTACTATATATGCTGCCTCTTCCAATGAACCATGCATGGGAACCACGGCCATTGGTTTTCCTCCGACCTCACAAGCTAGACTACAAGGGCCCAGGAGAGGGATAAGGAGCTAGCTGACGTTAGTTGCGCCCCTCTTTACAAAAAGCACTTCATTTCATATGCATGAATGTCCGATCCCATACGTACGACAGGACGTTGTTCATGCTCATGATTGAGATTCGAGATATAAATATATATATAGGGTTTATGGTTTTTTTTTTTTTTTCCTTAAAAAAAAAAAGAATAAACTCATTACGCGCTAGCTGGAAGGTCGTGAAATTGAAGCACCATTAATTAATAATTAATTTTTTATGGATGGATGGATGGAAGGGGCAAATAAGCAATACATACCAATACAGATTAGATTAAATATTGGACAACTGTTGTTAGCATGGGGCTCATGCAAGCTAATATGGTTCTGTCTGCCAACCAGAACAATGCATCATCATCATCGAGCACCTCAGTTTTTTTTGTGATTGATGTGTGAGCATTAAATAAAATAAATTATTACCCGGAATTTCCTGGTGTCTTGTCTCCCGATCTCCACCAGTGTTCTCTCATGCTGATGAGTTTCGGGAGCAAAGCAAGGAATATGCCTGGGTAGCATGATATTTTTGCTTTATTTTCCCTCAATATGCATGTGCAAACTGTCCAAAGTGTCAGCAGCAGCTTCCTTCAAATGTTCTTTCTCCACTTGTGTACATGTGCCCTCTTTTCAAATCAATACCGACTAATATTCACATAAACAGCGTGTTAATTTTGCCTGATGATAATGTTAGGCCAGCCATATATAAGATTCAGTAGAGGCAAAAAGGAGCCATATAGATATATTGAAACTTATGTATATGTATGCTCCTAGAGCCAATATGTAATGTAACAAACTGTCATTTCACACAAGCTACAGCTAAAATACCAGCACTAATTGCTCACTTGCTGCAGTAGTTTAGACACTGGCCTGATATGTTTTCCTTATCCTTTTCATTCTTGTTCCCATTTGCAGCTGGTCCCAGCTCCTGGATTCTCTTCCACTGCCCAATGTAAGAAATCATGCTACACTTTCACTTTTGCAATTCATGCAGACACACCTAATACCTAGCTACTATTTCTCTATCTACATGTTATCTGCATATTAATAAACCTTATCCACCTCAGTAGATAGGAATAGGATAGCCATAGAACTGCATGCCCCTGCTGCATTCTAACTTCACTGACTCTAAAACCCACCTCATCCTTGTGCAGGTTAAATGGATTTGCCCTACTGCACCAACACGGCCTGTCGCGGCTTTCGGTGGATTCCCTTGCACTGCATGTGGGTTTTTCAAACTCTATATTTGACTTGTCGACTTGGCTCAAAAGCCTGCAACTTTGCTTTCCTGATCGAGCTTCTAGGTATTTTTATGTGAGCAAGAAAATGATTCTGTGTTTCTTTTCTCTGAAAATAAATAAAACAGGGTTTGATGTGGACGAAACTTCATTGGATGGCCATGCTGATGTCGAAGGGCTGGATGCTTCAGCCGCACATGTGGCAAACCTACTGTCCTCAGAGCCATCTGATGGTACTATAGCTAACTTCAGGATTAAGGATTTATTTAAATTACATAAAGGAAAACAATATAGCAGTGAAACAAAAGAAAAACTGACAAAAACTTGTTTAGAGCAGAAATCTTACAATCTATGCAATTTTACTTTTAGCTGAGTAAGTCAAACATCACCAAGAATACAAATATCAATTGTTAATGTTATTGCTATGTCAGTGAGCCTTGGGATAGGAGGATTCAGCATGGGTGCCGCCGCTGCCCTCCACTCTGCTGCATGCTATGCTCATGGGAGATTCACAAACGGTGTTGCCTATCCGATCAACCTCAGGGTCGTCGTTGGTTTAAGTGGCTGGCTTCCTTGCTCAAGGTATGATTTCCGGAAAATATGGTTATGTTAATACGTTTTTCTGAAAATGCATCCTGAACTGACTGCTCTTGTATCTACTTGTTCAGGGCCCTAAGGAGCAAGATTGAGAGCTCACAACTTGCTCTTAGAAAAGCTTCTAGCTTACCAATCCTGCTCAACCATGGAATAGGTTAGCATTGATGTGTTTTGTACCTAGTGGGTGGATGTGTTTACACTTGGTAATCTATTGCAAACTCTACAGATCTAAAAAACGGTCTATTTCTTTATGCTTTTGTAGCCGATGAGGTTGTCACCTACAGGAACGGTGAAAGATCAGCTGAGATTCTACGGAGCTCTGGATTCCAGTATACCTATTTCAAACCCTACAATGGGTACTGATATTATCCAATTTTGTCATGAATTCTTTAAAATCAGTTTTTCCCCAGAGATTAAGGTCTCACAAAATGTTTTTTTTATGCAGACTTGGTCACTATACTATCCCTGAAGAGATGGACGACGTCAGCAAGTGGCTCAAGTCAACGTTGGGACTTTGACTGACCTCATGGCTAATCTGAAAATTAAATATGTTGGCAGCGCGATGGCTTTAATAGTGATATACATAGAGAGAGGTATTGACAATATGCAGAAGGTTGATAGGCTATGTGCATTGTGAGTTGACTGTCATGGCTTGGTAGGCTGTAACCCCATGTCCTTTCCTCACTGATACATATCATGTTAGTTTACCGGTAATGTGCCTTGTTACCACTAAAGAGGATGCATGTAATGTAGTATTGTATTGTTTGTTTAGTTACTTCAGTGGTAATGCTTTTTACAGTTGTGCTCCAGATCAGCTTACTGCATGTTCAGTTATGTGAGTTTGCAACATAAGCAACATATTTCTACTATCACTAAAAGACAAGATCAAGGTTTGCAGCTTCAGTGTTAGACTGTTAGTATTACAGCATTACACTGAGCAAAGATCAACAAATTTATCGCTAATTAGTACCACTCTAATTCAACAAATGTTGCAAACTGGTACAAAGGGGATATGAAATGCCTCAAGTGCAGTCATACCTAATACCTATGTATATTCTGCAGTTGATCAGCTTCATCAATCTCAACTTGCATCGGAATCCTTGTAGCTGTTGTTATTCGTGGCGGCGGAGAGGGACTGCGTGCAATCATGTCAACATGAATACAAACATCAGGATACTGACATGGCACCTAATGTGCAGCAATTTATCGTTTACTATTTCATTTGATGACAGTGTTTATGTTATTCCAATAAAATATACTATCGCAAGAACAGCTATGATTTATGAACAGATTCACCAGGAAAACTAGTCAAGGTCTACTGGCTCACCGCCGGGAGCACTTGCCACCACACTACATAATATGTGTCTGCAAGTTCACCTTTTTTTCCTTTACCCTATTGTATCGGGAGCAGAGCAGGGCTGCAAATCACCTTTGAAAAATAACAGCAATGTCAAGGTCAAGAGCTAACCGGTTCCCGACTCCTCATCTCTTCTCGGTAGTTGCTGCGATGTTTCCAGCCACACCTTGGGTTGGACGTAGCGACTCCTCATCTCACAGTGCACGCAACCCAACCTGGTTCTTCAGAATCACAGTTGAAGCAATAAGATTTTAGTAACATAATACACGATCATCAGAATCAAGTAAGCAATGGGCATCAGAGACCAATGATTACCATGTATACCTTGAAACACTCGCATTAGCTATTTAGCTTTTCTTGCGTGTGGACTTCTTGCAGGTGCAGGTGCAACCTAATCTGTTCATTACAAAAAAAAAAAAGAAAACTACTACTCTGCTCTTCCATCAGAGGAGTCAATATCTTATTTTGATTTAAGAACAGAAAGAAAGATACTGTTGCTCCGTTATTTTTCCATCAAAGGAAAAAAAGACACAGATACAGTTCAGCTATTACAGGTAATTTTACCGAGCTGGATGCTCAAAAAAAAAAAAAAAAAAAAAAAAAAAAAGATGCAGATACAGTTCAGGATGCAGGTAAATTTTACAGAGCTGGATGCGTCTCCATGGATGGAGATCTTCGACTGCGACGCGCCGGGCTTTGTGTTGAGTCTCAACTCAGCTTGCTCCTCTAGTATTCTCTAGTCCACCCTGTTCCAGCACCCCCTCGCACTTACAGTCGTCAGAGCAGAACCATTCGCAGAAGCAGCACTGGTGGCAGTAGCTAGCTATAGTTCTGCGTTTCTGCTAGCAAGCTAGGCAGAGGAGCGAGGAGAAGTTCACTGATTTTCAACACTTGAAGCACTCGTTCTTCTTGCACATGCTGCTTGGCTTTGTCTCATCATCTCCATCCATGGCCGAGCAGCAGCAGCAGCAGCAACAGCAACAGCTATCAAACCTGCAATCATTTTATTTACCGAGAGAGTTGCTCCTCTTATTATACAGAGTCGCAATAAACTACAGCTGGCTACTTCTGCCATGTCCTGTGTATATTATATAGAGAAGAAAAATAATAGGACTAAGTCCTCCCGATCGATCGATTCAACAGCACTATGGTCACTCTTAGACGCCATACAATGATTATATTATGCAGTCCAAGTACGGCCGAATCCATTTATATATGAGAATTACAACGCAGGGAAAAGGAAATCCATTCAGACAAGATAGATACAACCACCCAATTGTTTTTTTTTCCCTTCCATTGCTACAGAACCCAGCAGATACATTAGAAAGGGCACAACATACCCGACTACCGATCCACCACGTTCTTCAACACTTCCCACGATGCTGACTCCCCTCGATTCTTCTTCCACGTAGACAGATTGTCCTGACTACACCTTGGTGGCACCTGCATCCATGTTTTTCTTCCCCAGCACACAGCATCACACATACCATGCTGGTCGGGATCTCCAGGCCAAGAAGATGCCATGGCACACCTCCTGCCAGCTGAATTCTGTCATTGGGCGGGGTCACCGTCAGCCTCTTCTTCAGGAGAATGCTGCGAACCAGCAGGTGCCTCCGCCGATGGCATAGGCTCATCGCCTTCCTCGCTGTCTGGTGCTGTGGCTTCAGCATCACCACTGCCAGTGCTTGCTCGCCTCCGACTGACCAGAATGATCGCCCTACTGCGTTCTGTTAAGTACTGCATTATTGAGCCTCTGGATGGCATGATGAAGACCATCGTTATGGAGGTCGGAGTCCTTTCAGTTTCCTCATCCCCTTCTTCAGTAGCTCCAAGTCCACCACTGTCGTCCTCGATACTGCTGCTGAACCCTGAACGCAGCATGCTCATCAAGTCCCCAAGGTCCCGCTGCTGCTCCATCCGGCGCCAATCCCGCTGCCGTTCAGGGTCTACCTCCATTGGTCTCGCCGCTGGATGGTCCACCCTAGCATGCTTCCTCAGCTCCTGGTAGGCGCCCTTGAACTCACACGACTCCATGGTGCACGATCGGACCTTGGTGTTCATGTACCTCCGTGCGTCATAGTCCTTAATGCAATCGCTGACTGGCCCACGGCACAGTGGGCACGAGAGCTGAACCTGCTGCTGGCACTCGCTGCACTCTGTCCCTGCTGCATCCTTGGAGGAATCCTTGGAGGCCTTCCGGTACTGGTCATAGCAATTGGAGTGGCGCGAGCTGGTGTCACACATGAAGGGGCGGCAGCCCTTCTCATGTGAGGAGCAGACCAGCAGGACAGCGTTGTGCGGGTGATCCATGCAGACCGGGCACCGGACATCCTCCCACTCTGCAGCTTGCTTCGCTGCTGCCACTGCTGCAGCCACAGAAGACTCTTCTGACCGGCGAGAAGAACTGCTCTGTCCATGAGACGCTGAGGGGTATGGAGAGGCACGGGCCCGACGGCCCTCAGAAGAGGAAAAGCGGGAGCTCCTGTCCTTCGGCATAGTTATCCCAAGTCAGTGAGATGTGAAAGGCTTATTCGAAATTTGTTTTCTGGAATCCAAAGCAAAGCAGCACAGACAGAACACAGATGCAAGGTTGATTTCTTTTACTCCAACAAACTCTGAAAAAGAAATCAGAATAGCAAGAAAAAAAGGCTTAATCAGATCGCAAGCAACATCTTCAAGTATATTCCTCCATACATATACATATATGAACACGGATTAATCAGCCCTGATCTAAACCGACTTTATCTTTTGCAGAAAAAGAAATTCACTCATAGTTCAACACGAAAGCAAACTCTGATTTAAACAGGAAGGCTCTGATTTAAGAATCATGCCTCTAGAAGGCGCACACGCATATGATATATATACACCTAGTAATAATCCGTAACATCCAGTCTATGTAGCAGTCCGTGCACAGTATGAGCCCTTAGCTAGCTAGCCCAGATTCCGAAAAACGAATCAGGACTCCTCAAACAGAGGACTCCACATCTGAGAAGAGCCCCCTCGGAAAATCCAGGAAAGCTCTACGATTCGCTTCCCAACCAAAAGCGTGGTGCTGAAGTCGATGTGCTCAGCTGATCCGCTCGAGATTCCCACAGGCGAGTAGAAAATTCCCAGTAATCGGTCACGGAGGCGCAGGTCGCGCAGCCCAGCAGCAGCCCGGGGCGAATCGGGCGGGGTCAACGCCGGCGGCGCCCAGATCGGCGCCGGCGGCGAGACCCCGCGCGCGCACGGCACGGGGGGCCATGGACCCCCGACCCCGGCGACACGGACGAGGAGGAAGAAGGTTTTACCGTGTCCAACGGGAGCTGGCGGCGGGGACCGGCGGCGGCGGCGGCGGCCGTAGGAGGATTCGGTGCGGGTCGCGCCGGGTAGACGACGCAAGCCGCCTCGCCTGCAGTGGGGGCGAAGGGGAAAAGAGCGGAGGAGGAGACGATACGGGACGGAGAGGGTCAGGTTGGGTGGGAGATGGCTCGGTCTACTTTATAGGTCCGGGTTGGCGTGACGTGGACGGTGACATGGTTGGCTAGGGTTCCTTCCTGTAAGCCACGGCGAACCCCGCGCCGCCGCCCCACGTGAACCGACCTCACCGTGGGCCGGTGGCTCCGGGCCCGCATGTCGGCGTCGTCGTCCGGTTGGGTGGTGACTAGTGAGGCGGGGCCCGCGTCCGCGGTGGCTGTGAGGATGACGTGTGGGGCCCGGGTGTGGGCGTCGGTTCATGAATGATGAAGGGCGTGATGGGTGAGCCAGTGAGGTGACCGACCGACGGCGACGAGGGGGTACGTACTGGACGAGAGGTGCCACATCAGCAGCGGCCTTGGTGTGAGTGCGACCTGCGCCGCGCCTGCCTGCCTCCCCTGCTTGCTCTTGCAGCGACGGAACGGTAAAGCTGGGGTGGGCCCGGCCTGCGCTGGCTACGCGTACCAAGCGTAGGACCAGAAAATAATCAAACTGGGGATGACAGGTGGGTCCATGATACTCTTATTAGTGGGCCCGTTGTGTTTCTATGCAGGCCCGGAAATAACGGTGGACAAAAGCTGTGGGTGGGGTGTACGCGCGGCGTGGGTGAATGCGCGTTGGAAATGAGTGGGCGGGGAATAATTTCGAGTGGGCCCGGGACAGCAGTGGCAGAACTGTACGGAGTACTACTCGTACTCGTAGGAGTACTCTAGGCGGTTTTTTCTCGAGTGGAGGTGCACAAACAAACGAGCGGCGCCTGGGTGCACGGCTCTAGTGGCATTCGGATGCTTTTGTTTGAGCTTTTCTTCCTCGCCCTCGTCCTATGCGCCAGGAAACCACACCTAGTAGCATATACTGCCCGCTAGTGGTACTCCCTTCGATCTTCCAAATTTCAAACTCTCGGTAGCTCAATACCACACCACAGCGGCATGGCCGCATGGCGGCAATACTGATCCTAGATCTTTCATTTACCTCTACTTTTACAGTGCACATTCATGACCTCGGAGAGCCCGTTTCACACTCATCTCATCATCATAATATAATCCACGGTAGGAGTACTCCATATACTAGTAGTATACTACTCCGTACGTAACTATATATCCTGTGAATTAAACCACGCAGGCGTTTTTAGAACAAAGAAGACTCAAGAGCAATTTTGGTTTGGACTATGTATGAAAAATACTCCTAACAAATTTTCGTTCCTACTAGACTAGATATATATGCTCGGGCATTGTGTCAGGATCATATTTTTGAACTGAATCCGATAATCAGATGTATGTAGACGCGTGACCTCAGAAGACTTCATATAAGATGCAAACACGTGGATTCAATTTTTTATATCGAGACCTGGTAGAATGTGAAAGCGTGAGCTCTAGTCGAGAATGTTTCATGTCGAGCGCGAACGCGTGAGTAGGGAGTACGATTTGATGTCATCGTGTAAAAGAAGACATTAGTCTTCTTATTTTTATATACGTGAGTTCTTATTTAGGACCGCTTCGGCGCTTTCAGCTCTATTTGTTAGAGAAAAAATATAAAGTTGAGAGACACTTAAAGAGATGTTCTAGTTTAATTGGCTTTGTAGTCCAATGGTAGGACGGTCGGTGGGACGCTACCCACCGTGATTCAAATCCCGGTGCTCGTGACCTTTCTTGAGATTTTCCGGGATTTCCAGCGTTAAGCATTAAGTGGTAGCGATGTTTCCGTTGACGACGAGGCACCAATGGTGACTTCGAGAATCTCCGATCCGCCGGGTGCGATCCTTCCTGAGGTGCTCATAGGGGTAGGGTTTGCGTCACGTATGTTCATAGGGGTGAGTATGCGTGCGTGTTGTGAGCGTCTGCGTTGTCATTCTCAAAAAAAAAAAAAAAAAAAAGAGATGTTCTAGAAATTTCACGGTTTTATGGAGCTCCTCCATGATGAAGTTTCGAGAAAGTTGGTAGAGCAATCCCAAACAGACTCTCAATGAGGATCAGGTTGAGTGGCGACTAAAAATCGGGTAGGATAGCAATGTGGCAGTAAAGTTTCTCAACGACCTCTACTATATGAACTTTTTATAACATAGAAAATAATAAATTTATATGCACTCTTATCTTATTCTTCAACCTTGATCATGGCTATTGGCTATCTAACCCTTCTCATTCATGCAAACCAAAGACATTATTTAGACCAAACCACATTCATCTTTCTTGGTTCATTTTTTCCTTATCAAGTACCGCCTTAGAGCAAGTATTAGGGCCTGTTTTGGAATGGAGGATTTCCAAAGGAAAACAAAGGAATGAATACTATAGGGAAATTTCCTCCTATTTGGAACAAAGGAAACTTGCATTCCTTTCCAAAGCTTAAGGCTAACTTTGCTTCACAAAACATAAAAAAAAAAAAGCATCCAAGGAAACCTAAGGGAAAAATTCCTACAATGTTTCTCAAGCATGAAACCTTTACTTCTTGGGCACATGTGATATTTTTGTTAACCTGTGATCCAAACACTCAAAAGTTTTTATTCCTATGTTTTCAAATCCTGTAGTTTTCTACTTTTCGCTCTACTCTATTCCTGTGTTTTTTTTTTCATTCCTTTGTTTTGCATTCATGTGTTCCAAACAGGCCCTTAGACTATTTGCACTCATGTTCCTTTATTTACTTCTTCTATACATGCTAGTCATCAAGATTTCCTCCTTTACAGCACCTTTTTTCCCGCACTCATCACTCTTTTTATATCTCTACTCTATACCAACTACCATCAGTAGGGTTCACTTATATTATCTAAATATATCCAAGTGAGATCTTATTCTGAAAGATTTATTAAAAAGAATTCAACGGTGCAATCGAAATTTAATTTAGTTTTTGGTTTGTGAGTAATAATATTTTTTAGTTAGTACATCAGTGGGGCCCGTCACTACATCTCCCGCTTCTCTCTCCTCACTGTGGAGCGCGCTAGGTGGGATTTCTGGTACAGCACCGCATCCCGGTATTCTTCCCGTGCGCTGGTGCTTCTCGGACATGGTGCCAGACGTCGATGCATCAGGTTTGTGCGGGCGTGGCGATGCCATGGCGTTTACAGGGTGTTTTTAACGTGCCCAGTGTAGTCGGTCTTATATGAGTCTATTAGAAGGTTGAATGATGAGGTGGGAGGAGAGAAAAGAGGAGAGAAGGGGAAAGTAGGTTTTAAGCGTAGACAAGTGGACCAAGTATTAAATGCTAAAGGCTTAACTATTGTACGAGTAGGTTGAGAGGTAGCCTGTAAGAATCCTTATAGCCATTCTCAAAAAAAAAAAAAAATCCTTATAGCCAACGGCCGGTTGTATTATAATACTTGCTCTTAGTTCCAAACTATTCATCATTTTTTCTTTTTTTTGTGTTGTAAGTTTGACTTGATTTATAGAAAATGTGTGCAACATTCTTATCTCTAAATAAATTTATAAAAAAACTAGATTTAAATATTTTTCCAATGATACTAATTATGTATCATAAATATTAATAATTTTAAATATATATTTAAAGTCTTTTCTCGGAAAGCAAAATCAGGGGACTAAGGGAGTATGGTTGCTTCTTCTTCACCTAAGCACTGCAATGAGTTTGGTATGATCATTTCCAATGAAACATATTTAAAAAGACTCGTCCAGCTCCTTAGTCATTCAATTGTTTTTTCGTTCAACCACCAAAACCCACTAGGGGCCAAGATTCCACTTTCGCTTATACTTATTTTGAATGTTTAAAATTCTTAATGTTGAGTTGCTTGCACTTGTCACCATAGGAACCAAAGATCTAGTTAGAAGCAGTGTCATTAAGGTTTCTTTTTGTTGCTAATTAAATTTCCACTGGTGTATTTGTTTTGAGTTTTCATTAGCTATTCACCTCTCTTTAGTTGCTTCCTAGAGCATTTCAAGATCTCACAGCCATCATAGTTCGGGGCTTTATGGGTTTGGAGAGGTCATGGTTGTAGACTTCAAGGGCCCTCCAAGGAGGTTGCCAAACCAATGACGGCCGAAATGTGGATGATGTGAGGAGCGCCATCCACCAAGACAGCAGGAGAGGCTAGTTGGACGATGTAGGCGCGGAGGAATCAACCAACAACAAGAAGAATCCTTTTATGAGATTACAAAATACATATTCAAACTCATATAAGCCACATATTACATCATACCTCAATCATGGCCCACACATGAGCTAAACAAATCCACCCATGGGTTAGCTAGGTCTACCATAGTTCTCATTCCATTCGTGAAACTATCATAGCAGTTTAGGTTTCCTCCTGAAACTTCAAAACCGTGCAAACTATCTTCCTAGATAGATCCTCAAAATCTTTTTGAATTATCTCTTATCATGGTTATAAGTGGTTTCATATCTTTATTAATTTAAAAACTTCCTAAGGCTTTCAATAAATAATAAAAAAATATCTATAACTTACAAAAATTCCAACAAAAATCCTAGATATATATTAGCACACTACAAAAACTAGATAAAAATATTTAGAGACCATGAAAATAAATTTAGAATCTTCAAGAAATTAAATTTAAAATGAAAAAAATGAAAAAAACTTTTAAAAAAAAAAATCCTAAAACATTCTAATAAATGTCGAACAAAATTTTGAAAGGGCATTGCTAGCCCTAGCGTGTGTAGCCCCCGCGTAGCTCGCCAAGCACACTTGAACATCTTCTTCCTAGCCGCACCTTCTCCCTCGCAAAGATCCCTCCCTCCACCCACCTCCTCGCCCCCCGCCATCCACATCCGCTGGCGCCACCCCTAATGTTGCCTCCACCTTCACCACTTCCCACCGCCCCCAAGCCCATCACCCCACCGACCTCCGGGGCTATTGTAGAGCTTCGATGAAATCCTACAACCACTAGCGACCTCCTTCCTTCCTTCTTCTTCCTCCCGCATGCCATGGCAAACTCGGCGAGGTCCGCCAAAAGTCCTCCCATGGTGCCATCCCGACCTTGCCCGCCATCGTACTTCCACCAACTCTCCTAAATCGATTGCCTCCCATCCCCGCCGCCTAGCCTACCCCGCCCCCCGGGGCCGATGTTCTACAACCCGCCACGCTAGAAGAGATGATAGGGAGAGCTCACCGTAACCCTAGCTAAGAGATCCAAGAGGAGGAGAAAAGAAGAGGCCTACCATGCGTTGATCCGCCGCCACCACCGGATCCTCCATGGCAGATGTGGGTGCGGGCCGGGCCGCTGGAACGGTGCCTCGGTGCCGGCAATAAAGAATTTATAAGTCGCGGTGCCTCCCTCAATGGCGTAGAGCGCAAGATGGACACGGACGCAACGGGTTTATCCGGGTTCAGCCAACGGGCCCTACGCCCAGCTGGGGTGTGTCCCGGCCAGGTTACCGCAAGGCCAAAGGTGAGCCCGCAAAGGGGGGTTACAGCGTCATGGGGAGAGACGCTGGTCTCAAGCCCCACGATCGTGGTTATGGTGGTGGTGGTGTGCGGTTTCCTCCGTGGTGAATCGGAATTGAGTCCAAAAAATCATCCTTCAATGAGGCATTACTACTCCCTTTATAGGAGAAGGAGAGAGATAATGTTTATACAGTGGACGCCTAGGTGGCTAATTCCCCGAGGCTACACCGGCTGTACGCGCCGCCGAGGGGTTGGTCGGCTTGGATGTTGCTTGACGAAGACACGCGGTCCGATCCGATGGTGGACGTGCCGCCTCGGGCGCGCCCCCGAGGGTCCCGTGAGGCGTCCCTCACAACCGCATGGCGAGGGCCGGTCCCGCAGGTTGCCGGCTGGCGCGTGTCAAGTGCCCGAGGGTCCGCCCAACGCGGGCGTTTTGACGGTGCTTTTCGGGAAATAAACAAAGGTCATCCCGTTTCGTGCCGTGGCGTAACACGCCACCGGGTTCCGCCTTTGCGCCCCATCGCCGGATTGGGGAGACGATTCGCGCTCGATGGATCGGCGTGATCGATGGCACCGGGCGCCGCCGCCGTAATCGCATTGAATGCGGCGGCTTCCTTCCTCCGACGGAACCTCCCACGCCCGAGGGTCGGCGCACCCTAGACGGGTTAAAATATCGCCGCCCGAGGATGGAGAGCTGGTCTCCCGGGCGAGGCGGAGTTTTTGCGCCCGAGGGTGGTGAGCTGGGCCACCCCTGACGGCGGAGATTTCTCCCGGCTGGTGAGCTAGGCCAGCCCTGATGAAACGGAGATGCGTGGTCGAGTCCGAGCCATGGTTTGGCCGCCGCCGACGTGGATCGCCATGGTTCGTTGTTTTGTAGAGGTCCTGACCTTGTCCTTCGGAGCGCACAAGCTCTTTTGCGCCGCGGATGACTCCATTTGGGCCGCTTTAGGGGCCGCCCGTCAGGGGCCGATTTTTGTCGCCATGTGAGCGCCGTGGCCAATGGCCTGGTCCATCGTCCGTCGGGCCGCCCCTCCGCGGCGGGATGATATGGTTAGGTTTTACCGGGCCTTGATGCATCGGCTGCATTCTCATAGTTTGAGAATGTCGGGGGCCCATATTTAGGTCCCCGGCATTTCGAGCCCCCGAGCGAGTGTGGACTCGCCCCGGGTTCCGCCCGCTCCTCGCCGCCTTTGTTGCCTCGTGGTGGTTCGTTTACAAGGGGTGCGCGCGAGCGCACCGCTGGTGAAGCCTCCCCGAGGCCCGAATGGAATGGCGGGTTCCTTCGAGGTCTTTATATTCGGCACGCCGGCAAGACCGAAACAGCTCTTAAATTGCGCTTATTTGTGCGCGAGTCCGTTCGTTTTTGCGGGCAGCCCGAGGCCCGCGCTTATGTGCGCAAGGTCGACCCAGCCTCCTCGACTTTGATTATACGCTCCTCGCCGCCCCTCCCGAGGAGGAGGAGGGGAGACACGCCACAATGCCCCGTAGTTTAATGTGTCGTGCCCTGAGCGCTGTAGCGGGTCCGGTTGCTGGGGTGCCCGTGCCCTTGCCGGAGCAAGGGTGGCTATGTGATCCAGATTCACCCCATGAGAACCCAAGGACCGCTAGCGTATCCCTGGTTTGGGTGGACCAACCCCGAGGGCCTGGTGGGCCTCCCACGATGGGACATTCTATAAGCAAAGACCGCGGCCTTAAACACGCTTCAGAAATCCAGAGCCCCTGTGGGGCCCGTATAGCCGGTTGTGCATTTCTCCCGGCCCTGGCTCGGGTTATCCCGAGGCGCATCAGAGAAACCTCAGGGCCCAGCCCGGCAACCTCCTGAACGAGGGGTGTCACCGAGGCTCGTTTTGTTTCCGCCCGGGCGGGAACCGCCAACGGACCGACTTTTTTGCCCCTCGTGGTCGGGTGCCCGCTGGATATGGGTGGCCGGACGGTTTTACCCCCGACCGAAGACGAGGCGCTCAGTCACCACGCCGAGGTGGCGTGGGCTGCGTACCGATGGGACGCGCCTTACGCCTCTTGTAAGAGGCGGAGATCGAGGGCTCCGCCAAGGTGCATTAATGCGCCGACGGTTCCACCGCTGCTTACCGCTGGATGAGCGGTTCTCGCCCATCATGGGCCGCCCACCTGTGAGTCGGTTCGATTGCCCAGCCGGCGCTTGCCTTCCCTTC
This sequence comes from Hyparrhenia diplandra, assembly GCA_015847255.1. Classification (NCBI taxonomy): domain Eukaryota; kingdom Viridiplantae; phylum Streptophyta; class Magnoliopsida; order Poales; family Poaceae; genus Hyparrhenia; species Hyparrhenia diplandra. The sequence goes on from JADLZK010006856.1 coordinate 159,760, forward strand.
CCTATAAATGTCGGGTCGGCCGGGCGCGATAGTTGCTCCCTTGCGCCGCTATCGCTTTCTTGCCTTCTTGCCGCAAAGAATCGTGGGAGATAGAGAGATAGTGTGGGAGAGATTAAGGGAGAGATTCACTTGCCTTGTGCTCGTGACGGGGTTGCCAGCTTGCCACCCCGCCTTTTTATCCATTTATCCATAGCGCAGTGAGCGTGACGGGTGAGGGAGGTGCTCGATGCCGAGCCGTGGTCGAGGACGACGGCGACGGAGGAGAAACCCTCCGCCTCGTCGATGAAGGGCTTCTTCGTCCCCGCACCGATGAAGCGCGGCCGGAGTGGATTGCCCCCGATTGACCGAGGAGGAGCCTAACCCTCCCGATGGCTACGCGGGTGAGCTTGATGGATCTTCACCGGCGCTGAGCCAGGCATGCCGGCAGCCGGTTTATTCGGCGATCCTCCACTACTATGAAATCGAAGCTTCATCATTCCGCCTCGAACTCGATCTCCCAGCCGCCATCTTCGTCACCCTTTGTGAGGGATTCCCGGGATCGAGCCGCATTGGGACCTCTCGTTATGGTTCTTCAAGGCGACCTACCACCGCCCTCGGCCGCGTAGGGCCAACCACGGAGGGCGCCGCAAGGTGGGAGGCGGCGGCGCCCAAGTCCGCCGAGCGAGACGAGGCCAACCGAGCCGATGGGTACATCATCTCCAAGCTCACCTCCTCCAACAAGGGGTGGCAAGAGGTGGTTCTACCTCCGCAACGATGAGAACGCGCTTCCCGTACACCGGGCGTGTCCTCAAGCACGCCCGCAGTGGAACCGGGTCCTCGAGAGGATCATCATCGGTTGGAGGGCCTAAGGCGCGGTCCTCAAGGGCCCGAGGGAAGGGACGCGGAATGCCGCCGCCGTGGTCGCCGCTTCATCGGCGCGGGTGTTGCCGCGTTGATGGCTCGCCCTTTGCTCATATGCCGATGACCCCGAGGCCGCCGGCCTTGCGCGGGGCCGATGTCGCCTTCGCTTCCACCGATGGCCCCGGCCAAGAGGGTGAGGGATGCGCTGGGGGGGTCCAACACCGACACGTATCCCCGAGATCCCCATGCGCCCGACCGGGGTATATATCCCCGTAAGTGCTTTCTTCCCGTGTCCTCGCATTGCTTCGGGTGTGCATTGTCGCCATGGCAATTTTCACTTCTTCCCCGCAGGCCGCCCGATTACCGCGACCTCCCGCCGTGCCGGCATTGATGCCGACGCCGGCGGCGAACCGTGTTTCGAACGAAGCCGCAATGGGCGCCGGGCGCTGAAGAAGGAGGAGAAGAAGAAGAGAAACGTAGTCGCGAGAAGCGCCGCCGAGCAAATGAGGCGAGGTGAGTCACCGACACTCGACCACCGAAAGAGGACGAGGATCCGGAGACCGCCTCGTGGAACTCGCCGATGACGACGGCGCGGCGGATAGACCGAGCTATGGGCTCCCGACCGAAGCGTCGGGCTTTCGCATGAGCCCGAGCTCGAGCCCGAGAGGCGCTGGGATCGCCTGACGCCCCGTGCGCCCGAGGGCTCTTCCACCAGTCCTCGACTATCAAGGCCGGCCACGAGGGCACCCTCGCGCCGCTGTGGTGAGGCCCGAAGAGAGGAGTCGACACCTCCCGCCGCGGTACCCCGGCCGCCGCAAGGACGGCCGGGACGAGCCGGCACCCCCGCCCCGATCCACCGCGGCGCACGGAACGCCGGGGGGAGACGGCGCTGCCGAGTGCGACGCCGAGGTCGCAGCCATCCCAAGCCTCGCATCGCCGAGGGCGATCCCCAAGCCAGTGAGTTTCCTTCGCCTTGCGACATCTTGATCTTCTTCCTGCATATGATTGCTTTGTCCCGACACGCTCTGACTTCAGAAACGGGGGCCGCCGCTGGCTCGCACCCCAAGAAGGCCTTGAAGGCTAGCCGTACTTCGGCGGGGGCCAAAGGCCGGGGTCGCCCGGCCAAGATATCGCGGTCGCCCTCGCCGGTCCCTCCCGTGGCGCTGCCTCCCTCCGAGCCCTGTGTGGTCCGACCAGCCGGCCGCCGAGGCCACCCCGAGGTGGTGCAGCCCCCGGTGGCGGCGGTACGCCGGCCATTCCGGGATGGTGGTCGACACGAGGGCTTCCGGCCGTGGCCCATGACGCCTTCCTGGGTCAGCAGATGGCGCCATTCGACTGGGGTCATGACACCGCCGCCCATCCCGAGGAGTCGGGCCCCTTTGTCCGGGAGTTCTCGCAAGAGGAGTTCTTCATGGCGGCGAGACGCGCAGTCCCGCCGCGCCGACCTCGCCGATCCGGGGTTCACGAGGCGATAACCCCGACTTCCCGCTACCCACGTGTCCGGTTCGGGAGGCAGCCCCTTTGGTTATCCGCTTCGCCATGACCATGGGACGGTGCCCGTGGTCAGCCCCGGTGGGCCCCCGGACTTTCATCGGTCCGGGTTCCCGAGTCGCTGGAGAAGCTCTGGCTGAGGATGTATCCTTCCCGACCGGGCCGATCCATTGGACGGTCCCACTTTTGACCTTGGGTGGCACGCCCGGGCCCGCCGCCGCTGTGGTCACGACGACCGCCCGAGGGTCCCGGAGTGGAGAACCCACGAGCAGATCCGCTTCTGGGTCGCCGAGGCTTGGCGAGGATCGGGACGCCATAACCGCGGCCGACTTGCCGAGGTCGACGCTGGTGCGTCTTGATGGTTATCCCCGCCGCATGATCTTCGGGCGCTTGTGTCCCTGATGATGAGTAATATCGCTGTGCATCTCTCGCCGCCGCCCGGGAGAAGTCCGAGCTCCTTCGCCGAACGTTTCAACCCGAACGCCCTTGGTCAAACCCCGTAAAGTTGATCGAGGCCCGTAGCGATCCTCCCGGCTTGCTGCCCTGCCTAGAGAGAGGGGAGTCCCAACGGCGGACCCCCGGAGGCGAGCTTGTCAAGGCCAGTCCGAGGCCGCTGAAGGTGATAATGACATGGCTCGGATGAGCCATGATTTTGAAGAGGTTTCGATCCTCCCTCCGTGTCTCAAAGGAGGCTCATGACGAAAGGGACCGGGTCCCGGGAGGAGGCGGCGAAGCCGGGCGGAGATGTGCGATGCCTTTGAACACCGTGACGGGCGAAGTTGGTGTCCCGGGCGCGACCCTCGTGAAGGAGAAGGAGGAGCCCGCAAGTCGCCGCTGGATGAGCACGGCTGCGGATGCCGGGTGGCAGCCGGCGCCAAGGTGCGCCTTTCTCTTCTTAGTGAGCTTTTGTCGGCCGCCTTGTCTTGCTAACTCGTTTGAGCACCACCCTGCGTAAGCGAGAAGGTCCTGACCGAGGTCCGGAACACCGCTGCCACGCCGGGCGCAGGGCCGGAGAGGAGCAGAAGTCGTACTGTGAGCTGGAAGAGGCCTTGTCGATTTGGCCCGCCACGCCCAGGGGCGGGGCGGACAACCCGAGGTTGGCCCCTCAAGACGCAGCCCCGCTCGAGCGCCGGGTGGTTTCCTCAGTCCAGCCGAACGCGCCTTCGGCCCGGCTATGGACATGTATGGCCGCTCGCTCACTTCCTCCGATGGAGTCCAATGTGCCGGACGGCGCGGCGAAAAGGTTTTTCCCGGGTGACGATTTTAGGAGGAAGTTGATCCCGCCGGTAGGGATGTCAGCCGATGATCGCCAAGACTCGACGCGGTAATGACAGGACGGCGCCACATCTTGTTGGCCCCTCCCCACTGAGGATGAAGTGTGTAACCCGACTCTATAGAGTCAACCTATGGAGCGGACACCCGAGATGGTGGACGCCCGTCCGAGGATGCGCCGCATGGCTGCCCACGCCCTGGGGTAGGGGCTTGTCGAGTGGTGTTGCTCGCGCCGAAGCTTCCTCTGCCGCCCCTCCGTGAGGCGCAGTGGATGAAGCCCACCCTCGCCCCGATCTTCCTGTATGGAAAAAATTGGAGCTTGTGAGATGGATGTATATAAACAATGGCACCGCCCGAGGTCTATGGCCTTGGCGGGCATTTATGTTTATGTTGCGTCTTTCAATTTGTTCGCTTATTGTGTGCCGTTCGCTTGCTTTTCCGCCATAGAAGGTGGTAACCGTGGACGCCATCGCAGTACCCAAACGGATGCCACTAGGGGTCCGCTTGCCTCGCTACCTTGCTTTGATTTGTGCGGAGCCGACCTTCAACTTAAACCATTGTTTCGAGAGTGCTAAAGAAAACTTTGTTCTTCGAAAAAAAAAGTTTTGAAAAAGGGAAGGGAGGGGTCCCCCGAGGGGGTCTCCCATGTAGCCCCGAGGAGTTTTAGTCTTGTGCCGACGAGGCTAAGACTTCTTTAATGGTTTACATCGAAGCACTTTTTTTTCGCGAAAAGATGTAGATCTTTTATTGAGTGAAAAAAAAAACCGATGTTTGACTTCTAGTGCGGAATTTAAGGGTAGAAGCTTAATTTAGCCGTTCTATGTTCCGCGCTGGAGTAGACTTCGCCCCTTCTCGCTCTTCAACTTGTAGGTTCCGGCCTTAAAATTTCGGGCGATGAAATAAGGCCCTTCCTAGGGTGGCGCGGAGTTTGTGACGCCCCTTTGTTGTCCGCCTTCACCAGCACGGGGGTGACTTGAACTCCCGTAGGCTTCACCGCCATGCGATACTTGGCGCGCAAAGTTTGTTGGTATCTTGCCGGCGTGAGCGCTAACGCCTTGGGCTTCATCAACTTGGTCGATGGAGTCTTGCCTTTGCCCGCCGTTGCCTTGCTCGTAGGCTCGCAGCCTTGGGGACCCATATTCAATGTCTCAGGCAAGATCGCCCGGCCGCCATAGACTAGAAAGAATGGGTGAACCCCCGTGGGCTCCTTCGCTGTTCGAAGGCTCCATAGAACCGAGACGCAGCTCTTGGTACCATCTTTTCCCCGTATTGGTTCTCGCTTGATTGAAGATCCTCGCTTGAGCCCTTGCAGGGATCATGCCGCTATAATACTCCACTTGACCGCTGGTCTTCGGTGAGCTACGTCGAGGTATCCACTGGATGCCATAGTCGCCGCGAAAAGTCGAGGAACTTCTTCCCCACCTAAATTGGTTCCGCTTGTTCCGGTGATGATGGAGTTCGACTCCAAACGGAAAATGATATCGTGAAAGAATTTCACCGCTTTCCCCGTGGTGAGGGTTCACCACGGCCGGCTTCATCCATTTGGAGAACTTGTCAATGGTGACTAGGACGTGAGGTGTCCTCCGCGCTTCTTTTCGTGGGCCCAATCATGTCGAGTCCCCTACACCGCAAATGGCCACGTAAGAGGTATGATTTGCGCGTTTGAGTCGAGGTGCGCCCCCGCGCCAGAATTGGCATTCCCTGCGTACGCATCACTTGGTTCGTGATTCGACCGCCGAGGGCAAAGAGAAGCCTTGCCTCAAGACTTTACCGACCAGAGTCCTCGGGCGGCGTGATGGCTACACCCTGAGTGTCCTCGAAGTTCTTGGCCTTCACCGAGGGTATGCATCGCATGTATACCCCTTCAGGCTTCTCTTGTAGAGTTCCCTTCTCCAATCATGCGAGCGATTTCCGCCCCTTCGGCCAAACGGCGCAGCCCTTCTGGCCTTATCCCCGTAGCTTCCTCGGTGAGGTACTCCATCGCCGTTTTCCGCCAAGGATCGGGGTCGCACGCCATAGCTTCGTGGCTTGTTGTGGTGCCGCTTCCTCGCGGAGTATTCCTCGGTGGGTACTTCCGAGGTGTACTTGACCCAGGGTTTATCGGTGTCTCGTGAGGACGCTCGGGAACGGTACTCGGGTTGCCGCACCTTGGCCGCTTTCATCCGCCGCCTCGCTAGCTGCCCGGGCGTATGCTTGTGTTCGCCTATGGAATTTTTCCTCCAATTTGCGACTTCCCGACAATACGCCCATCTTTCGTCGCGGCACGCCGAGGCCTTCGCGACTTGGTCGATGACCAACCGCTAATCCCCCGTTTCCAACCCGCCGGATTCCGAGGTGGTCCGCCGCGACCGGAGACCGCTGGACCGGGCCATATTCTCGCGACGCTGTTGGAGTGCGTGAAAAATGCAGCTAGATGGCATACCGAATTCGAGGGGTGAGATGAAGAGTAAACCAGCTCTCGCTACCGCCTTCATCATGGATCCATTAAAGTACATGGTCCAAAGACTCGCTTGATGGGCGCCGGGTAGCCGCTGTTCGCCCACTGCCACAAAGTCGCCAGACTTGAGATTTGATCGCTTTTGGCGGGCAGAACTATATAGTATCGCCTATGAGTTCCATCTGCCACTTCGCCACTCTCCCCCGGGCCTCGTTTGGGAGGATCTCCGAGGGGAACCCGGATACCGCGCAACTGCGCGCGCTATGGAAGTAGTGGGCGTTTCCTTTCGCAAGCCAGCATTTATGGCGCATAACAGCTTCTCGATTCGGCAATACCTTGTCTTGGTGTCGGAAAGGACTTCACCGGGATGAAGTAAACAGGCGCTGAACCGGGCAACGCGGTGTCCTTCTTCCCGACGCCGACTACTACCACCGCTACCACTACCCGGGTAGTGGCCGCGGACGTGATAAGAGCGTGGTTTCCCCGGTTTGGCGGTTTTAGGACCGGTGGGTTTGTTAGAGCTTTGAGGTTGCCGAGGGCCTCGCCTCGGGGTCCGTGCAAAGCCGCTTTGACTTGCGCTAGAGCCGGTAGAGGGCGGCCCTTCTCCCCAGGCGTGAGATGAACTCGCTTAATGAAGCCAAAGTGTTCTATGACCTTCAGACTCCCTTGGAGATCTTGGATCGACCCATCTTGGTGATTTCGCGCTAACCTTGGTCCTGCTTTTCATGCCTCGTTGAGAGACGAAACCCCAAAGAAAAGATCTCGGGGACCCCCAATATGCACTTTTCGCTGAGCTTGACTTTCTGTTTAGGCACGGCGTTTTCCCCGCAGGTCGCCACCAGGTCCGGACGCTTTTTGATTTGACCACTATGTCGCCGAATGAGGGCCAACCATCCTTCCAATGAGTTCCCCTAAGATGATTGGCATGCAACGCTGGTATGTTGCCCCCGGGCCGCTTCTCTCACTCAAGGGCATGGTGAGGTAGCAATACATCCCGGGGGGTGTTATAAACGCAGGTCACGAAATGGGTCGGACTCTTTCATTTTGATCCGGTGATAACCGAATACGCTGGGCAAGAAAGGACAACGCCTTTACATCCCGCAGCGGGAGTCTACAATTTGGTCGATTCGAGCCAAAGGAAAGGGAACTTTCGGACATGCTTTTGTTGAGACTAGTGTAGTCCACACACATCCGCCATTTCCCATTCTTTTTCGCCAGCCAATACAAGATTAGCTAACCACTCGGGTGGAATACTTCCTTTATGAATCCTGGGCCCAAAGAGTTCTTGTGGATCTCTTCGCCGGCGATCTTCCGCTTACGCCATCAAACGGGCGCAGCCGCATGACCGGGCTTTGAGCCCCACGATAGCCTAGGGAGTGTCGGCGCATATCCCGGTATGCCCGATGTCCGGTGGGTCCTTAACGCGAAACGCCTTGGCATTCGCGCTGAGGAAGTCGACAGCACGCTTCCTATTTCGGATCCCAGGTCCGAAGCCGATGGTCGCAGCCTTCCTTCGGTTCTTGGGATCAGTGAGATCTTCTTGGTGCCCCGCCGGGAGGGCTCGAGCTTCTCCCGGGGCCGTGGCGCTTTTGGCCTCATGCTCGACGCGGATTTCGCTGTGCTTCTTCTTCAAGACGGCTGGCGAGTGCTCGCAATGGCGTAGTGCCTCGCATACCTACACGCTCCACGCCGCACTCAGATGTATGATGATGGTGTGAGGGGCCACCGCGTGATGACACCTTCGGCCGCGCATCTTGAGCTTGATACGCGGTAGTTTGGGGATGTACCATGAACTTGGCGTAGCAGTGGCCGCTTCAGGAGTGCGCGGTAAGTACTGCGGGACCCCGCGATCTCAAATGTGAGAGTCTCTTTGCCTGGAAGTTCGAGGGGTCACCGGCAAACCGGTAAGTCGACCGCCCGAGGGGCTTTAGCCGCTTTCTTCGGGACAACGCTTATTGAATGCCGCCCCCTGCTTATGATCTTGACTTGTCTACCCCGAGGAGGCTTCGAGGGTTTCTTCAGAGATGAGGTTGAGGTCGCCCCTCCGCCCATAAGGACTTTGGTGAGCCGGTGTTACGGCGATGGGATCCACCACCGGATAAGCCCCGGTTCGATGTGCGTGGGGTGATCCGACCGTCGAAGGTGATGGCGGGTCCACCACTTGGCGCAGCTTCGGGTTGCCGCCTCGCGGGCATAGACCTCCCGGACGCCTTCTTCTTGCACATTGCCGCGACGGACATGTTGCCGGCGCGTCAGGCCAAGATCATGAAGCGTTATTCACCTTCGAACTCGCGTTCTTTGGCGCCACCCTCGAGCCTTCTTTTTCACCCGGGATGGCCCCGAGTTTGGCGAAATGTTGGCGCACTTGCACTCCCCGAGGGTATGCTTGACCGGTAGTTATGGTTCGCATGGCTTCTTGAGCATGTCGCTAAGGTTCTTGTGACGGGGGGCTGGGGCCCTTGCGACGAATCGCAGCCCACCATGCCTTCCATCGGTCCGCTGGGCGGCGTGGGCCCTGCCCTGCGGCTCTATCTTTCTTCTTTTTCTTCTTGCCCTCCCGAGGTTGCATCCCCTGGCTCCTCTTCCCAGTGCTTCCATTGCCGAGCCCCCATTTGAACAGAGCTCCCGACAGCCCCACACCGCTGGTAACTTGGCGGCGATAAACCACGTACTGCTTGCTCCGGTAGGGAGTCCAAGCGCCCCAGCCTTCTCACGAGGTCTCAAGAGCGGTGCCTGGCCAAGAAGGCCCCGATGACGTCCGGGTCCGGGTCATACATTAGGGAGCTCGGTCCGCCGTTTGAGAAGCGCTGATGTAGTCGCCAGGATTCGCCTCGATTTTTTGGCTAGCTCTCGAGATCCCACGAAGTTACCCCGCGTAGGTATGCCCCCGGAAGTTATCAAGGAAGGTTCTCACCAAGTCCGCCCAGCTTGATATGAGGTTGTGGAAGGTGTTCCACCAAGCTCGGGCAGACGTGAGAGAGGTACAGTGGGCAATTTCTCTGACATCACTTTGTCATCGAAGCCCCCTCGCTGAACCGGCATGCCGGGGCCGATAGTCGCCCGTACCATACCAGACGGATCTCTCCCCGTACTTTTCGAGATGGCTCTGGGCCTCTAAACGCAGGAGTGGTGCCCTCCCGATGTCCCCCGTGAAGGCTCGAGGCCCCGGCGACCGTGGGAGTACCCCAGCCCTTCTCGACCGCCCTCGGCGCCCTCGGCCGCTTGTCGCCTCCCGAGGCGAGCTACCTTCGCATGCAGCCCGCCGCCGCTCGACCGCCCCCGAGGTCGCGGCGCCGGCTCGCGGCTCAGCGGTGCGGGTCTTCTATGCGTTCCCGCATCGGGCGGTTGTAACGGTTGTCGCCGAGGCGTTTCCGATCGGGCCTTGCCGGGCTTGGTCTCGATCCGGTGGACGGAGCCCCGCCGACTTCGCCAGATTCTCGCCGCTGGACGCCACGTACTCCGATCCCGAAGCGTAAACTCCTCGCCTGCGGTACCGCCGCTTTGTCAAGGAGTTGACGGAGGCTCTTCCCCAGAGCGCCGCCTCTGTGAGTGGAGGGCTCGCATTTCGCACTCAACATGGCGCCGCCGCCACGCTGAGGCCGCTCGCTGAACGGGCCGCTTATGCCGGGATTGAGGCACTCTCAGACTGCCTGCCGCTGGCCCGCCGCTATTGTGAGCTTGAGGTGCTCTGGCACTGCCAAGGCTGAGCTCGCTTCCCGCCGGATGTTTTTGCTCCGCCGCCGGAGTCGGGCGTATTCCGCCCGGATTCGCTCTCGCAAATTCGTGAAGCCGGGCGCTTTAGCCGGGTAGTGCCGCGCCGCTATCGGATAGACCGGGGCGTAGCCGCCGGGCGCTGAGCTCGCTGCGGGCGGTACGCCCGCTGCCGCTTTTCGCTGAGACGCCGCTGAATCGCCATCCCTGCGGGCGGGACTCGATATTGAAGCATTTCTGCGGGAGGATGCGCCTCCGAAAGTGAATGTTCATGGGATAACGCCGCTAGAGCTGTACGGGTGGTCTCGCTCGCGTTTCCCCGGGCGGCGGCTTCACCGAGGTTTCACGCCGGGCGAAGATTCACCGACTCTCCGTGATGTCCCGGAGCGGAGGCGTTCCGACGCATTAGGTTTCGGGGTACCCCGCCACGCAGTGGGTGGCGTAAGGTATTTCCCTGGCCTAGGTTCCCGGGAGCTCTTCGCGAAGCTCTGCCGCTGGATACGCCGACGGATTCGTAACTGCTGCTTTGACGCGCTTTGCGCTGCCGACTGGTCCGGGCTTTTGCCCGCTTTTGCGCTGCGGCCGTGATGATGGGCTTGCCGCGGTGGCGTATGCGCGCCCTCCCTTCTACCGCATCGCCGCGTATGGATCATTCGTGAAGTTGTGGCCGAAGCGCCACAAATGCCGCTGTCCGAAGAACGCTGGTGTTCGCGCTGGAGCTCAGGTTCGGCCGAAAGGGGTGGAAACGAAGGCGAAACGCCATGAGGGCCGACGGAGATGCAGATTGCACACGGCGAAGCCCCCTACCGGGCGCTAACCGCCGGGCGCTTTCGAGGAACTGGGTGCCTCGGTGCCGGCAATAAAGAATTTATAAGCCGCGGTGCCCCCCCTCAATGGCGTAGCGCAAGATGGACACGGACGCAACGTTTATCCCCGTTCGTGCCAACGGGCCCTACGCCCAAATGGGGGTGTGTCTCGCCAGGTTACCTCAAGGCCAAAGGTGAGCCTCGCAAGAGGGGTTACAAAGGCCATGGGAGAGACGCTGGTCTCAAGCCCCACGCATCGCGTGGTTATGGTGGTGGTGGTGGTGGTGGTGTGCGGGTTTTGACGTGCTCGGGAAATAAACAAAGGTCATCCCCGTTTCGCGTCGCGTGGCGTAACACGCCATCGTTCAACTTTTTTAAGGCCCCATCAACATTGGGGAGACGATTCTAATAGCTCGATTTGGATCGGGCGCATCGATGGCACCGGGCCGTCGCTGCGCATTCGCATTGAATGCGGCAAGCTCTTTCTCCGGACGGACCTCCCACGCCGAGGGTCGCGACCCCAGACGGGCCAGCAGCTGCCTCGCCCGAGGATGGAGAGCCGGTCTCCTCGCGAGGCGGAGTTTTTGCGCCCGAGGGTGGTGAGCTAGGCCACCGGATTTAAGCGAGATTTCTCCCGTGGTCGGTGAGCTAGCCGCCCTGACCTGGGAACGAGATGCGTGGTCGAGTCCGAGCCATGGTTTTATTGCCGACGTGGATCGCCATGGTTCGTTGTTTTGTAGAGGTCCTGACCTTGTCCTTCGTGGAGCGCATTAAGCTCTTTTGCGCCGCGGATGACCCATTTGGGCCGCCAGGGCCGTCCGCGGCCGATTACCGTCATGTGAGCTGCCGGGCTAATGGCTTCCGTCCATCGTCTGGCCGGGCCGCCCCTCCCGTAGGGATGATAGCAAAGCTAGGTTTTATCAATTGACAGCCGCGGCATTCTCATAGTTTGGAGAATGTCTCGGGCCCAATATTTAGGTCCCCGAAACGCCGCAGGTGGAGGCGGGGAGTGTTGCGCTGTTCCGAGAGAGAGGGGGAGCAAAGTGGGGTGTGTGGACTATGGTGGGGAGTGGCTCTAGATCCCGCATGTTTCTTGTTTTAGTATTTTTGGGTTTCAAAACTTTTCACAATACAAAGATGAGATGCAACAAACATCGATGCTTTCCAACTTTAATGTATGTTACATTTATGCTTGTTATATCTAATATTTTGTGGAAAGTTCTAAAACGATATAGACATTTATTATAATGGTTTGAGTTTTACATATTTTCCTAGATCTTATTCTATTTCTAAAGCTAAATCTATTTATGCGTGTAGACCATGCAAGTCCCCTCGTATGGAGGTTTGGTGAGACCTTATCGCCGGACGCCTCCCTCCCCCTCCCTCCCCGCAAGGCTATCATGGCTATGAGTGTCACCTCCTACGCCGCCGTAAGGCTAACCATCGCCCCTCATTTTCCACCGCTATTAACTTGTCTCCCTTTTCTTCTTCGAAGCCCAACCGGAGTTGAGAAGAAGAAGAAGAGAGAGAGGGAATCAAGGGACACACTATATAAAACCTAGCACTCCTTCTAAGCCCGTTGGAGTTGGAAAAAGAAGAAAGGAGGAGTAGAAGGTCACGCCATATGAACTTAGCCGCCGTCGGAACCCTAATCGTCATCATCCTCTTCGTCGACATAAGCGCGGCAAGTAGGAGCAACGCGTCGCATAATTATCTCTTAAATAAAGAAGCTATGTGACAGTACGACGTAAATTAGCTTTTAGAGTGTTTTTGGTTGGATTTTAGAGTAAGAAGATTTATCTAAAAGGGTTTTTTTTCATTTCATACCCGGGCTGTTCACGAGGTAAAACGTCCGACGCGCTAAACGCCTAAACCCCAGTTGTGAAAAACATGAAACAGTAATCTCTTCTCACCTCCGCAACCACCTGTTTTCCCCGTCCCGCTCACCGCCGCGTTGCCATCGCCGGCGCCCATGGTGGCCTCACCAGGGACAGCCGAACCGCTAGAGAGATCAACAGTGGAGCATCCTGAGCCGGTCCAGCCGCCTCCACTGCCGATCGATGAGGCGCAACCGCCGCCGCCTCTTCTAGGGGCGGCGGCTGCACATGAAGCGATCTCTCCGAAGAAGTCCGCTTCCCCTTCGCCGCTTCCGGTGAACCTGGCGGTTGATGTTTCTCCCAAGGTGGAGGCCTCATCCCCGTCCCCATCCCCGTCCCCGTCCTTGTCCCCGTTCCAGTCGCCAACTCCCTCTCCACCTCCCCAAATCATGGAGGCGTCTCCGGGTTCGCCACAGCCACTGTCCCTCCACGTGCTGCTCCGGCTGCTGCCGCGCGTGCTTCGACAGACCTCTCCGTTACAGAGGCTTTGGCAATGGCGTCCCAGGAAGCCGCTCGGCCATCCCCGTCTCCCCGAGTCTAGGGACGCGCAGTTGCAGACCGCGTCCGCGCTGCTGACGCGGCTGATGGAGATTGGGCCGGAGGGTTGTTGCCGCCGCCGCCGCCGCCGCAGCAGCAGCAGCCACGACCACCATCCCCGGAAATGGGTCCTCCACCATGTGATTATTCAGAGCCTGCACAGCTATCGCCGCTGTGTCATCCGGATGATTGCACAGGCGCCTCGCCAGACGCGCCGGTGGATGAGTTAGTTGCAGGAACGTCAGAAAAGCAGCTGGGCCGTCACCCGGTGAAAAAACGGAATTCGGACAGTCACAGCAGCCGCATCTTCCAGCTGAAAGCACATATGTCTGTTCAAATGCAGTGAGCAAGGTTTCAGAAGTGGCTTCAGAAGAAGGTACTCAGCCTACGATGGAGGCAATTGATGGTGAGGGGCCATTAGAGATTGAGGCACAGAGATCATTGCAGGAGCCGGAGGAAACAACAAATCCCTCCAGGATGGAAGCCCAGCCTTGTTCGCCGGAGATGGCTCCTCCAGGGTTTGAAGATTGCAAGTCTCAATGGCTGCCAGCGCCGCGATCCTAATCCTCTGGTTGAATCCACACACACTGTGGTACAAGTGACTGCCACCAATACCATGGGCACGACGCCAGCTGCAGCAACTGGGTCACTGTCTTCACCTGGCATACTTCCACTGTTGAAGAGAGGGGCAGAGGAGCAAACACTTCCAAGATCATGCTCTCCCACAACAGAAGCTGCACCGAAGTTCACCAGATATGCCACCTCCAGGCTTTGAGAATTGTAAGTCATCATGGCTACCGCTACCGACTCTTCAACCCAAAGCTGAAACTATGGACGTCTTTGCACGATGTGGCTCCCACCAAGGCATTGGCAGTGGGATTTATGGAAAAGGCATGCTCAGCGCAGGCATTGAGCGAACTGATGTGGAGATAGACTCAGAATGAGCCTCTTGCCGCCATTGAGAGTGGAACTGGGAGTTCATTGCAAGGGCCACTTCCAAGATCACCCTTCTCCTATGATGCAAGACACTCCCTGTTCACCGGATACAGCACCTCCAGGGTTTGAAAGTTTAAAGTTCACACAGCTACAGCCTCCCTCTCTACCTCTGGTGCAGACTGCACATGTACTGCAAAAATTCAGCTGATAATGAGGCCATGTTCTGATATCAGAGGAAGCTCCTCAGCCATCACCTGCATTAGATACAATGGATTTAGACATCGATGTAAAACCTGTCCTTTCACCACCACCCGAGAGTAAAACCATGGAAGTCATTGCCACCGAACCTCGCCTTCTGCTGTCTCACTGTTCAGTAGGGATGGTGCTTTTAGGGTCTGAGAATATCGAGTCCTCACAGCAGCTGCCACCAGCTCTGGTTCTTCCTCTTGATCAGACTCCAGACATCTTGGCTGATGCAGGTACCAAGAAGACAGTCGCAGTGGAAGGTGTGTGTCATGCAGGAGCTGCAGAAGAAGCCAATGGGTCTATTCTTCCACAAGCAAAGGAAAATGGTTGTGAGGGCCAATCACCGCACCTAGAGCCACAGGCTTCTTCCCCTGCAGTGGATGCTGCAGCTACATCACTGGAGATAGCTCCTAGAAGTTCTGAAAATTTGGAGTCCTCTCAGTTGACCGCCTTGTCTAGCTGAGACAATAGACCCCTCTACACATGCATCAGCTACAATCCCTGTGATTGTGAAGTCAGAGAAAACAAGTCTGCCATTATCTCCATTACAAGCTACAGGCACAGACGTGGAAAGTGCAATCCTGCAACAGTCACCATCGAAGAGTGAAGAGAGGTCATTGCCACAGCCAGAGCAACACCTGTCTTATTCATCTGTGAAGGACACTACTTGTTCACCAGAGGATGCACCCCCAGGTTATGAAAAATTTTGACTCCTCTGATCAGCTGCCACCGCCAACGCTTCTTTGCACGTAAGTTTGGTCAGTATTTTTCCATTTTTTTTTACTTACTTACTTTTCTTTTGTTTTACATAATTTTCTGGTCATCTATCTGGTTCATGGCTTATGAGTTAAATCTACAGAACAAACCTTTGATAGATCTTGCACATCTAGTGGAGGAATTTCTGGATATCAATGGAGCAAATGGTTAACATTACATTATTACCATGTTATTTAACTTGAAGCAGTATTATACAAAATAAAGAATAAGTCTACATACCTTAGCATTCAGAAAGTATGTTCTGTGCTAGTATCTTATTTTCATATTGATCTGTTTGTATCTCATGTGGTGGTACTGGTATATTTTTATTCAACAATAATGCACTTTCGACAAAGGGCATCAGTTTACTTAACTGCATGCCAATATATATTTTTTTTTACTCAGTCACTATAACAATGCATGCAGTACCAAGCTGCTTCATGAAGACAAATGAGACAGCTTGGATGCATAAAGCTCAAGCTTTTAGATACTGTGAATGATTTATGGAGAAATTGGCAATTAACTGAGAACTTCTCTTTAGGATGTTTAGGAGCAGACTGGTGAACAATCCTGGTATCTGCTAGGCCCTTGACCCAGGATGATGCTTGGCTCCTTTGGGGATCCCAAAAATAGATCTTATTAAGTTGCATTAAGCTTGAGGTTTGTGGAATATGCAATATGTTAATACTAATTAAAGCAATGTAAAAAAGGTAGATGTGGAGTTTACTTTTTAGTCTCCAATACAGCGGTTCAGGACATTCCTTATTTATCAACCTCCCTTTCTTTATCTGAGTACAAAAGAGTGGTACTGAATACTGATGAAAGTTGGAAAAGGTGGTTTTAGAGCTGAGGAAGTTGTGTTGTTTGATTGCAGTTGAAACAAATTCTTTATGGACAATAAATAGAAGCGAAAACTGTATGGGCAGTATTGTAAGCAAGCTCTTAACCTTGAGGTTGTAATCCAAACTTTTGTGGATTCATGTTTAAACTGAACATCAAGATACTACTCTATGCATTGTGCAAATACTCTTCTGAGTGACCTGGCCTAATATAATACTCCCTTCATTCCAAATTGTAAGACATTTTGTCTTTTCTAGATACATAGCTTTTTTACTATGCGTTTAGATATACATAGCTTTTGCTATGCATTTAGATATGCACTATGTCTAGATACATAGTAAAAGCAATGTATCTAGCCAAAACGTCTTATAATTTGGAACAAAGGGAGTAATAAACTATTAGATTCAATCATACAAAATTTTAAAATGCTAAAACCTAAGAAGTCAGTTTCCGTACCAATCAAGAAATCGAGGATGTTATAACAGTGATTGATCTTTTAAAAGAGATTTATAGTTCTACAACATACTGTGTGCAATGGGGGCCTGTACCTTTTCTTTGTGTTGTTTTTAACTTAGGTGGTGACTTGCACAGAAATTGGTCAAATGGTATGCGGAAGTTGTCGCCAGCTTGTTGCATATCCTAAGGGTGCTGTTCATGTTCAGTGTTTTGGTTGTTCGACAATAAACCTTGTACTGGAAGGTGCGTGCTATTTCTGCTTTAAAATTTATCTCACCTTATTCTTCTGGTACCTTATTCCCAATTGCTGTTCTTGAAAAATCATTCATTATTCTCTCCTTTTTCTATATTTTTCTTCTTGATGAAATGACATGCAAAACTCATGTATGGGAGTTAAGGTGTATGCCAGACAATGTTACCAAATTGTCTAATCGATCCTAGTCGCCATGGCACCAATCAACCGACTAATCGTGATTAGTCGGACGAATTTGATAACATGATGCCAAATGCTGAATTGCCCATAAATCATTGTCAGAATTAATGTGGCCAGCATTTTTACTCAAATTGTCATTTAAAAGGAGCAAAAACGAGTAAAAAAGGTTCCTAGCTGGACTTATATTTACAGAAGAGTGAACAAGGCTAGATGAGTTATATTCCTCCTTGGAGGAAGTAATTTCTCTTGTAATCTTTTGACTGTTCTTTTTATCTCAAAATGTTTCATTGCTATATCATTGGCTAAGCTGTACAGAGTTAGTTTGATTTGCCATGTAAATTAACATAGACTTAGCAGAGGTTATTATCCTTTGCTTTAAGTTGCTTTATACATGACCTCAGAGTTTTTCATGCAACATGTTTGTATGTTTTGGATTTTTTTTTTGGGGCTCAGAATTGGTCTTATTCTCATAGGATTCTTCATATTTCAATAGTTTTTACAGAATCACGTAATTCTGAAAGTTATCTAGGCACTTTCTTGTCCTTCAAAGATTGTTTTACCTTTATTTTCTTTCTTGGCAGAAAATCAAGTTGGTAGGGTGTATTGTGGACAATGTGATACACTGTTGATGTATCCTTTTGGGGCTCCTGCTGTTAAATGTTCCAACTGTCTTTTCGTCACTGAAATCGAGTAAGAACTGCAACTTGCCACATAATTTACTTGCTACATGTGTTTTGTTGTGCTAATATATTTGATGAAAAAAAAAATGTATATGCCATTGAAAAGTTAGTTTCATTACTTATATGAGGTGGCACTCAAATTATTTATCCATCTTTTTAAGGAATATCTGTGCCTTAGATTCTAGTTCCCAGTTCATCTAATTTTATGTATATTTGAGATTTTCCCAGTCAGGAAATCCCATCTAGTTTCATTATTATATATAAAATCTTAACAAAATCCCAAATTTAAAACTTAGAAGATACATATGCCCTTGGCTAGATTTGATCATACCAAAGAAACTCAATTCTGCAACCTACTAACCTGCCGAAAAGCGGACACTAACAAAGAAGGCATTAGAACTTGACAACCACACCATTGCGGGTAGAATGCTAGATGCCCGGGAGAGTCTTCCTCTTAGGGGAAAATACCTTCCACCAAATTAAGTACCCCTAGCCCAAACGTGGATTGCTGAAGAGGTTCACATGGCTTCTTCTGCAATCCAGTCCAAAACTCAGTTTAGTTTTAAAAAAAAAAAAAAAAAACTCAGTCTAGTGACATGAAACAAATATTCCTGCCTTTCCAGATCAACCAAACAATTTTATTTTTCCATTTGCGAGCCACCAACTTGTTAGTATCCGCATTGAATTGGGTATTTGGATGATCCAATCTGCCTAAAGTTGTTACCCTGTGTTTGGAATGTTTATGAAAAGAAACAAGCATTCAAGTTCTCTGCCATGCTCCAAATTTACCAAAACCAAAGAACAACAAACAACCTAATTGCACACATTCAAGACCACTGACCACCAAATAATACATTTTCAGCCTTTCTGGCCCTCTTCAATAACTCTTTTTGGTTAAGATGCTATTCTTCATCAGAGAAAGTGTTAATCCTTAGTGGTAGTTTCATGTTGCTGATATGAAGAGAGCTGTGAAGATCCTTTTGGGGACCAGCATCACTCTATCTGATGTTGGGCTAAATCACTCTTCTTCTCTAGGTAGTGCGTATGCTAGTGTGACGATTCATTTGACCTATTATAATGTACCAATGGAAAATGTCACCCATCGATGAACAGTGTTGAGTTGTTTATCTTTTTATTTTTCTGAAAAGTGCTTCATACCACCGTGATGTGCAATTATAGGTGAGGCTTGATCCCATTTGTCATCAGCTTGGGCAATCAACTAAGTTACCAAACTTAGTCCAAAAGCATGTTTAAACGATAAATTAACGAGCTTCTTAAATAAACCTTTTCCATTGCAGCACATCTGAGAAAGATGTATCTGCCATTTTTCTGAATCATTGCCAACATGTGAACCTTTAGTCATCCCTTGTGATTTTTGGTAATCATGCTATCCACTGATGAACCTGGAGCTCTCGAACTGTCTGCTGTGCCTTAACATTGTTAACTTCAACTTTCACACTTTCCAGTATTAGTACCCGCATCAACTCAAAATGGGTGGACCAAACCAAAGGCCACTCAACCGCCTCTGTACTGTCAATTGTTATTTACTTCTGCAAAGCTATTTTGCTGAGTACCAATGAAATGATCCATGAGATTTTGTTTTTCCAGGAACGTAATGTTCGGCGACGGATATCGATGGAACAGAATGTGTCACCTGATCCGCAAGAGGTAGTTCAACAGAGCTAGGTCAGGCTTTAACAAGGGCAGGTCATCGAACCTAGTGCCTGTAACTTCAGACGCTTCCATGGAAAAACTCGCAAGTCATCCATCATGGATGGTGAAGCCTCAAGCCTGTGGCTGTAACCTCAAATGGCCTGTGGGCTGTGGTAGTGCGTAGTCGATAGCTTCAGAAACACTTGTTTAGGGATGAAAAAAGCGGATCTTGTATGGCCAGGATGAACTGTGAAGCGAAAAGATTACATCCTGCTGTAGCCTCATCATAGGAAAGATGAGCTGCTTGAGCTCCACTGTAACTGGAGCAGGTTGAGCATGGTTGACGGTACGGTGGTCATAGATGATGCTCACTATTTGTTGGGGCACGAGCAGTGTGCTTCCGTGCTTGGGTTGGTCTACGAACCGCAGAACAACCCATTTTACTTAGCGTTACATCACAATCATGAGCGCTTTTTTTATGGCCCTTTGGAGGCAACAAGAGTTAAAAACGTGCTTATTGACAGTATCTCTCTTTTTTTCCTGAAAAAAAGGGAAACTCATTTATTCATGATAAACATAGTACAGAAATGGGACGCAATTCAAAGTTTTGGAAAGCCACTTGGATGTTACAATGTTGAGGATGTGCTAAAAGCTTGACAAGAACAAAGGCAATCTCCCTATTACCGATGCCTGTTTTGCAAACTTGTCTGCAACCTTGTTCGTCTTGGGATCTTGAGTACCGAGTAGTTCCTTCATCGTGTAGCATCAATCAGCACTGCAATAATCTTTATTTGGATCTTGCATTGAGTAAGGAACAACCCTGGTTCATGAGTCATGACTTCTGTTTTTTTTTTATTTAATTTTAGCAACGGCATCTTTTGTAACTTGGATTTCATCTGTGGCCTGTGGGCCTAGGACCCATCAAAGGCCCAATTGTGGGCGGCTAAGGAAGGCGGGCTGTAGATAACAAGGGGCTACTTGGATCGAATTCATCTGTGGCCTGTGGGCCTAGGACCCATCAAAGGCATGGGTTGGTGGGGCGGAGGGAAGGCGGCCATCTAGTCTAGTCTATTAGATAACAGATAACAAGCGGCCACCGGCGCACCGCACCACCGCGCATGGAGTTTGGAGGCGGAGGGCGAGGCCCCGGCGACCGGGTCCGGCGGCAGCTGCAGTCGGTGGGGCGGCTGGCAGCGTACCTCGGCGGCGGATTCCTCGCCCTCTCCGTCGCCTCCTCCGTCGCCGTCCGCTCCCTCCGCGCCCTCTCCGACGCCAACCAGGTGCGCGCTTCCCTCGCCTCGTTCCCCACCCTCCGAAGCGCGAACCCTTTCGGCTGTCGTCGTGCTTCGCGCCACGATTGACTCTAGCAGTGTGTCCTGTGCTTCGTCAGAGGAAGTACGCGCTGCCATGCGGCGCCTGCGAGGGCAAGGGAACCTACGCGTGCAGACTCTGCAGGGGCAACGCCACCATCGAGTGGTCTCCGATGAACGACCCGGTGTTTGTCAATCCGTGCCTCTGCCCTACCTGCGATGGCACCCGGTTAGCCATCTCCTTCATGGCTCTTCTATTTTCTGTCCTGCTGCTGCTGCTGGGTTCATGTGATTATGAAAAAATGATATGGATATTTGCTGATATTTTTTCTGTTTTGTCAGGGTGCAGCGCTGCTTGAACTGCCTGGGAAATGGTTACGCTTGAAGAAGCAATGTCAGTTTTCATTCTTGAATCTTGATAATGATTGTCGGGGAGTTGCTATTGAGAGTCACAAATGAACTTTATAGCCATTAATACAGGGAAAGCAAAGCTGTTCTTTCTTCCTGTTGGGGTGTCCGTACCTGACGGACTGTTAAAAGTGGATGGTTTCTGTTGGGAATTTCTGTCAAGGGAAGAGAGTGTGGCTCCATTCCAACTCAAACTAAATGAATTTTTTGACAATGGAAAAGAGTGCTGTTCCAACTCAAAAAATAGAGATCAACGGTTGAAATGGAAGTGACATGCTTTCATGTATCCCCTTATTTGTGCCAGAGCCCAGAAGTACAAATTTCATCTGTTTGGGAAAAGATGTACTCCTATGGGTCCTATTATATACTTATGGTTGTAAAGAAGCTCATTGTGTGGGCCATGCGTACAAGCCAAGATCATGGTGGCAAGCCGTTTGCTGAATTTCAACTATATGTTAGTTTATGAAATTGTTCATTGCTATTATCTTGGCTGTGTTTATCCAATCACATTGACAATGATTTGTTTTGCTTGAACTGAAACTGAAGATTGCTATTATTTTTTTTTTTTTTTTTTTTTTATCTAGACTCTTGTCAGAATGTGTCTCGGTCAGAGTGATCTGGCCAATTAATCCAAGTCTGGTGTCTGTATTCTTAAGGACCTGTCATGTTGAAGGGAAATGAAAGGAAGATGATGGGCTGTACAACTAACACCGATAGTAACCTTTACGTGTTTTCAGATTTCTTACAAGTTGTACAGACGAACTGTTCGTCGTCTTGCAAGAATAGTTTGAACTTTTTGAAGGATGATGATGTCTAGTGTCCACATAGAGAATTAATAGAGTCATTCCGTCTGCAAGGTGTACAGATATGTTACACATGCCCTTTCACTACCTCGTGAGCCATTCAGCGAAGGGGTATAGATGTTCTTTAGTTGGCAAAAATTTGTAACCCAACTTCAAGTTTTTTCCATTCTCAAAAAAAAAAAAAAAAAAAAAAAAAACCTTCAAATTTTTTCACACTCTCCATCACATCACATTAAATACACAAAAAAGATATATGTTCAGAGTATGAAATATAGGTAAAAAAAGTAACTAATTACGCGGTTTAGATGTACATTGAGATGATTCTTTTTGAGTCTAGTTACCCCATGGTAGCATAATATTTAAAAAAAAAAAAAAACTAAAACGTCTTCTGATTGTGCACTTAACAATTTTTTGCCAACTAAACAAGGCCTGTCTGACATCACTAGCGTTGATGTTTTGACCCTTTTTTGAAGGTGCATTTTTTATGCAATACAAAAATTATGCCACAGTGTGCACTCCAATCAAATTCTGGTAATGTTGGCATTCCTCAGCCTCAAGGAGTTTCAGAAGTTGAGCACCAGGGGGTTTCTATAGTGCAAGTACTGCAGTTGACCTGAATGCCAATCAGTGACGTCCAGAAAAAAATTATTATGGATCAGATTGTTCATCGTAACCACCTTTGCTTCAACTTGGCCTATTTTGTGTGCGGTTCCAGTGATGGCTGAATACGATTACAGGGAACCTGTTTGGTCAACTGTTCTTGGTAGGTACGGAGTAGCTGCCAAGTGTGTATGGCTCAAGATCAAATATCTTTCCACCCTCAAGTATCATGTGTTCAACGTGATGATTCAAATTGCAACCAAATATCCACAATGCAATAAATAAATATTTTAAAATTTATACATACTCAGTACGGTTCTCCGCGGTTATGAACGAATTCATTAGCTTAGTTGCACACCTAGGTCAAAAACAAAAGGTGAGAAAAGAAAATATTGTTTTGAAACAAGTACTCCCAAACAGTATACTCCCAACATAATGAATGAGGTCGTCACTCTTCATGCTGGCATCACCAAGAAGAAAACAAGGAGAGAAAGCGACGTCTCCCTTGTGTCCAAGCGTAGAGACGAACACACCAATAATTGCAAGAATAAAATCAGCCCGCCTAAGACGCATGCCGTGTGGAATGGATCGTGATAAATGTCGGAGTCGTATCTTGAATTCGAGCAATAGCTGCAGCTCCTTCCTTTGATGCCGATCGATGCCCGATGCCGTCAGATGCATGCCGTGCCGTGAGCCCGTGCTGTCCCTGACTTGCCTTGTGCTTTCACGGAGTTGGCAAGTTGCTACTACAGTAACAGTAGCACGGAAAAAAGGCTCGCCGAAAGGGAAACAAGACGCGTCCAAGGCTTGATGGGGCGCACTGGGCGATGGACCAAGTTCGGATCAGAGGAGGCGGCAAGTGAGTTACAGTGACAAGTGAAGTGGTCATGCCTGAGCCTAACTAATCGATGCGTCATGCGTGATGAACGATGATGGTCTTGTCGACATCGTCATCAGTCTCAGCTTCGGTGGGTAGGATTAGGATTACTCAACATTTACAACATTGACACCTTGTACCACAAGATGACTAACCTAATAACTATATTATATACCATGTTTTAAATAGCGAGCTATAAAAATAGCGTCGGGGCTTTTTTACGCTTATTGGGCTATATAGCGCCGCTATAGATATATAGCGGCAGCTTTACGCGCATAGCGTCGGGGCCCGCCGCCGCTATAGCGTTAATAAGGGCGCTATAGCGCGAATAGCAAATAGCGGCGCTTATAGCGGCGCTATAGCGACGAATAAGCGGCGCTATAAGCGGCGTTATAAGCGTGCTATAGCTCAAATAGCGAATAGCGTGAAAAAGTGTGATAGCTTCGGCGTGAGTTGCCGCCGCTATAGCGCTATTTAAAACGTGGATTATATATAATAATTATATATAATAATTATATTATATCTAGTAGCATTTCACAAATTCTATGATTTACCGTGTTCGCTTGAGCTTATCAACATGGTTTATGTACCATATTTTTCTCACGATAAATCAAGACAAAACGGCTTATTAGCCGCCTGAAGTCATATACAAGCGCGAATAGGGATTCACCCAAGCAAAATAGTGGACTTCTCATGGTGTTTTTAGCTAATAATTACCACCGATCATAGCACATAGGAATCTCAATAGGAGGCAGGCATTAATTAGGAAAATTCGTAATAAATTATGAATGCTAAAACACTAGGAGAACTCTAAAATTCCAGTTCTGATTATTCTATACTGTGTGTGAATACTATCTCTCCTAATAATAAACGATGTCTGAAGCCATGATCACTATAATAACGTCATCTATCTACTGGACAAATTGGTGCCAAGCTCGGCTCACCGCCCTGATCCCAAACCTGCTCGTGCCGCGCATGGTCAACTCCGCGCTATCCTTCCCTACGCGATCCGTCGTCACGCACTCGCGCCTGCAAAGGCGAGCGCTGGTGTGGTGGGTGTCGCTGTTAAGCAGTGAGTGGCGCTAGGATGCACCCATCACGCACGCGCGCGGCGCATCGTCGGCTTCGTTAATTTCCCTCTTCATTCATCAATGAGCCATAAGCCCACGGCGAACGGCCGGGAACGTCAGTCGTCAACGACGACGAACGCCGGGAACGCACATGTGACGAGGCGAACCCCGGTGGTTCTGAGGGACGGACGGACGGACGACAACGAGGAGAGTTGCGAGCGAGGTTGAGGATGATGGTCGGTCCGATCGCGTGATCGGTCCACGGGCTGCCGCGTTACTACCGTACGCCACCTGTGCCGCGCCCACGCTATCAAATCCGCCGGCCGGGCTACTAATCAAAACAAGGATGCTAATTTCTACGAGTAGGTATGATCCTATGCCCCCAGCAGGCCACCACCCCCAGAATCTTTTCTGATATATGGCCGGCCACCAAGATTAGGCTCGGTGTGCCTGCCTTTCCCGATCACCCTTCTTCACCCCCCATTCCTCCCATCCATCTCACCACATAGAACGATAGAAAAGGCTCCCGGAACCTGTCGTTCATTCATTCACTGCTGACGACGGCGAACGCCTGCAGCGTGTGCGTGTGCCTTAATCTCTGGTGTAGCGTAGTGTACCTGTCCACTCTCCTGTGATCCGACGGCGACGGTGTGGTCCAGTCCACACGCCCCGCGGCTTTCTCGTGGTCACGGAGAGGCCAGCACCCTACACACACACCCCGCACGTCACGGTTGGGTTTGGGATCGGCGAGGTCCGTCTATCGCCCACGCCGAGCTTGGCACCATGTCAACCCAACAACTGGACAATGCTCCACCACGAGCTTCTCGTGTGTGTCTGCAGCAGCCAGCAAGCAACGGCCTGCGCCTGCCTGGCCCGAGGACGACCACCAAGTTGCGCAAGTCCAAAGGGTACCTGCCACAAGCTCCTGTCCGTGCCACCAAAGGAAAGAGAGAGAAATTCCCTCAACTCCAGGTCCTGGCTGTCCGGCCAAATGGCGTCGGGTCGGTCGAGCCATCCGTCCGCTCACGTTTTTCTCCCTCCCTAGGACTAGGAGCCCCAAGCTATCATTCTATCCTATCAAGCTGTCCAAGTCAAACAAAATTAGCACACAGGTCGCACCATGATTCCATCCAGGGCTGTAATCTTCTGACCAGGGAATTTAGACTCAGCCGTGATTCCAGAAAATCTTTATCTATTTTATTTACTAACTATATACAAGTACGGAGTACTACTTATTAAAGCAAGGAAACAAAATTCCACCATTATATGGAAGCCGTACTGAATGAAAGCAGTAAGCAATTGCATATCAACTTCTGAAATCCGCGGGAAAAAAAGGCAATCAAAGTTGACCAACGCTAAAAAAAAAAGGACGCTAAAAAAGAGAGATAGTGAGAGTCATTTTTAGCCTTTATGAGGGAAAAAACATTAGGCCCATTAAAACATAGGAGTACTCACTTTTCATCACAGGAGAAAATTCAGAGCATTAGTGGCTGCTCCGCGAGGACGCGTGGAGCCTGTTTACAAAAAGACCCTACAAATTACTATAATCAACTTGCATCTAGCTTAATGTCCGCTTAGAATAAAAACGCTCTCTAAATTTTACATTTTCACATAAAGAAGGAAAAAAACTAAAATCAAAATATTGTTTCAAACACCCACCCCGCTGTTTTGGCATGGCCTCTGCATCGCTCCCTTGCTCCTTTTCTCCTCTCCCCGCCAGCGCTACACTTTCTCTCCTCCCTGCCCTTTCCTCGTGCAACCTCCATACCACCATCACTCAAGCATAGAAGTTGTACAACCCACGCAGCATGGGAGCGCGTGTTGGAGGCCACACAAGATCTGGTTGCATGTAGATCGGGCGTACCTAGAAGACTAGCCCTAGTAGTCATGGTCACCGAAAAGAAGGAAGCACTAGCTTGAAAAGGTGGATATGGATGTATAAGAGCAAGTATTATGATGAACGACCAAATGGCCATATCTACGTGGAGGAGAGAGAAGTGAAGAGAGAGAAGAAAATGTGCGTCTCACGACGCGCGCCCGCCGCAGCCGGGCGACTAGGCCCATGCGCGTGCATATGCCGCATTGGCCTCCGCATGCGGCTATGCCATAAATAGTAGCGGGCCCGCCCCTTACCGCCGGCGGCCATTGGCGAGTAGCTTACTGTCGTGGTCTAATACCACCGTCACAAAGAATGTCCGCTAACGCGTGTTCGATGGCCTAGCTCTAGAGACAATGACACCCGATGAGCATCGGTTCGGGGCAAATCGCGCTCCCTAGTCCAAAGGTGATCACTATCCGAGCTCAAACGCTCATACCGGGCGAGTACAAGCGAGTCGAGAGAGGGAGAGGGCTCCCAAGTCTCGTGATTGAGGCTAGTGCCAATATCGAGTGTGTGTGTGAGTGTGGGTGTTGAGAATTGAACCTCCTCCCTCGACTGGTGGCCGGCCTTCCCCTTTTATAGTCGCAAGGGGGCGGGGCACATGAGCTCATCATGTGTCGAGGACTTGAAGAAATTTATACATGTACAGGATGATAGGGGCAGTTTTAGAGCTCTCGGATGAGCTCACTCCGCGGACACGAGCTTCCTTCGAGCTCCAGAGTACTTTGGATGCCGAAATTGGTCGTCGCCGTACGCGGGAATCGGGGTTTGGGCGGTGGTCGCGCCGCCCGTCCCTAATCGTAGTTGAAGACGCCTTCGGTGATGGGGAGGCCCATACCGAGGATGGGAGGGCGCCGCCCGCATGTACCCGCATGGCAATCGTGGGCGGAGTTGTTGGAGTCGACGGGGCATGGCGAGGTGATTGTTTGACAGGCTCTTTTCCCTACCGTAGCCCCCGTGGGCCACGTGTCCGGCCGGGGAGTTGTTGAGCTTGTCGAGAGTTGTTGACCAACTCCCCAGACCGCAAAGCCTCCGAGAAGGCAGGCGGATGAGCTCTCGGTGGTCGTCATGAGGTCCGTCGCAAGGGAGCTCGAGCGAGGCGGAAAGAGGTCCCCGAGTGAGGTCGAGCGCGATGAAGACGGGAGAGCTCATTATGGGAGAGCTCGAACGAGGCGGAGGCTTGTCCTTGCGCGGAGAGCTCGTATGCGGTGAAGATTTCGAGGCACCGTGGTGGGACGCCCTGTCTCCCGTGCGGTCGGAGTCCGAGGCCGTGTTTGCTAGCTGATAGCAAGTGGGGAGCTCGTTTTTGGGTGTCTCAAATATCGATCCCCCACACTTACGAAACTATTAAACTTGCTCTAAGGTGCGACACTTATTAGACAGGGCATGAAAAATACTTTTTATAGCTTTACATGGTTATTTGGTACAATCATTTACATTAAATCATTTACATTAGTATACTTTCTAGTAAATTTTATCAAACCTAAATATTTTGACTTAGCCTCTTTTGTTTGGCTGCCCCTAGCTTCTTGCAGCCTGTCTACGGTTTTGACTGTAGGCCCCTAGCTTCTTGCAGCCCTGTCTACAGTTTTGATTGTAATACAGTTGTTTAATGTCAACGGCTCCACGGACCAGATGGTCCAGTGGCGTGTAGGGTTCGAGCCTCCACAGGAGTGCTCGGTTTGCGTGCTGCAAGTAAAAAAGAAAGGAAAAATTGGCCATGGACATCTAAAGTGCCCTCCATTTGCTGGTGGACACTTTATCATCTAAAACTCACCACCAAAACTGCTGCCATTTGTAAACTATAAGGCCAATGATTATGAAATTTTAACAATAATAGCAAGATATGGTAGTTATCTACAAATCATCTAATACCCACTTCCACGTAAAAACCTCGTTAAGGACATGAAATCATGTCGATCAGCAAATCGTGGTCGTTAAGGTTAGTGGTGGACATGATTTGATGTCCTTAACGAGTATGAAAATGAGTATTAGATGATTTATAGATAACTATCATATCTTGTTGTCGTTTAAAATTTCAGTCATTTGCCTTATGGTTTATAAATGACGATTGTTTTGATGGTGAGTGTTAGATGGCAAAGTGCCCACCGAATGTCCCGTGACAAATTGCCCCAAGAAAAGAAATCTCTTGCCTGTCACATGTTACCAAATTTGGATGACGACTTTTTACGGGTAACACATCCATGTGTGTGGATGGGGCATGGGTTAGGAGATTTTCTCGGATTGAGGTGAGAGTCCTCTCGCTTCAGTAAGAATATTTCGGGGTTTTCCCCCGGTAGCTCGAGATTTTATTTATAATGCTATTTAATTAATGATGAAATGATTTTTTCCTAAAAATTGTAGCTGTAAGGTTTGATGATTATTACTCGGGTTAGATTAGATATGACAGCTCTGGTGGAGTGTGTAACGCTGGCAAGTTACAACCACGGTTCGCGAGATGACGAAACGGCCGGTGTGGCTTGCAGGAGAAGAGAACCGAGACGGACAACGGGAACCGGTGGCACAACCACGAACGACGCCAAGTCACCTGTCGTGATCTACCTGATCCGGCCCTCCGCCCGGCGGAGTCGCACCAGATCCATCCAAATCGCTCGCCCGTGTCGCAACCCGTGCGGCGCGATGCCATGACGTCGCCGTGGCAAACAGAAAACGAACAAAATGCCGCCCCGGCAGAAAGCGCCGCCCGCCGGACAGCGCGAGGGCGGAGAAACCCGAACCCGACCGAGCCGAGACCGCGCGGCGCCGCCGCGGCCATCCCTGATGGACAGGACGGACGGGGTGCGATCCGCGGCCGCCCAACCGCCGGCCGCCACAGGACACGGGCCACGCGTGGGTCTGGTCTGCACGGCCCGGCCAAAAGGAAAGAAAAAGATGGCAGCCGATCGAAATCAAATCAAATCCCAAAACTTTCCATATAAAAATTCAAATCAATTAAAACTCTACTATAAAAAAACGAAAAAATGTTTTCCAAACAGGAGGAGCAAACTGGAAAAAGCGTCAATGGATGGCTCCGCCGTCCGTCCGTCTCCTTCCTCCCTTTAAAACCGCTGCTGCCTGCCTCCGTCTTCCTGCGTCTCGTCTCCGTCCGTCCGTCCCCCCTCCTCCTGCCCCGCCCACCCCCATGTCAACGGCGACCCCGCCGTCTCCGTCTCCCCTTCCGAACCCGACCTCTGCTCCGGATCGGCGCGGCCCGTCGTTTCTCCATGGCATTTCCGTCGCGGGCGGCGGCTCTGCTCTTCGCTGGGACGCTCGTGGCGTTGGCGTTGGCGGCGCCGCTGGCGGAAGCGGGAGCGGGAGGAGGAGCGTCTGCTTCGACCGGGTGTTCAGCTTCGGGGACTCGCTCACGGATACCGGCAACTTCCTGCTCTCGGTGCCTGACGACTTCCCGGACCCCGCGCGGAACCTCCCTACGGCCAGACCTTCTTCGGCCGCCCCTCCGGCCGTTACTCCGACGGCCGCAACCTGCTCGACTTCTTCGGTAACCTCCAACTGTCTCCTTGCCGCCTTACGTGGGGTTTGTTGTCAGCGATTGCTGCTCGTCCTGATTAATGGGGATGGAATCTCCAGGGCGACTTTTCCGTGCGAATTCAAACATACTACTACTCCATGGATTTTTGTTGTTCCTACAGTAATAGTAAAAAAAAATCGTAGAAATATATACTGTAGTTCTGGTGTCAACTCTGCCTAGTTAGATTGATTGTTGCCTTCCTCGTCGCTTCCTTCCTTGCCGCGTACTCGTCCACCATATGATGGCAGGGGATGAGGGGAAGTCGCTAGGTTTGATTTTTCTTAAAGCAATAGACTGGTCATCGATCCTTTTTAGGAGGCGCCGCCAGTGCCGTCGTGGTGAGGCAAATATACTATGGCCGGTTATGCTATTTTTTTGGGCCCCCTGTCTCCAGTTAGAACATGTTCCTCCTACTGAGGCTGGGAATTGTCAATTTGATAACTGTGGTGTTTATACATAAAAACAGTCTTTGTAATTGCAGCTGGAAATAAAAACAGTCTTTGTAATTGCAGCTGGAAATGTCTATATGGGGTCAATGAAATGTTTTCTAAGCACATGCGAGAACATGCTCTGTTTCAGAATTCATGAATTATAAGCAGCTGCAACCATCTCTCTGCCTCTTCTAATATTATATATTCTAGTCACATATAATGAAATCTGGAGATCTCAAGAGCTGGATAGAAACATTCAAGTGCAAATACCCAGTTTATACAGGGTGTATCAGCACAAGTTGGTTGCCTTTCCCAGTTCTCCCCAACCACTAGACACTGGTGGCATCATCTCCTTGAACTAGCACACAATTGGTAGCTCCAACTACCAGTTAAATTGGTGGCACTCATCACGTGGTCAACACTTATTATATCAGCCTTTCATTTCCCACCCATTTATCATTCTAGACCTTTTCATGTTTCCACATCTGATTACTTGTCCTGTCCAAACTGTGTTCTTTTTTTTTTTTTGACAACAATCCTAACTGTGTTCCTGACATGTGTTTGTTCTCTTGTTACATGCAGCGGAGGCATTTGGGCTACCGTATGTGCCACCATACCTTGGTGGCGGGGACTTCCAGAATGGTGCAAACTTTGCGGTCGGCGGGGCAACTGCCCTCAATGGCTCGTTCTTCCGTGAACGTGGCGTGGAGCCTACATGGACGCCTCACTCCCTTGATGAGCAGATGCAATGGTTCAAGAAGCTTCTCCCATCCATTGCACCGTCCGAGACAGGTAAGTGACTTCCTGAGTTATCTGTTTGGTCACAGTTTCTTTTCCTGCAAGGCGAATGATGAAATAGAATCATTACCTGTTAACACATTTAGTAGTAATGTCAATGAAACATGTGATTGGTGGCTTTACATTATGCTAATAAAGATGCAGTAAGTAGTGGCAGGCATGCTGAAAAACATGGCTGTCTTTTAAAAGTGTGTTCACTGAGCCTACTGTTTTCAACTTGTAACTTGTGAGGAAGTACTGTGTTCTGCTTATTTTCTGGTTGATAGAGATTGTAGTTGACTCGTAGAAAATGCTCACCTGATAAATGAGAAACAAAATTTACTGTATCAATCCTTCTATTGGTTGGAAACATGTGCTTTTAGGTTTGAAATGTGATGTTGTGATCTGGTGGCTGGCTATTGACTTGTGACAGTGACAGGCATGCAGGTGGGAATTATGGTTGTTTTCGTTACAACTTCAAGAATATTGATAGTAATCATTTGCTGATTTTAGGAAAGCATGAAATATTTACCAAGTTTTGCAATGAATGTTGTCCCATTTGACTGTTTTAACTAATATAATACAATTAGCTGTATTAATTAATGAATGATATTATTGTGTGCGGTAGCTAGTTTCATGGAATTAGTTGTCACACACAACACAATTTAGAGTTCTGAAAACTCAACCTACTGAAATTTTACTTTTATGCAGAGCAAAAGGAAATAATGTCCAAGTCACTTTTTCTTTGTGGGAGAGGTTGGTGGAAATGATTACAACCATTTAATCGTTAGGGAGAAATCTCTTGATGAGCTTCATGAAGTTGTTCCTAATGTTGTTGGAGCCATAAGCTCGGCCATCACGGTATGTAGTGTGTCCCTCTTTCCAGTGAGGTAATGTTTGAAGCCTTTATTCATTTGCATTAAGAGTTCTCCTGTTTTTCAGGATCTTATAAATCTTGGAGCAAAGAAGTTAGTTGTTCCAGGGAACTTCCCAATAGGGTGTGTACCATTATATCTAGCAATCTTTCAGAGCCAAAAGGAGGATTACTACGAGGAACAAACAGGCTGCATTAATTGGCTTAATGAATTTGCTGAGTACCATAATATGATGCTTCAGGAGGAGTTGGAGAAACTCAGGAATCTTCACCCTGATGTGACCATCATTTATGCTGATTATTATGGTGCTGCATTGAACATATTCCGTGCCCCACTACAGTTTGGTGAGTACCATTTTCAATCAAAACAAATTATATAATACATATATGGTCACATGTTCAAAGATATGGCATCACCTAGCTTCCAGATTTCTTGATTGCACAGTACATTGTTTGGGACAAACCAAAAGAAGATCCAGCATGTATCTTTTATTATACATTATTGTTGTTCGGTGTCCATTTTGTTTCACATGGTGCCATATGTATCCTTCCGTTAGGTTTTGGATTTACAGATGCGCATTTTCTATTATGCCCTACAATATGCATTGTTTTTGTCAAAGGCTTTAGAATCTGCTGTAGGTGAAGTATTGCTTGATTCATTACATTAGCCTTAGCTCATCAATCTCCAAGTTGAATTTGAACTATGTTATGTTTTGTTCGTGAATGATGAATGACCTTTTTATAGAGAACTGAACTGATGCTTAAGTTTTTGGTTATACTAGCATTTAAGATATACATGATGAATGAGATTTTGCTTAATCTATGGATCATAACATATACAGGATGAGCATTTAACTTATTTTGATTAGGTTAGTGCTATAAGGGTTGTAAATAAGGAATGGACAAGTCTTGCTTAATCTTATGGATCGTGCTTTCTCTGGAGACAGGATGAGTCTCTAAGTTGGATGTGGATTACTTATTATCAATTTATTGATTAGCTTGTGTAACTTATAGTAAATAAGGAATGGACACTTCTTATATAAGTCATACATCTGGTCCAGTTTATAAAGTGTTTACGCATATCAACATTCAAACTTTACAATCTTTAAGCAATAATTCAGCTAGCAATTTTTGGCTATTGTAATACAAACTTGATACTGTAACACTGTTAGATTTGTAACCAAACATACCATATATCTAACAATCATAAGTTTATAGCTACAAACAAACTATATAATGTAAAATAAATGAATGGTCAAAGTGTTACTTAGGAGACTGTCATGTCAAACCGCACCTTATAAATTGGACTGGGGCGAGTAAGGATTATGTGACTTGACTACTTTACCTGTGCTAGATGTTAACATGTCTGTTACTTGTCAATCCAGTCTGCAACCTACAGGCATGAATCAAAAACCCTATAGGCATGGATCAGCTTTGAACTGTTCTAGCGCTTCTTTACAAATGCTTAGCTCTTATTAGAGTGGCACCTAAACCAAAATAGTCAGAAATAATCCATGTTTCGTTACTAATTATTGGTCAAAATTTTAGCTAGATTCTGTGTTCTTATTTGACATAAATTTATATTCCCTCATCCTTAAACCTATAGTTTTTTTTTGTTGCCTACACCTGTGGAGCAGTATCTCATCATCTGCATGTTATATAATCGAATAATGGCATGGAAGCACAATTATATCAAAATAGGCTGCAGTAACCAGCACAAGGAACCTATGTAGAGAAACAAAACTATATTTACCTTTTCTGTTCTTCTGTTTTGTTTTACTAAGATATGCTGTTGCAGGCTTCACGGTCCCACTGAATTGCGTGCTGTGGAAGTGACGCTCCGTACAACTGTTCCCCTTCAATATTGTGTGGGCGTCCTGGATCTACAGTGTGCTCTGACCCATCAAAATACATCTCATGGGATGGTCTACACTTCACTGAGGCGAGTTACAAAGTTGTCATTCAAGGAGTACTAGGGGGGTATGCCAAACCTCCTCTTTCAGAAACCTGCAAGGGTGCAGAATTCAAAGTTTCTCAACTTCACCAATGTACAGATAATCCAACAAACACTGTATCATACGATGCTTTGAGCTCCTTGATTTGATCTGCTGAGCTCAAAAGGCACATTTAGATTTGTGCTGGTAAAGAAGTGCATTTAGAGTTACAACGGGCAGTGTAGATGTTGCAGGCCCTAGCATCTTGGACACTTCTCAAAGCCGAGAAGAGATCCGTCGATCTAGAGTCATGTGTAGGTCTACAATCCACTTTCCTGCCGTGAGGGGAAAGGGGGGGAGGAGGGGAGTTTGTAGTGCAAAAATTTGCAATCGCTCAGCGCATTACTTTTGCTCTGCTCTATTTTTCCTAGCAGCTTACCGCCACAGGTTGCAGAAGGACGATGAAAGTTGACAGTCTGCAGGTGGACATGCTTATATATAGGAACCTAGATCTATAAATTCAGCTTCTGAGGGCAATGTATGCAGCCGTACTTTGATATTGGCTCAATTGCCTTCTAACAGATACAAGCATATATACAATGAAGCTGCCATTGATTCACATTGTCTCGCTTGATTTATAATGCAAAATTATTGTTCGAAACCAAAAAGGATCCCAGTCTTCGCTTGGAGATTAACATTTTTCCTTTGTACCGTTCTTGTTACTCTATTGCCGCTGCAGTTGTTATCCATTTGCTAGTTATATAACTAAAAACTTTGATCTTGTGGCATGGAAATCTAGAATAGAAAATTGGCCCTGGCTACCAGGCGATCATCCATTGATGAGATACAATGTTGAATTCATTCGGAAATTGGTAAAGTGACTGTTAAATGGTAGCTTCGTTTGTAGTATATCTTTCTAGCCGGAAGATTTAATTTTGTGAAAAAAGGTGGTCACATATATGGACTTGTCTGTTTTGCACCTATATAAATCACACCATTATGGCAGATAATTTGAGGGTGTTAACATCGTCCCTTTGTACCGGCCTCCCCGCTCCTGTGGGGTCACCTCCCCTGCAGGGGGTACCTCCGCACCGAGGGGTCGCCTCCTCCTGCGACGACGACTCCGCACCTTCAAAGACAGAGGGGTATGGGCCTAGGAGCTCTTGGGGGTCCTTGGTGAGGGTCCCTTCCCCAACATATAACTTGCAACATCACCACATTTCTTGACAATGACACAAATAAACGATCAAGTTCTAAGTTGACTTGACATAATATAGTGATAAAAACATGAATTATTAGAGTTCCTTAAGTAGAGGTTGTTCCTATATGTTTACAATCCTTGCCATATAGTTAGTTTCCAAAAAAAAAAATTTGCCTTATGTGCAAGTTGGTTGTGTGTGCCTTTGATTCGGTAATTACCAGCGGTAAAATTACCGTTTAAATCTGAGGAATCTTGAGGAAACGACCGGAAGAGGGCAGAATTGTTTTAAACTTCGTTTCCATTTATCTTTACCATTATTATTTTTATTTTTTTCGTTTACCAATTCCATTTCCATTTAAGCATTAAAATCGGAAACTTCGAAAACGACTTCGGAAAATCGGAAACTATCATTTTTGTTCTCATCCCTACATATTATTGAGTGCAATGTGAGGCCTCATCGGAGATAGACCCAAAACTTTGAACATCTCGTTAGCGGAACATGACCATTTCGCGGGTGAATAGTTTTTAAATTATATAAAATGCAAACGAAGTTGAAAAATTGTGAAACTTGTTGATTTGTCATGAAATCATATGTGGAGACTATGAAAAAATTTGGGGAAGGTTTCGTTGATATTGGGTTCAACGATGGTTGAAACTTCGGGACATATAACACATGTGATAATAGAACT
This sequence comes from Hyparrhenia diplandra, assembly GCA_015847255.1. NCBI lineage: Eukaryota > Viridiplantae > Streptophyta > Magnoliopsida > Poales > Poaceae > Hyparrhenia > Hyparrhenia diplandra. Next base: position 195,113 of record JADLZK010006856.1, read on the forward strand.
TTTGGTGGAGTTGTCACGGGTTTTGGCCATCCTATGAGCCAACGTTAAGGAAACCTTCCCAAATTTTTTGTAGTCTCCACATATGATTTCCGACAACTCAACAAGTTTCACGATTTTTCAACTTTGTTTGCTTTTATATAATTTAAAAAACTATTCACCGGCAAGTGAATGGTCATGTTCCGTGAACTGTTCAAAATTTTGGGTCTATCCCTCGATTAGGCCTCACGTTGCACTCAAGAATATGAATACAGTTTTCCTTCCATGTCCCCTATATTCGAATGTCTTACGGTTCAAATTTGGCTTATAAAAGAAAATTCAATTAAAAGCAATAAAATCAAAATATATAGTAAATTGTTTTTAAAAAAAATTGTCCAAATTGGATATGAACTAATAGGGAATGTAGGAAAGACACACACAAAATTTGGATGCCAAATTCAAAAAAAAAAGATTTTTTTACCGAGAACCTTAGTTAGGGGCCCTCGAAAAACACCTTTACCAGGGCCCTTCGATAAAGCCCTTGGTAAAATCCCTGTGAAAATTTTGAAATGTCGCCACCCCCACCAACGCCGGCCACCACCCCCACCAACGCCGCCGCCACCACTCCCCCACCACGGCCACCCCCCCACCACGCGGCCACCACCCCCCACCAGCGTCGGCGCCACTCCCCCCACCATCGCCACCCCCATCAACGTCGGCCGCCACCACATTGGCGCTCGGTAGAGTGACCATATTCTACCGAGCACCAAACTACCTCGCTTCGGTAGAGTTGACGGCAAAGGCGCCGTCGGCGATGTCGACGCAGGCGTCAACCCCACCGAGGGAGGTTCTTTGTGGAGAGATGGCTCACCGGTGGAGGCGGACTCTACCGAGGGAGCCAAGTTACCGAGGGTTGGGCTCTCGGTAGAGTGATCTCTACCGAGAGCTTTCTTCTCGAGAGCTGCTCTCGGTAGAGGGAGACTCTACCGGCTTCTCGTAGGGCTCTCGGGTACCTTTGTCTAGCGCCGGTGGAGGCTGTGCATGCGGTAGTGTGTGGAGTCACTCGAATCCTTATCCCTGGCATGTCAAGGCATAATAATCCATTCAGATGTCAAGGACTTAGCTCTGGGTTTGGCATCATCACATTATTTGCTGAAACGGTCGAATGCGCATGCAAGGAAGAATCACTTCAAAAGTTTATCACGCTTAGTAGAATTCATTGGGAGGGTTATATAAAATGAAAAAGGCGATCACTAAAGGATTTGCGCCTGTACTTTTTTAAGGAGTAGCACGCATAAACAGCAAGAGCATGTGTATCAGGTCATGACGCCTGAGTAAACTGGAAATTGACATTGCGCGGTGATGTTGACTTGTGTATGATCTGAAAATGGAACAATTCAATGAAACATAACTTTCACACAATATTATACCATATGTGACATACCTCTTTGAAAATTTTAGATGAGAGGTTAGCTTGTAGCAATTGTAACTGCATGCATGTTGAAACTAACAACAGGATGAAAGTCGGCAGCTGTGTTGATTTCAGTCACATGAATGCGACTCATAGGAACAAGTCCTTACTGACCCGTCACCAGATAAGTATACAGCTGATCAGGTACCATCTGTGAACAATCGAGTTCCAGTGTTCTTCTGAAAATTTTAATTTGTGTGTAACTTTCCGGCCAAATAGCAAATCCATCAACATACTATATATGGGAGGTGATGCAATTTCCAGTATATGAACTGGTATTTCTACAAAGAATATTTTTTTTTCTAATCTAAAGACTAAATCTGACTAGTTTTTACTGTCTAGAAACTAGAAAGTCATATACTCAAATAAAAGTCAAAATTTGAACTTCAAACATTACTGCCTACTTGATGGGAATCATGATTCTTGGACCATATTAGGACTAATAAGTTGTAACTTTCGTACGTTGTGTGTATTTGGTGGTTATAATGTTAAACATGATGAGCAGATGTCACAAATGAAGAAGGACTGAAAGGATTTGAATCCCCCTTTGTCTTGTTAGGAGAAAGACTGTGTCATTGTGGTTGATAGAAAGGTGATTACTGTCATGGCATGCATACTCTATTCCTTTGACGGAGAAGAGATCAAGTCTTGCCCTTTTGCTTCCCTAGCATTCGTTGGTAAGAGTACCGGTTCAAATTTATCGTTGTCTCTGGCGTCACTGCAGCAGAGATTAAGTAGCTTTCGTAGCAAACTGATGACCATCTGAGCTGATCTATTTGTATCAGATACCACTGTGTGTATGCGCGGTTGCGGAAAAGCCGGCCGAAAACCTTTGGTCTTAGTCCCTCCTAAGACCATGTATGGGGCTGACGCCGAGAGACTGTGACGATTCTATTCACAATTCAAGGAGAGTTTTACAAGTAAGCGACCTTAGAAGGCCGCGTCGTACAAAAAAAAGTGAGAAATATTACATATATAGGAACAGGTTCACCACCTCTCTGAAGTCTGAATACACATGTAATGATGATGATGCAAAGTAGTTGTCAAGCTTGCTTGGAGTTTCCATCTTCAACAGGCCGGGCCGGCTACTAAGTACTATATGCCGTCTATTGGCAATTCATTGATTTGCATTTTATTATGATTATGATGAAGTTTGGATACAGCTATATGGGGCAAATTATAAACTATTATATAGTCGGTGTTTTATATACTGAAGTATTGAACTACTCGTACTTCTGTTATATATTCATGTGTCCCTTTACATTTTAAATTTAATTGAGACAAAGAAATACTCTATGTATGTATGAACCTTGAAAAAATGATCTCTCTAATACGCAGCTCTCCTGTGTGTTTTTTTTTTTAAATGAAGCTTGAAAAGGCGAGAAAACGAGAAAAGACACTACTGGAATCGGCCGCTTTGCGGAAAAGAATATACTAGGCATACTAGGCAAACGAGATTTCTTTTACCGGAATCCGGCCGCTTTGCCGAAAGAATACACTTTCGGCAAACGCTTTGCTGAGTGTTGCTATGGCACTTCGGCAAAAGACAATCTTTGCCGAGTGTTTTTTTTGACACTTAGCAAAGAGTGGCAAAACAATCTTTACCGAGTGTGTTTTTCTTTTGACACTTAGCAAAGGTGGATCTCTGGAATAAAACACTCGGCATAGTTCACGTCTCCGGTAGTGAGAAAAGTGTTGTGGATTTATTTATTCTATGAAAGTTCACGTACGTTATCGGCCTTTCTTCATTTTCCATGCAAGTGGGACGCAATTCTGAATTCTGATTGACCTAATCCATCATTTATTTTTTCTTCTGTGCATGCATCTAGTTACTTCGGTTCGATTATTTTTTCCCTTTTTGCATACAAACGTATATATATGATTGATCTTATCGTTTTGATTTTTCTGTGTCCAAGGTCGTCTGTATTTATTGGTAAAGTAAAGTACGACACATTAGTTTATGAAGACAAGAAGTCTCTATATGTTCCTGTATATTATCTGCCTTTTTCAAACAAGCAAGAAAATATCATCCAAATGCATGTACGTAGCTCTCGGCTGGTACTCGCGCCTGTATATGCAGTTGAAGGTGGAGCTTGGCAGCAGCTGAACGCCAAGAAATTTGGAGTTGGAGGTATGGTCAATCAAGTAGGGGATAATTCTTTATTTGGCCGTAAAAAACTTCGCTGCTCTTGCTTATGCGGCCCTTTTTGTTTTGAAGTTTGTCTATTTGGCGCCGAAACGAAATTTTGTTGCCTATTTGGCCTTCCGTTGGTTCTGTGAGCTGCTGCTGTTAGGTCTCCTGCTTCATCAAATGTGAAAAGACAATTCTACCCTTCTGCTTTCATTCACACCCACACGCGACCAGACTGCTCGGCCCGACTCTATTCTCCTGTGTGGCGGACCATGGCCTCTGGCGTTGCCGCCGCCGCCCCAGCCGGCGAGCAGGAGCCGGTCTCCCTCAGATTCGCCGCACCCATCTCCTCCTCGTCGCCCTCTTCTCCTCCCACATCGTGAACCCAGCGCCGCCGGCGGATTCCCTGGTTTGGACAGCGCGAAAGCCGTCCCGGTGCCCACTCCCGACGGCGGTGTCATGAACCGCGCGAGGAGTGCCGCAGCCGCGAACGACGAGGAGATCGAGAAGCACGAGCCGGTGCTAGAGGACATGGAGTCTGACCCGGCGGCGGCAGGTGCCCACGCTGAACTTCTCCGCGGCGCTGATGGCGTTCCTCGCGCTCCGCAGGTGGACGCGTGTGCTAAGCCCCTCGGCGTCGCGCACCGCCCCTTCACGCATGCTAGAACTGTGCTGGATGCATCGTTGTTTCCGTTGACTAATTCGCCCGTGCGCATGTGCAGGTGCCTGGGCAAGAACCGACGAGTACTTGAACGCTGCCAGGACGACACAGTCATGAATGCAATGGCAGGGCGTACGACAACAACGAAACGTAGATGGAGTTTTGCGAAGTGAGATAAGGTTTCTAAAAGAGAAGCAGTATTGATTCATATTTTCACCGATCAAATAACTCTGTTTTTTTTCTTTTTTCCAAGCCAGGGGTAAAACAGACTTTTTATCTAGCATTTGACACCGTTAAGTGATCAGAACCGATGGAAGGCCAAATAAGAAAGAAAGTTTGGTTTTGAGGTCAAATAGGAAACTTCAAAAACAAAAGGCCAAATAAGCGAAGAAGAAGTTTTCTCGGCGCCAAATAAGCAATTATCCCATCAAGTAGAGCTAAGCCGCCAGGCATACCACGTTAATGACAACATTTTTATATATATCTGTATTATTACGTACACAAGTGTATAACAAAACGCGCATCGAAATTGCGCGGTCAAGAGAAAAACGAACAGGAACGGCTATCCATGCACCACTTAGCCAGCTAGCTGCTTCAAGCCGGACCGATATATACACGTACATACACGTACGTGCAGCCGTACTCAGCTCGTCGATCCGCTTCATATTCAACCTAACGCATGCGATTTCTTCGGATTACACTAGGACAATATATAAAACTGAAGGACGAACGGCGACCAAAGCGGGCGAATGAGAGTCTCGAAAAATTCTTTTGAATTATCGACTTTGTAGCTCACGACCCCTCACAAAGCAAACCAAGCAAAAGACGGTATGATCACGAACTTGAATGCAAGGTGGATGACCTAGAGATTGCCCTAGAGTCACAAGCGGATCAACCGGAAAACAACCGAAGCAACCACACAAACAAAACTCGAGAAAACGGGACCAAAACATGGACTCAGGACTTTCCGACCCTATAGGGGCGGTTGTCCGCAAGCACCGAGGCAACACAAGGCGGATTTGTCCGACTGAGAGGCGCTGTCGTCCGCGGAAACCTAAATAATTAGCCCGGCCGTTTTCCCACGGGCTTCACCTTCGCGGCGGCCACCGACTCGGGAGCACCGTGACAGCCCCTCCGCGCCCGGCCCAGCTTGTAGTAAAACCAATGCTCCAACCGGTCCGCCAACCACTTGTTCCTCCGGGCGCGGTGGGGCCCCTCCACCCCGGACGAGGTAAGAAGGTGCACACCCCGTCATGGGCCCGAAACACCTCCGTGTCGTCGTGGAGACCGCCCGAGGCTAGCGCGGCATGACATGGCTGCCGACAAAGCCGCCCACTCTGGCCGCTTGAGCCCAACCTGAGCGGCAGCCCACACGTATGTGGCCACCGAGGGAAGAAGGAGGCGGTGAAGCCGTGGTGAAAGGAGGTTGAACCTCCGCAAAGACGCGTTGAGCACAAAAGTCGCCACGTCGGGTTGAGGCGCGGGATCCCCCCCCCCAAAAGGCGGACAAGCTTCTTTGAGAACCACTTTTCTCCGGCTAAGTGTCGTCGGACCGTCCAGCTCGAGCTGGACTGGTCCGTCCGAGGCTAAAAGACAAAACTCAAAACACGGTTGCGGGGAGATGTCGGGAAAATGAGCGCCGGATTGTCGCGTGGAACAAACAAAACTATCCCGCCGTTCAGAATCAAAACCGAACAGCAACTTCGCACTCCCTGCTGGACCTGTATACTGCGCAAGGCGGACTGTCCCTGCGTCTTACGTGGCAAAGAAGAAGCGAGCTCCCCGACCCGGACTGCCCGCAAGTCGCGGGGAAAACACAAAAACAACATGAACTCAAAATCGCCCCTTCACTAAATCCGACCAAAACTTCGATCAAATCTCAATCTCAAGGTCACAAGATTTTAGCCAGGTGATCTAGGCATGTAGGTGACCAAATCCCCAAAGAAATTTCATGTTTGGCCGAGCAAATCAACCGGATTTTTCAGATCTCGGTCAAAAACTTCGAAAAACGAACATGAACACAAAAGTGCCCCGATCTAGCGATTCATCTTGGATTCAAAGCGAATTCCTTTGGTGAATCTCTTACGTACATTAATGAAGTAGAACGAATCAAAGCAAGAAGAATCAAACCAAACGGTCCACAAACGACGAATCGAGCACTAGAAGATGGGAGGAGAGAAATCTACGAAAATAGAACACAAGAACACCAAATCTGAGCAAAATCACGGCACATAGGTGCATCGATCGACCCCAAAATCCCAGAGGACATGCACACAATGAGGGGTGTGCTTCCCTACGAACAGCAATTCACAAAATAGTTGTTTGGACCTCTCCCACTCCAAAGAACTTCTGACTGGAAAACTCTAAACGGCTGAAACGGCCCGAGAGGCAACGAGATGGAGGGTCTGTCACAATGACCATCCTACCCCTATCGATACAATTGCCAAAACCACTTAGCGGGGGCATAATGGTTTGACTTGGATATCTTTCGATCCGACGGCCACCGCGCCTCCTCATCGTAGCATTGCTCCACGCAATCTCCCTTAAGTCGCCACGTGTCGTCCATCCATCCACAAGAACATCCGCGGGTTTTGAGGCTCAAACCCGCGAAACCACCCGCCACCCGATGGTTTTGAAGGCCAAACCACCAAACTCATGCCGATGGTTTTGAGGGCAAACCCGGCAAACCTCCTCGACCACGTGTCATCGCCGTCTTGACCGCCCGAAGTCGCCAAGTCATTCAGGCCGCCATTGCTCGCTTTGCACGCCCGTCTTGACCCGATCGACCACGGTCTCTCCGTTCTCTTGCATTCATCGATGTCCCAATGTCAGCCACCATGGCTAGCCACCCAGCAATCGGTCCATCGGTCCAAAGCCTCACGTCCATCCTTCACCTCCATGATCCGTCGGGCCGCACGTCCTCCTTGGCCCCTTCACCTGCACCGTCATCTCCATCTCCGAGCTCCACACCTGTACAACACAAACCAACGTCTTCGACATACACGCACATGTGCCGGTGAACATAGCCGCAAAGCAAAGAATAAAAAAAAAATAGGCGTAAAATGTTGACTCTTGACAATCATCAATCACATAACTACATACATTTAATCTAAATCAACCATGTGTTCGAAAAACATGCACCGTTATCTTATGCTAGCCACCGCTGATGGCGTTGAATAAATATGTTTTGGTGCAAACGAGGAGATGAGTGCCCGAGAGGAGAGCCAGACGTCCAACCACAACCTGGCTAATTAAGGCACCATCCCATTTTTTATGCTAGCTGAACGTGTTTTGTGTTGCCCATCAATGGTCTATTTACCATGCGGAGAGGCTCTGTTTTGCAATGTGGTGGACATCGACTCCTCTATAGGCCTTGTTTGATGCATTCGTAACAAACCTTGGGGCGGATTAGAGTGGAATTGAACTAAATTACACACTAAACCACTTCAACACTTGTGGATTGATGTGAATACGACACTACATCCAAACAAGAACTTAAAGACGCATATATATACTCGACGGCGAACACAACAGATAGTCGTCAAAAGAAGTCATGGGTCCATCAACCCTTGCTTAGCACTTGTAAAACCATTCTTGAATCATTTTTTTGTTCTTGCTAGGAAAGCAGGTAACAGGTTTGGCACTAAGGCGACTGAATAGCTGTCGTATTCATTACTTTTGTTCTTACCAGGTTGATGGCCTAAGGTACCCCGCGTGTCGGTCTCGGCATTACCACAATTGTTTTCTCTTTTAGTAAATCTCGTTGAGGCCGCCACTTGCTGGGCGATTTGTGTTGTGTGCTTTTCCAAGTAGCGGATGACCGCCGCCAATCCATCACTTGAAACGTGTAAAACTCTAATCTTCCACTTAATAAATTACGTGCTAATACGAAGACACACTCTCGAAAAAATAAGGTTTGGCACTAAGGCGGTGACTGAGTGGCCTGCCAACAATTTGGACATTGGCGGAAAATATGCAAAATATATAAGGCATGGAAATGTAGATCAACTCTCTCAAACTAGCCTAACACAATGCCAGTTAGCTTTAAGTAATTTGGAATGCCTAACATCCCGATATCAATTCAATAATGAGGTTAGTGTCAAGATGAAAACACTGTAGATAAGTTTCGTCTCTACGAAACTCATTTCATCTTATGCTGAAGCCTTTTCGTATCTCTCTTAATCAATACTATGCCACACATCAGATTAATTAAGAGAAATGATATACAATTACAGGTTGTTTCTAGCCTTCCAAACAACCAGATTTTGAGCCTTTGGATGTGACACGTGGAGCGATATGGATCGTCCAATCTCCTTCCGCCTTCCTTCTTCTCCCACCCCTATCTCCGGCTCAGCATTTTCATCTCCGCCCGGCCCCTCGCGATGGATGTCACCGCGCCTCGAGGCCGGCCTCGGCACCGCCACGGCGATCGTCCATCGTCCCCCCCTCCCGAAACTTGATAGGGATGAAAACGGTCGGAAACGATCGGAAGGAGGCCAAATCACTTTCATTTTCGTTTTCTTTTCGAAAACGAAATCGATACTGATATATTGCCGGAAATGAATACGGTATTTGGTATTCCGGTAATTTCGAAAACGATATAGTCGATTCGAAAATACAACGATAACGATCGAAATCTATCGTAACGGTATCCTCAAAAAGCGGTAAACACATCAAATTGTAGGAAATGAGAAGAGCCCTATAACTTCGCAACATTACCATAATTCTTGACGATGACACAAATTAATGATCAAGTTCTAAGTTGACTTGACATAGCATAGCGATGAAAACATGAATTATTATAGTTCCTTCCTAAGTAGAGGTTGTTCCTCTATGTGTGTAACCCCTTGCAATATAGTTAGTTTCCAAAAAAATATTTGTCTTATGTGCATGTTGCTTGTGTGTGCCTTTGATTCGGTAATTACCAGCGGTAAATTACCGCTTAAATACGGAAATCTTCTAAACGATCGGAAGAGGGCAAAATTGTTTTCGCGCGTTTCCATTTACTTTTACCATTATCATTTTCATTTTTTAGGTTACTACTTCCATTTCCGTTTAGGCATCAAAATCGGAAATACTCGAAAATGACTTCGAAAATCGAAACTATCATTTTCGTTTTCATCGATCCCTACTTGAACAGGCTAGCCTCTCAGCGCCACCCCCAGCGCCCCATCCCGCTCCCACCATCCATCAAAGCGGCCCTCTACCGGACCCTGAGCCGCCTCACCCCCCGAGGCAGCCCTCTGGCCCCCCGCGCCCCCACTCCAGCCCTTTGCAGCCCTTGATCGCCCGGGATCTGCCCCATGCCGGCCTCGGCGCCCCCCAGGCGGCCCTCTATCCCTGCAGCCCCATTCCCTTAGTCTTATTTGTTCTTCCTTCTCCGCCATTTGTGTCTTTCTCTTTGAAATTTGTAGTTTTTCGAACAATTTCATTATATTTGTGAACAATCTAGCATATATTTCCTTGATGTCTAAAATCCATAGAAATAATCTGTAAATTTTGAAATTTTTGGCATATATTATGTGAATTTCCAAGTTACATCACCATGTCTAATAAATTACACCAAAGAGGCTAGTAATATGACAGTGTAAATATAGGTATATGGGAGTGTAAGTGCATAGAAAAAATTTGGTTGTTAGGAGGAATAGAAATAACCGATTGTTACGTAGACATCTCCTTATTTAATTCTCATAAAACTCTTATAAAATCCACACTGACACTGACCTAGTAAAAATACGGAATTTGATAAAGTCACCCAAACAATACTTTTCTCTATAATGCCAAATTGCCAATATGAGGTGTGCATTATTCCTCTGTATTGACGGCTTCAGAGCTCAAGCAAGTAAAATAGTCAGAGCCATGCAAAGCTGGCTGCCTATAAATACGCACACATGGTATACCAGCACCCCAGCACGTCGAAGAAGCCAGAAGTCTAGTCTTGCTTGATCACTTGCCCTCTAGCTCTCTCTCTCTCGGTCTCTCCCCAAAGCCTAGCTTAATTGTGTGGTGACGCTATGGATTGGCAAGACCAAGCCAAGCCTATGATGCAAACCAAGTTCTCGAGCTGTCGTGGCGTCGCTTTCGAGCTCAAGGCGTCGCCGGGCAGCCCGTTCGCCCTCCGCCGTCGATCATTATCCACCCCTGAAATGCCACCGCCGGACGCCCGGAAAAGCGGCGCCGGACGGTGGGTCTGGCTGCCGCAGTCGTTCAGCCGTACCTCCTCCAGGATCTTTCCTTCCGCTTTTGCCAGGTCGACGAGCCGCGTGAGCAGCCACTTCTGCGACCTCGATCTCGACGACGAGGACGAGGACGACGATGAGCCCGTCGTCAACGGTGCCGACGTGGAGATGGCCATCGCCGCGTCAGCTGTGGCTGTCGTCGATGACGTGAAGAAGGCGAACGCCCCACCAGCGCCGGCGAAGCCACCGGCGCCCTCGAGGCTGGGTGTCATACTGCTGGACCAGGGCTTGTTCACCGTGTACAAGCGCCTCTTCGTCCTGTGCGTCGCGCTGAACGCGGTGGGCCTCGTGCTCGCCGCGACGGGACACTTTCCGTACGCCAGGTCCCACGCCGCCGTCTTCGCCATGGGCAACATACTGGCGCTCACGCTGTGCCGCTCCGAGGCGGTGCTCCGGGTCGTGTTCTGGCTCGCCGTGGCGTTCTTCGGCCGGCCGTGGGTGCCCGTCGTCGTCAAGACCGGAGTGACCGCGATCCTGCAGTCGCTAGGCGGCGTGCACAGCGGCTGCGGCGTGTCGTCGCTGGCGTGGCTGGTGTACGCGCTGGTGCAGGCGCTCCAGCATCGTGACGTGACGCCGCGAGAGGTCGTCGGCGTGGCGTCGGCCATACTCGGCCTGCTCGCGCTCGTGCCTGGCCGCGTTCCCGCTGGTGCGCCACCTGCACCACAACGTGTTCGAGCGCACGCACCGGTTCGCCGGCTGGACCGCGCTCGCGCTGCTGTGGGCCTTCGTCGTGCTCTCCGCCGGCTACGACCCGGCGACCGCCTCCTACAGCCGGCTCACCGGCTCCGTCCTGGTAAAGCGGCAGGAGCTCTGGCTCACCGCCGCCATCACTTTCTTCACCTTCCTGCCATGGCTCACCGTGCGGCGCGTGCCCGTCACGGTCACCGCGCGGTCCAGCCACGCTTCCGTGATAACCTTCCAGGGCGGCGTCAAAGGCGGGCTGCTCGGCCGCATCAGCCGCTCACCGCTCTCCGAGTGGCACGCCTTTGGCATCATCTCCGACAACGGGGACACGCACGCGATGCTCGCCGGCGCGGTGGGCGACTTCACCCGGGCCCTCATATCGGACCCTCCGACACGCCTCTGGGTGCGCGGGGTCCACTTCGCCGGGCTGCCCTACCTCCTCAACATGTACCGGCGGGCGACCATGGTGGCGACGGGCTCCGGGATATGCGTCTTCTTGTCCTTCCTGATGCAGCCCGGGCCGGCCGAGCTGTCGCTGGTGTGGGTGGCCAAAGGGCATCGACGCCAACTACGGCGAGGAGATGAAGTCGGCGGCGTGCAACAGCGAGAGGCTCCGCGGGCGGGTGATCGTTCACGACACGGCGGTGATGGGGCGGCCCAACGTGGCGGCGCTGGCCGTGGACGCGGCGCGGCGTTGGGGCTCGGAGGTGGTGGTGGTGACCAGCAACCCGGAAGGAGCAGGGACGTCGTCGCGGGGGTGTAACAAGGCCGGTATCCCGGCATTCGGGCCTATCTGGGATTCTTGATCCAATACAGGAATTTCCCGTTTGGCTCATCACAATATAATCACTGCTTTTAACCCATTATTAATAGGGTTTATTCACTGTATCAAGGAATCAAGGAATATAACTGTGATATATAAGCCGTTTGAAGATAAATTAGCTACATTAATTTTTCGTGGAGCAATCTCAATAGCTAGTTGTCCAAACTAAACAGATTTTGGCAAACACAAGGATCGTAGGATGTCAAAATTTGTTCATTTCTTAACAAACTAATTGCTACTCCTTAATTCTGTCACGAAATACAGTGGATTTTCAGCTGACCTAAATCAATCCATCACAATTAAGTTTGATTGGATTTGTAAAAAAAAGAACAATAATATATATTTTTGGTATAAATTAGTTTAATTTTAGTTTGATACATTAGAGTTGCTTGACTTATAACTACTAAAACTCTATTCTATATCAGGACCGGGAGTACATATTTAGTCCAACTTTTAGTCACGATACACTATGTGTAATTGTGGTCATATTGTACTAGACACTATTTATATATAGCCCAAGTGCAGCACGGTATAGTCAATTACAGCATGGTGTCTAGCTTGTTGAATTTATGAGTTGGACTTCAGGACTTGACTTGACCTTAAAAAATCTAATAAATTTCAAGGCCTATAATAAACACTAGTGCAGTAAAAATTAATCGGTAAATTGACAGAAGATTGACTGTAATATAGTTAGCTATCGTGTGCAATGAGTTTAAGAAAAGTAGAAGACGAGTGGCAGACCCGCAGAGTGATGTAGCACCAACGACGGTTTTGCAACTCCAAACTCAAAACAAGAAGGTTGAAAGTGAGGGACCTTGGACCAAGAGACAGAAAATAAGTGAGGAACAAACACACGAGGAAGAGAATGAGAGATGGAAGGAGAAAATTACGTTCTTTAAACTACCCGTTGCTAAACCAGTTGGTTAAGGCTCTAGAGGACGCCCCTTGACCAGGGTTCAAAGCCTAGGAAGATTTGGGGGTTTTTCTGGGTTGAGCTAAGAGTCTTGATGATGACAACCTGGGGGCAGGGTTCATGTTGAAAACGAAGTCACTTGAAGATTCATCTGCCACGAGGAGGAAATTCTAAAATTTGGCGGTGATAAGTGTCTTTGTTAATCAAACTATGCGGACGGTTGGTTCTTGTCTTGGCGTTGCTCCTTAGGCCTTGTTTGTTTCATCGGATTGGCTCCATTCGGATGGATTGATTTGGATGCGGTTTGAATCCGTCCATAATAAAAATATCGCGTTCACTTAAGAAATGGTTCGGACGGATTGAACTAGAAATTAGTTTTGAATCATCCATTTTATATACCAACCAAACCCGATTGTTGTTACACCTATTAAGGATTAGGAGCGAAAACAAATCCGAGATCAACCGAATTGAGTGACATAGGTGGATTCACCCGTTGCCCCCGTAAGTAATCAGGACCGAATTCAATCCGATGGAAACGAAGAAGGCCTTACGGAGGCTAGTTTTCACATATTTTGATGCCCAGCGTATGTTCGTACGGAAATACAAGGTCTTACTTTGGTATCTCGATTCCACCTATTTGCAAATACCCTGTTTCTAGAGACGGTCAGTAGGAAAAACATTTCCTAAAATTTTATTCACGACGATTCCCGCGTATATATCTCGTGAATGGCTGCCATATGTGTACGTCTAAATGGTCCAGATGCGATTCGTCTAAATGGTTCAGACCCTTGACAACCATCATACGAATAGTAGATAGATAAGAATATAACCCAACAAGGCAACAAGAAAGAGTCATAAAAAAAATATATACCCGGTCACGTATTGCGAAGAACCCTTTGTCAAAATGTCAATCTGCGTTAGTTTCCATGGTCCTGTCTAGACTGCTGATCTGGCTAGACGATGATGGCGTCAGCAGCAGCACCGTTCCCCAGCAGCCTCCTCTTCTTCCCGACCAGACCAAGCACGCCCCTGCTCCCGTCGTCGTCCTCCTCCCGACCGTCTCACTCTCGGCCCCTCCTCCGCATCCGATCTGCGAGCGCGAATAAGCCAGCGGCCGCGCCGGCGTCGTCTCGGATGGAGGTTGCCCAGCCGCAGGCGAGCGACGCCGAGGGAGGTGCCATGAAGCTGCTGTTCGTGGAGATGGGCGTCGGCTACGATCAGCACGGCCAGGACATCACCGCCGCCGCCGTGCGCGCCTGCAAGGACGCCATCACCTCCAACTCCATCCCGCCTTCCGCGGCGGTACGGAACAAATTCGCCGACCCCGCTGTCCTGTGCCCTCCCCAGCTTGACAGACATTTCGTCGAACATGTCGCCAGCACGGCAGTAGATGCTGAACTGAACTGGGTTCTTTTGGTTGTGGGCTGCGCCTTCTGCAGGCTCCATTCCCGGAGTGAACACCGACCAGATGAAGCTGCAGATCAAGCTCGGGGTGCCGAGGTCGACGCAGCACTTGCTGGATGCCGAGAGAGTCAAGGCTGTCTTCCCCTAGTGAGCACTCTCTCTCTCCCATTTCTTCGCTGGTGCCTGTTAAAACTTTGAAATTTAGCAATCCAAGTGCCGGACAGTTGCAGTGCAATGGTGTGATGGGTTTACAGTTCACAATAAAGTAGACTTTTTTGGCGCCCTGGTTATTTCTGAGAATCTGAGATGATGATTTTATGAGCATACATCAGTGGTTAGGGGGGAGCACAAATAGGTTGCAACCATCTTTTATACTTGGCCTCTGATATAGTCACAAAAGTCATCAATTGCAGAATGTATGAGCCTAAGACAAGGATGTTTTCCTAGCACAATTGCATTGATCTGCATAGAGAACTTTTCTGGCTGCAGTGCTCATAAGTCATGACAGTATGGAAATTTGTTAGTGTGGTCCTCACCAGTTGAGATTCCACAGAATGTGCACAGAGACCACAATACCAATGGTTTGGTTTTGGCAGTCGTGTAGCGCTTTGATTAGAGATTCGTATTCATGTACAACCCTATACTATCTCCTTGACCTATATGACAGAATGATATTCCTTTCTCTGACCTCATTTCCCCTGGTGACTGGGTGGAGCTTATGGCTCTGTTAGGTCCATTACCAGATGTTGCCATGCCTCATTTCGCCTAACTATAGCTGATGTTTGCTTCATGGACGGAAGTTGTGGTAGGTCACACGCTTCATAAGCCATTAGTTCATTTTGCATGCCATAGCTCACCTAACTTGTGGCTGTTTTAGGTGCTCCACACTTTATGGCGCGACCGAAGCTCTGTCATGGCCTGCAGTAGGGAGCCAAACAGGCCCTAAAACACATGATTTTCCCCGCTTTTAGTCAAGCTTCTGAAATGTTTCTTTAATAGTTCATTGAGTCAGCATCAGCATCACTCAATGAGAATACCTTAGTAAACAATTTAAGCTATCATCATTTAGTAAACATCCATTGGAACCATCACACCACCTAAGACTGGCAAATACTTGAAATAGGACAGCGAAAACACTAGAATTTCTCTTGGTCGGTAAACAAAGGGTAAGGCCATCTAGAAAATTCAGGACTAAGTAGTAAGTACACCCTTTTTCAGTAAAACAATATCTTGCACATTATTCATACTAGATTTTATACCTAGTCTTCCATCAAATATCATGGCAGATTAGTTCATTTTATTACTGTAAATTGGGTTATGTAATGTTCAATAGCTGTACATTGTAATTGTAATTTTATATAAGATGATGTCAAGTTGTAAAAGAAATAATTTATGTGAATTCATATTACGTAGGTGTATGTCGGTGTTATATCTTAAAAGCAGTTATATTTACTTGAATCATTGTGAAAGAATGTTGTATAAGTTGAAAATTGTGCGGATACTCATGCAGTTTTCATGTTGACTGCACCTTTTAGTAAGATTTGCATAGAGTGCACTAGTTAAAATACTTCCTCGCTCCAAATTATATCTCGTTGTGACTTTTCTAGATACATAGCTTTTGCTAAGCATCTAGTGTACATACGACTTGCAATTTGGAATGGAGAGAGTTGTTACTTTCTTCAAAAAAAACAACTAATTATTCAGTAGCTGCTCAACAAGATTGTCAATGTGATTGACAATGTAAAAACCTGGCCAAAATCAAGTATCATGGGTGGGATGGTATTGGCAGGACAAATGTCACTAACAAAAATTAAGCAGGCACCTTATCAAATTCAGTGGAATATATTTTTGCTTACAACTATCAGTATCGATGCTGCAAGGTGGTGGCAGGCCTTTCTGGGGGTCAAGTTAGGGTAATCATGAGTGGACACTCATAAAAGGCGTGCCCTGAGAAAATATGCATTGCTGTGTAATTATAGTGTGCGTCCTTGTTTCTGGATCTCATGTGCCATTGTCTCGATCTTTTACAGTGGCAAGATAATCAGCTTTGAGGTCGTCGACGGTGGCATGATCTGTTCAAGCGGCGTGTGCCTGGAAGCAATGGGGATAAGAACGATGACTGCTACATAGTCAATGCTGCAGTTTATGTCGGCTACTGATGTAATTCCAGAAGAGTTGCTTTCACCAGGTACCTGGAACGGTAGAGGTTGGTTATGGCTCCTCAATTGCAGAAAACAGCTGTTGTTTTCCTACCGCAATAAGCCAATGAACATACAGTTGCTATCAGCATTCCCATTTGGTCTTCAAGCATTTCTTGGTCACTCTTGCGATGGATCCATCGCGCAGATGCGTCGGCTTGGCTATCAGAACTTTAGCGACAGCACCGCGGGCCCTGTCGTGCACGCTGCCCGGCGGGCGGGTGCTGGTCATCGTTTTTTGGGGCGGCGATGCAGCTTCTGGTCATTAAGACCTTTGACAGTGCAGCAGGTTGCCGCCGCCCCGACGCAGACGGCGTCGGCTGCTGTTGCATCGCGCCGTGTCCTCAACGAACTCGTTGCCCAGGTCGCCAAACAGATCATGCCCAGAGTGTGCATCCACGCAATCAGTCTGCTTTGGCGCCGATCCATCCAACCAACAATCTTTTTCTTTCTTTTAATACGCGGACGTTTTTTTTTTTTTTTTTTTTGGCAATAAGCTAAACGTTGTTTCGTTAGCTAAACAAATGCTTCTATGTTTCAACCCTTCCAAAGAAAACTGTTTCAATGAAATTTCATTATATCAACTGCTTGATGTATTCTTGTATTTATCTATGAGCATAAATATTCCTTTTTGTGAGAAACAATCATCTCTAAGAGTTTGGCATAATTCACTCTCCAAAATTAAAGTTTCAGTTATTTAAACGCAATAGAGGAGAAAGTAAAGAAAAACACTTCTGCAAAGTGAATACAGAACTTTTCGTAAATTAACCAAACGAAACATGTGTCTGTCATTTATGCAAGTGAACACACAAAAAAAGTGTCTATTTACACATGGGCCCTTCCTCTCGGGATCGACGCTGGGAGCAGAGGATGGAGGACGACCAATCTGCCCGACTCGTGGCTCGCTTGCCAACAACGCTAACCCCTGGTCGAGCAGCAACAACCCACGGTGACCTCGTGCTCCAGCGTGCCCTCCGTGAAGCGCACCCTTGCGACATGCACCACAGGGTGTTGCCGCAATGACGATGCGCTTGCGCCACAGATATGGACCGTGCCTTGGGGATCTGGCCCTCGAACGGCCTTGATGAACTCGGGAGCCAATGGGGATCTGGCCCTCGAACTTGGCCTTGATGAACTCGGGAGCCAGGTCGCCGACCACAGCACCAACACGGTCAGTGTCCGCAACGTGTTACCCACGCGCATATATGCGCGCTCGGGAGGAATTTTGCGAAGTTGGGAAAGATGGAGGAGATGCTTAACTGTAGGAGAGAGTTTTCTCTCATTTTATTACTAAAATTTGAAGATGGAGAATGAACATGCAAAAATGTTGGGATGCTCAAACACCACCTAATAATATGTTAATAAGAAACGTTTCCCAGACACCACCTATGTATCGATGTATGCAAGAAACAAAACTTTTAATCTCTATTGTATAGATTCTATCTTGTACGTAGGACGCTCGTTCTTCAGCTCTCCACGGTCTTCGTATACATGCACGTTATGCACAAAAAAAATATTTCAGGACACTTGACTACAGCGTTGTTGGCACAGATTTTTTAAAGACCATGTGCAAACTCGCACGCCATTTGCCTCGCGTTTTCAGAATGTGGCATCATCATAATAATTCCGAGTACCACAAACTTAGTACGTTGAATTAATATTTTCTTATCTAGGACCTAGGAGTAGCAAGCACAGAAAGACATTCGGTTACCCATTCAATTCTGCCCAACAATCAATACAATAGATAGAACAGATCGATATCTGTTTGGTGCAGATCCGGTTATCTTAGGATGGAACCTTTCAAAAAATTGGGTGAAATATGGCAGGCTGGATTCAATGTTTCATAAATTATATAACGGTTTCAAACAAAATTTTGAATAGGCCACATTTTACATTGACCTTTTCACAATAATGTTCAAGGGCTCATCAAAGAGATCACATCTACTGTACGACTGGCATTTCCTAAGCTTGCCTTCCTGTAACGAGCAAAATTGTGATTGTCCCTGTCTCCATGTGCCACAAAGGTAAAAGATCAAGTATCATGAAGTTCAAGGGTTGTCTTGTGACGGCAGTGAACTCTGAACATATTCAATTGCCTTCTGCTGCACAAGCTGAATTCTTTCGTTGTCCTCACCCAGTGACTTCTCGAAATTAAGGTACTTCTTGAACAAGAACTGTGACGGTGAAGCACACAGCATTGAGCATAACGATCAAGTCCAAAGAACAAGTCACATCTTATTATAACTTTTTACCAATAAAATAAAATAGAGAAGCACAAAAACATAGTGGAACAAGTAACAATCCAATACCAATCCAAGCAATCATGTCAGTGTTACAGTAAAAGGAACAAAGATGCTAGATTTCATGGCAGAGACACAACTAAGAAATAAGCCAACACCCATTCCAAGTTTTAGCAAGAAAAGTAACATAAAAGCAAAATAGGTAATATTTCACTCATGAAATCAAGTAAACACAGGAAATTGAAAGCAGCATGATGGCAGAATCACTTGTTATCACAGTACATATAAGGCAGCAAAATACTCAAACAATTGGAAAGGAGCCATACCTGCATCTTTTTTGGAGGTAGGGTAAGACAAGTCACCCTCTCAAACAATGCCCGTATAACTTCTATGTCACCAAGGCGGATTTCCTACAAAAAAGGTCCATGTATGTCACCAAACTTGCATAATTTGAAAGAATAAAAAGTACAGATGTCATTTTGACGAATTTAGTGCTCCTTACTTGGTCAAGATAAACACTCCAAAGGTCTGTTCTTTTTTTGGGTACTCCCCGCAATATTAGTTCAAATCTGGATCTTCCTTCTTCAGGCACCCCACATTTGAATTCTAGAATAGCTGTCTGCGAGAGGAACTTTATGCGCTTTCTATGTGGCAAACTTAGAAGCGCACGGATTTACAATGGATTTGATGTACTCAACATCCTTGCCTTGCTTGAGGGCAAACTGAATGCGGCATAACCATATCTGCAGTTACATTATACAAGTCAAATAGGATCTCCAGATACGAATAGGGCAAACTGAATGTGGCATAGCCTTATGGTTTCAATTCAGGGAAAAGTACAAACTAACCTTGCAGGAAGCCTTGAACCTTTTGGTCATTCTGTCTAGAAGTTCATCTGCAAGTTCGTACTGTTCGGTCCTCTCGTACATTGCAAGAAGAGCCAAGTGCAACTTTTCGGATCACAATATTGCAAGGCTCTTTGGAATACCTTTTCACAGCATCCTGTGGTGTGCACAATCAAGTGTCTCAGTATGTCCAAGTATCGCACAGCAACAAAAAATACATCATTATTCAGCTTTACCTCCCGTGGACTACCGTATTCATTTTCCAGGTTGAAATATGCTACCCAAACATTAAGTTTCTCCTCTTCTTCTCTGGGGATTATTGTTTTTAAAGCCCTAAAACCATGAGACAGTTGTAAAGATGACAAGTGAAGCATCCAAAAAGCTTAAATAAATTAAACGGAAAAAGGACAAACACACATCATCTGAATTGACAGAAACAAGGATTTTTTGAAAGAATGTTTCAACAAGTAAATTCTACATCCTTCAAAAAATGAAACCAACGAGACTTAAAATCAAATTCTATCAACACTATTAAGATGATAGAAAGTAGACACACCAAACATCTTTTCGATATTAAAAAACAAAAGTTTTGGGAAGCAGAGATACCAAAGATCTTTTTCGATATTAAAAACAAAAGTTTTTGGGAAGCAGACAGACCTCTCAGCTACTGCACGTGCTTTCTCAACATCTGCAAGATCTAACAAAGTGGCCATATATTTTATCCAGACAAAACTACTATTTGGGGAGCTCCTGACCAACTTCTCAAAATCATCTGGAGTTTGTGGTACATCTCCCTGCAAAGCCCTTTCCTCCATAGCACTGATTTCTAGTTCCTGTTGAAAACCATAGAAAAGATGTAAAGTTTGATGCATATGAAAACGAAATAAGGTCACAAAGTAGAATCAAATGTGTGAATACCTTTGTTTTCTTGCTTCCTTCTTTAATTGTTTATCATTCTTTTAGCATTTGCTTCAGTTCCATTGGCAATTTCAAGACCTTTGTTATTATTGTTATTATCATCTTGGTCAGAACCTTCAGATTCATCCAAGGAAACCTGAAGAGGCGGCACAGAAGCCCTTGGTTCTGCTTTGCTATGAACTAAACTTCTATTATGATATTCAACCATCTGAGGGGCAACACTGATGTCCATAAGAGCACTTTCGTCATCTTCATCATCATTTGTGTCAGCAGTCAGATCAGAATCAAAGTGCGACTTCTTCATTCCAAGTGATACTCGATGCCGCTTCTCATCGATCTTTATTTAGAAAAACAATGAATTTTAAAATGTGCAATGGCAAAATGAAAATCCTGAAAAAGAAAAAACCTTACCTTCAGAATTTTGGCTTTAACCATATCACCAGCTTTATAGAAAGAGTTAATATCAACAGCAGGTTCATCAGAAAGTTCTGATACATGGCACAGACCAACCTGCAAAAAGAGTATATTTACAAAACAGAATACACAATGATTTCAAAATGCTGAGTCTAATGATAAAAATGTACCAGTTCACTTCTCCGAATTGTAAATTTAATAATCCAAAGGATTCAACCCGCTTAACTTGGCCATCAATGATATCCCCAACATGCAAATCACTATAGCTAATATCATCCAGCTTTTCCGATTTGGAACCAGTGGTCTTCCTAAGTGATGCCTCAACTCTCCCTGATGATGGGTCCGTTGACAGGACCCTGCAGATTTTTGTTAGTTTCACAGGACAACACATCTGTAATTTATATGAGCATTTGAAAATGGTAAGATCTCACCTTCCATGTACAAGCATTCCAACAGGGAAATCCTTCTGTGGATTTTCAACATATTCATCTGACAAGTTTGATAGAGTAATCCTAGCCTCAACCATTCGGGAAAGCATAATAAAACATCCTTTGGAATTAACATTCTTCACATAGCCCTAGAATTTTAGCAGAACAAATCCCGTCACTTCACATTACACAAGATACACTTAGTAATAAATGATAAAGAAAAACACGCCTTTATTTATCAAATATATTCACCAAAAAAATAATTCAATTTATTTACAGCTAAACTCGATTCACTAGCTTTTTTTTCTCTGTCTTGGCTGCCTATTACATGCCGTTATTTTCCACCTTTCACCAATATATGTAGGTTTTGTTTTCCTTTTCTGTAACTCCTCTCTTCATTCTTTTTTTTTGGGTAAAATGCATAGTAGGGGACTCCCCTACTGTATTTCCCCTAAAAGAACTAACTTCAATTCATGGCATATTACAACTTCAGCAATGACAATTGACAGGTATAAACAAAAAGTTTAATGTCAGTTAAAGCTTTGCAGGCAACCTTGGGACTAGAGGTAAAAAAAGACTAGAGGTAAAAAAACACAGATGTTCTGGTACAGAATATAGGGAATTCACACACAATTATACTATGCGAGTTGACACCAACACTATTTACAGCTTTTTTTTTGTTGGCAAGTGGATTTGTTTTTCATGAATGATAAATCTATAAATCTAATATATGTTTTAGATAATGCTTGAATTATAGACGTCTTAAACCCATGTTAAATTATGTCCATTGCAAAGAACTTCAGATAAAAGTAAAATAGTACAAAAATTGTGAAAAAGTACCTTAATCTCATTTCCAGGGGAGCAGATCCATGATCTTCTCAATACGGGAGGTACAGGTTGTCCTAAGAAACAACAATGATACATGATGTGAATGACAATGGGAATGCTACGTATACTTTCTGTACAATGTAACAACAATCAAAGGGCCTGCTTGGCTGTGTAGTAGTGGCTCAGTATTTTACCCCCAAAAGGGGGTGATCTGGAGCTAATGCTTCATATACAAAGCCAGTTTGGAGCACCTTTTATGTTTTTAAATGGAAGAGAACACTTAACACATACCCCTTAATTTATGAAAAATAACATGATCTCTAGCACTTACAGATCATCAATTAGTCCCGAGTTGTTAGAGTCTCTGATCAGGTTTGATGAACGGAGTGATAGATCAACTCGAAGTGATCCTTCTGATGAGCGGCTCACAGACAGGACCTTGCACTTCACAAACTGGCCCTCACGGAATCCAGACAAGGGTTCAGCCACCCCATGAGTCAACAATTTCAGTATAATGAACCCTCCCATGGAGATGAGGTCCAATCTGAATGACAAGCCCACCAACACCAGGTAGAATTTTTTTTTAACACGCCCACCAATGATATCTCCTTGTTTTGTTTGTTCAAACACAGAGGACTTTGATTGTTGTATTTCATCTATATTCGGTTGTGTGCTTTGGTTATCAATTGCCTTCAACCGAAGCAACCTTTTCTCCCGGTTCACACTGATAACACGACCTTTCACTGCTTGACCTACACTAAAGCGCTGCTGGAATTCTTTCAGTTCGCTGGGCTCAGAAGAACTATCGAGTACAAACAAATGAGCCATAACATTTCTTGATACAGTTAACCAGACCCATTCCTTATCCACCTTGACGACATAGGCACGCACAATCTCATTTGTGGTGTGATTTTGTTCTTTTAGCAGTTAATTCTTCGAACTCTCCTGTTCAATTTCGAGTTAAAAAAAGATCCAACAATAAGAAAAGTTAGCCATTCTCAAAGATTAAGAAAACACAAAAAGGTACAAAAATGCAAAACAGTTGGCATAGAGGATTTTAGATATGGATGAAGAATGAAAGTGGTAAGATTTATATGAGATGATTGTTTATCATGGAATAGACAAATTAAAAAATAGATATTAAAGCATACCCTTGACTATACATGGCCTAATAGACAATTCCCATTTGAAGTTTTTGCCACTCTTTCCAGAAGGTTCAGCCTTAGCAACAATTCTGGCAGTAAGCTTTTGCCCTATTCTGAGTTTACTAAAGGGATGCTCATCAGAATCCTCTTCAAGAACCTATGAGAAATGTATCACTAATTAGTAATTAGCCAATACGTATTATCATAAGGCATCTCAAGCAATGTCTGGTGTTCACCTCGGTAATATGGATTCTTCCATGAAGATTGCCACCAAATTGCAGTAGAAGTTCAAGTGGCTTGATATCAATAATCTGATGTCCAAAACGTATTTGTTTAAGTGAAGTTTTTGTAGACAATGAAAACAAAAACAGTTACCAATTTTAGGATCATAATTGAAAATAGTAGCACCTCTGCTTCAACAAGTGATCCAATTTTGTAGCCTGATTTCTTAGCCCTTTTAGAATCAGAGAGGGCAGAATACAATGCTGAAGCTTTTGGTAGTAGGATAAGTCTTCCAGAAGAGTCAGAGCTTGGGATATTTCCAACAACCACAGTAATCCTTCAAAAAGGGAAAAAGAAAATAAGAAAACAAGTCGGTGAGATATTCCAGATAAGAAATCACTCTTCTTTATTGTTCTGCACTCAAGAAAAGTACAATCTTTTCTAACACAATATCATTCTTTATTGTTTGGCTCACATGCTCCTGCTTGGGCTATGATAGTTGCAAGCTCGAGCAGATATTAGCTGGGATCACATGAGCAAAGCTTATTTATACATTAGATGACCATATCAGTAGACTAATTACAACATTCTTCTGTAGTGATAAAGCTGCAATTCGAAATCAATTTATGTACTCAAGACTGATAAAATGATAAGCCTACCCTAAATGAATTTATATCAACAGATGAATCATAACATTGTTCTGCACTATCTAGTACAAATAGAAAGGTTCAAGATTCCTCAGCATTATGTCAAAGCCTTCAGTAAGGGGTACTCAAATAGTGAGATTAATTATAACATTGTTCTGCACTATCTAGTAGACTAGTACAAATAGAAAGGTTCAAGATTCCTCAGCATTCATGCCAAAGCCTTCCAGTAAGGGTACTCAAATAGTAGCAGATACTTCGTCCAGTTGGAAATACAAGTCCAAAAAGGTTTGGCAAAGGTTAAACTTTTTTCAACTTTGAGTAGTAATATTATACAAAATATATTTATCTTTAATGAAACAGGTTAATGTATTAATACATTATGAAATAAGTCAATAACTATTACAATGATTACAATTTATCTAGTAATGCTGAATTGCTGATCTTCCCTTGTCAATCTATATAATTTTTTTACATATTGGTGATAAATGTTAAAAGAGTTTGACCTATGACTATGACAAACTTTGATGTTCTTATATTCCCCATCGGAGAGAAGTATGTAACAAGGCAAGAATTTGGAATCAAAATAGGGCAAACTTCCAATGTTACCGTTGTCCATTATCATAGTGGTGGTGCTGAAGCAGTTGTGAGTTGTAATCCATCAGTGGTGCAAAACCAATTGCATAATTGTACTCAGGGATGGAAAGGACCTGGATTAAACAAAAAACAAAAAAAAGTAAATAATTGCCATCAGTCTACAATTCAACAAACAAATTGGTCAACAAATAGAGTAATGTACATACCACATAGCTCTCTTTGATTATTTCCACAACTGCATTCACTTCCTCGTGAAGCCCAAGTCTGCAACTGTAGACCTTTTGGCGTTTCTAAAGTGAAACAAGAGATACAATGTAAAGTTCTGATAATACATGAAAAGAGATTGAATATATAGTTTCAAAAACTGCATATCGTGCTTACAACAATACAAAAATGGGGATTGAGATGCTGGTAAAGTTGTTACAATATGATACAATGTTATAACCTATGCCAACGTAAAGTTGTTATAACCTATGGTCTGACCAGGTATACTAACAAAGTAACAAGTTCACACCAATGGTACAAACATTACCTTCTTTTTTCCAACATTTCGGACGCTGCCAATTAGCTCTGGTTTAAGGGACAAGTTAACAACTCCATCAGATAAATCCAAAACAAGGCCTTTCACAGAAGATCCCACTTTCACACTACTGCCACCAACTGCAAAAATTGGAAAAGATAAAATTTGGCAGGATTGCTGGTTGGATAGTTATTATCATGAAAGGACAAAATTACTTACGTTGATGGTGCTCGATTAAACCAACAACATCTGGATGGTCTTTGAAGTTAAGGATAATACCATATTCTTCTATTGCTCCAACCTCCCCTCAGCTAAGCTACCAATGCCAAAACTGTGAGCCCAATCGTTGCTTGAGTACTTCAATGCTGCAATCTATATCAAAGGTAGCCACAAATGATAAGTGCATGCTAAAACATCATTATAAATAAGCTTAACATATCAGCATATGAAATTTTATCTACAGTGTTACTGGCAGTGGTATTTTGATCTAAGCTAAAAGTTATTGAATAAAAATACCCTACATCAAGACCCGACAGCAAACTCACACACCCTAGATTATCTTGTAGGAGACCAATAGGCCACATCTATCACATATGCCAGCAAATGAGCCAGGATGCCCTGGGAGTATACATAAAAAAAAAAAATAGCATCCGTACAACTACATACAGTAACATAATACAAGAAAATAGCCATTAGTTACACATTCCCACAAGAAAACTGTAACTACTTGGCAGGTTTCCACAAAATCTCACGTCCTCACACATCGAAGAACTATCATTACCAGCTACTATCGCCATTTCAAATTATAAGATGTTTTGGTTTTTTCTAGATATATTGCTTTTTGCTATTTATTTATTTATTTAGTGCATAGCAAAAGCTATGAATCTAGAGAAGCCAAAAACATCTTATAATTTGGAATGGAGTACCATAAAGTTTTGGAAACTTCTATTCAACATAGAGTAAGAGGTAATTGTTTTTATTATAACCTTCTGATCCAGAAGAAAGTATCCTTGAATAAATGAAGAATCTGTTGAGGAGCACATTGACTGTTGAAGTGCGAGTTTTACTCTAGCAGTTTCCGCATTTACCTGAAAGGGGAGGAACAAAAAAAAAAAAAAAATTTAGAAGAACACAATTAACAGAGGATAACAACAAATATATACCAACAATTATGGCATACGCTGAGTATATGACTCGAACTGACTGTCCAACATAGAACGCATCAGAAAGCCTTTCTATCCGCCTATCAACTGCCTTTGTGAAACAAGAAAAATTAGATATTCTTTTCAGAACAACAAAAGAATGACAGCTGAAAATTTCTTACTTTGTCCTTGGGAGAGAAACCAATCAAATGCCCGAGAAAAACGGACAAAACAACCAGCTTCGATAATGTTGCAGATGTAACCCTAAGATAAAATAAATGTCAGTTGAGTTGCTCATCTTCGGATATAAGAAAAAAATAACTAGAGAAAGATTACATGAAAAACAGCTCCAGTATGGATCTGTGATATCTCTGAAGGAATGTCATTTGCGCAATTGATAAGTGAGTGCTTTGCCGAAAAGAACTAAATTTTGACCTTCAATATCTGGAGACCGGTATTAGAAAATCAAATGGAAAAATTAGCAATGTGATCAAATATCCACCTGACAACAAAAGGTGCATCATCATTAAGAAGTAAACAACTGATTGTATCGTGAGTTTCATGTACAGACCACGATAAGCTACAAGCGTGCATGCAAAATAGTAACTTCCTACTTGCCATTGTGAAATTCTGCACATCCTTTCATACATGGTAGTATGGTACTCTAGATATACAACAGTTTAGAAAGTGTATGCTTCCTCCATCGGTTCAAAAGAATTGTATTGGCCATGACATAATGACTTTAGATTCTTTTTTGCTATCATTTTTATAAGGGTAATGAATGTCCAAAGCGCCAAATGTTTATTAACAGAAAAAGGGATGTTCTGTTTTTTTCAAAGTGCATTGAAAGCAAATGAAGTTTGTTGACTTCACCGAGAACTAGAAGTTGGTTGAACTCATGCCCAGGTTTCAGCAAATTCTTCAACTGAGCGGCTTGACCTAATGGGAAAACACAGGCCATAGTCAGTACAGCAGTAATGTTATATGAAACAGCAACAAAGAATCTGAGTGTGAACCCACAAGGGAAAACTATTGATGCAATAAGTTACATGAAAATCATATAGCAGATGAAGATATACGTATACCATGATGGTCTGCCAAATGTTCATTTAGTATTGTCCCCTTGGAGAATCCATTTACACTGACAACAACAGCTGCAGCAGTAAGTCGTTCCACAACACCAGAGACAATACTACCCAACTTTGAGTGTCTACTGGAATAACCCTACATAGGGCAAAAAAAATAAATGCAAAGAGGATAAAGTTAAATTGTGAATCTACACATCACGATTCTGGATATTCAATACAAGTTCAAAAACATAGCAGAGAATACATGTATGTAAAATTAAGGCAACAATTACAGCTCATCATGTCAAATAAGGGCAGTATATTAATATAACATAAAAATAGTAGAACAAAAGAGCATGTAGAGAACTCACCTATTACGGGATATGACAAAACTAACATTTAGTTTCCTTGAAGCAGGGAGCACATTGACAATTCTACATTTGACCACTTGACCAACATGATAAACATTTTCTGCTTCAGTTCCAGCCTCCAATCCAAGGTCAGATCTAGTATCAATTTACAAAGAATCAACAAAGCAGATGATTCAGAATCATATCAATAAAACTATGATGAAATATCTATTTATCGAAACAATGGTGCCAAGAGCAGCACAAGACAAGCAACCCTCACAGACAGATATACAAATTCAGAAGTAAATAAGTACATCTTTCACTATTGAAGATTGTAGAGAAATCTAACTGATTTACAACACCAAGCTGATCTGCTTCAGAAATAGGAAATGGAGATACAAACCTGCTAACAAAACCCTGAACTCCATTGTAGAATTTTACAAAGCAACCATGCTTTTTCAATTTTAGTGATCCATCCATGAGTCACTAAACCAATTTTTGCATCAGCATATGATGCTAGCACATCAAGTTTTGATTTCACCTGAAATAGATCCACAGTTATACTACAGGACAGTCTCAGAGAATAGAAAGAATGCATATAAATAGGGATACAAGCTCTATCTTTATTATTCTAAGCTAGAGAAAAATTAGGAAAGATTTAAAAACAATATCATGTACTGTTGTATATAATATACTGAATTCATAGAATTCATAGAAGTTCTTAAAGCAAGAGCAAAGTACCAGAGACTTCTTGTATGTCACAGTAACTCTCTTGGATTTGCAGCCCAATACACGGAAAAGAAGCTCAGCTCCAACCTACACAAAGAACAAAGTTGTTCAAAATATTGTTCAACATGTTTTAACATAGTTTCCCAAAAAAAAAACTCTTAACATTAAAATTTCATGTACAAACAATTGGAAGTGGAAATGAGCAACCTTAAATTTCTTTGGTGGTTTCACAACATGTTCCAACTCTGACATGTGAGGAAGCGGGCAAAGTGCTTTCACACCACTTGAAAACTGTACAATAGCACCGAATGGCTCAACAGTAGCAACCTTAGCTCTCACTAACATTCCAGGTTTAACATCATCATGAGTGAAAACAGACCCTTCAAAAGCACTGTCCTGCAACACAGAGAGCATAGAGATCCTCAGCCAACAAAATTGAGTAAACAAATATCAATAAGACTACCAGTTCTATCATGTAAACATGGACATGTACTAAAATACATGTTCACAACAGTGTAAGTCATCTAAACCATATGAAAAGCAATTAACAGCTTGCACTATTGCAACTCCCATATTACCATATAATATACATTCATGTTCACAACAAATTAAAAGGTATGAGGCACCAAACCGATGCCAAAAGTTAAATGACGTGACATGAGCTATGAAAGATAAAATTAAAAAGAAAGTGCTCAGTATCTTTGTTGAAAACTAAAAATTTTATGTGAAATAAATCAAAGACACATAGTATAAGTGTGCCACTAGCATTCCTTTTGACGAATACCATTGCTTAACAAAAAAGTGGACATGGTGTAATTACTTTTACTGTGCCTATTGCAACTCCTTCAAGATTCCAAGACTCCAAGTATACGGACACGTAAGCTACTGCCTTCCTTAAACTTCTCCAAGTTTTTTGCATCCTTGTCTGATACACGTCATGTATCTGAGGATCAGGTCACAGTATCAGCATATAAGCATATTAAGATGCATCTTTGTGCTTTCACATCATTTTAACAATGAAGTAAAATAAAATATTCATTACAGTTTTACATACACTAATAAATCCAGGTGATGGAGTTGGAGAAGGTATTTCAAGAAAAAGACCAGCCTTTTTATCTACCCTCAGCACCTTTGATTTATCATAGATATCTCCGGCTTTCAGATTCTGCATGATGAAAAGTTACCGATCAAAAAAGAACACTGAATAAAATAACAGCACTTCTATTTTCTACAGAGGCAACCTTACAGGCATAAAGGGAATCATATAAGAATACATCAAACTGATTATCATGCCAAGACAGACACAACTTACAATAGGGGGTACTTCAAGACTAAGTAAATGTTTGTTCAATGTAAGCCCAACTGCTCTTGTTGATGGATCAACGAACAGGATGCGAGCATTTACCTGTAAATTATAGTGGAAGTACTAGGAAAATCACTCCAGATATCCAATATGAAAAAAAAAAAAAGAACATCAGACTATCAGAGATGTTGCAAAAATGTAGGCGCCCACAGACACAACAATTATATCAAACAAAAATAACAAAATGGTGAATACCTTCCTATTCTTACTGTAATCATCTTTCCAATTACCAGAGGGGAAGGAATTCAACAAATTAAAAATATCAACCTGACAATAGAAGGAACACAATATGAAATGAAATACAAACTCCTGTAAAGCCAAAAATAAGTCTAGTCTGTGAAAAAATTGCTTACTGTTCCACTGAAATAAGTAAGAAACGACAACATGACACCATTTTCAAGAACTGAATGGACGCTGCATTAACCATCATCCCAGGAATCAAATGATCAATAGAAAGGCCTTTCAGATCCTTAATCTATATACAAAAACAACAATAAACCACAAATAAGAGGTGAGTCAGGTCCCAATCAAAATAACGAAGATACTAAATAGCATTTATAGTGGTTTGCCATACAGTAGATTTAGAAAGCAAGTCTTCATCAGAACTCAGGTGAACAATAGCCCGAAGTTTTGTCAATTGCCTTCACAACACATTGCATGAGTTGTCGGCGCTCAATCTTCATATTTTCTGTACAAGAGAACAACAGTTAAACAACTCCCTAGGAAGAATATCACGATCAGCATTGTCAATGGGAGTGATCAAACAGATTTCAAATATATGGCCCATATTAAGTAAGACAATAACACTAATGTTTATCCTTCTAGCAAGCATCTAAATCTATAGAGAGCAGCTTAAAGTTACATAAGTAACACCACTACATTTTATTTACTCCATACTATGCCTTGTAAAAGTGCATGAATTACAAACATGAACACAAGAAACTATAAGAACTAAACTGTTTTTATGCATAAATACACCAAAAAAGAAAGCACATGAGAGAAGGGTCAGATCATTTGTATTTTCGCAGAAAAAATGTATTTTTAGAATATTTCAATTGTATACAAAAATATATATAACACAAGCCGAGCCTGCTAGAACAAGAAGCCCAGTCAACAGATAGAAAGAACTTAAAGACTGCTAGGCAAAACTTATATGTTACCAAGGAGCGCAGTCCAATATGAGCAGGTGATATTAGAACATCAGTCAGTGAAATGCAGTTATATAAATATTTCATGAAAACACACGATGAAGTTATTTCTTAGTGTACCTTTGTCATCCTTTTGCATAAATCCGCTAAAGGAAGATACTCCAAAATGAAGAATGTAACCATGATCCTCAATGCTTTTGACTTGGGCAGTAAGTACCTAATGAAACACATACATGTGCATCCATTACATACAAATTTGACTTAGAATCTAACTGTTTCCAATGGGAACTTCTCCCTCCATACTTTTTTGTTTGAATGTTTTTGACGTTTCATGGTCCCTATGGTGTGACTTTAGCCTCTACCTTCTATAAAAATATCAAATATATATAATAATAAATAACACTTCTTCAATGCATTTCTAGTAATAATATAATTTTCACACAGCAAATCCTGATAGGCTGATAGCTTTAAATGCATCAATTGTCAAATTTTAGGATGCTCGAAAGCCAGGAGTTTAGGAAGTAAAAAAATAGC
This sequence comes from Hyparrhenia diplandra, assembly GCA_015847255.1. NCBI lineage: Eukaryota > Viridiplantae > Streptophyta > Magnoliopsida > Poales > Poaceae > Hyparrhenia > Hyparrhenia diplandra. The sequence goes on from JADLZK010006856.1 coordinate 226,747, forward strand.
AGGGAGCATATAATAGGCCTACAAAGGAAAGAATCTAGCATACTGCAGATCAAGTAGTAGTAATCAGGTAGCAAAAAAAACAATGTAGTCAAACTCCTTGTTTTCGAAACGGTTGCAAGGCTGTTAACACCTCCACATATGTAGAATCAATATTCAGTTTAGCTATCAAAGGAACAACCGATTTATTATAAACAAAAATTTAGTTAGATAAGCTCAATAATTTATTGAAAAGCCTGGTAAACTCCACAAATAGGGATGTGAGGGAGGGAGGGCAGGAGGGGGGTGAGGAAAGGGAGTGCATGTGACCTGTGACCATGTCTCATGAGAAATGGTAAATGTCCCCAATAGCCAGTTAGGATCCCCCCCCCATAAAACTGGATCTGATCTTTTCTGGGTGTATATGCTACTACAGATACTGGCAAGCTTGAGTGTGCACGCCTAACTAGTTACTCTGATTTTGCATGTAAATTTTTGCCCCAACTTTTTTTTTCAGAAAACATGCTCCGTTTATAATTTCCGTCGAATGATCAAATCATTTAATCAAGAATCAAACACTCAAATGGTTGTGAATTATAATATAAAACTATTAAGGACAAAGGTGCACAATGAAACAACCATACATATAGTTGATATTTTTCTGCCCCAAAAGCTCAGCTTATGAAGCACATCGAGATTAGGGTGATTAAAAATTACCATTCCTTCCTGCAAGCCATCCAGGGAAAGACCCTTGTACAGTAGGCTTAATCGCAATGATAGCCAAACCCGTTTGTTTACTTTTTTTTTCCTTCTTTCTTATCCTCGTCAACTCGTAGAGGACTATACAAGGAACAAGCTGACCAACATGAACAACTTCTGCACATAAACTGTTCTCACTATCCTGCAAAAGAACAGAATCAGTTGGTTCACCAGATGGCAAATCACTGAGAAAGCAATATCAATTATGGATTACTTAAAAAGAAAATATCTACCTTACGATTTTCCTGCAAAGCAATGTCGCACACATCCTCTGAGCGAACAAACCCTCTAATTCCACCAGGTAGACTTAACACGATATCTTTCTGGTTAACCTCAATTACAACACCCCAGAGCTTCATATTTGGTGAAATATTCTGACAAAGGGAGGAAATGTGATGACCAGTTCAGCGATATAGCAGCATTTTGTGAAGGATTTGAAAACAACAACAATAAGAGATCCCAGAACTGACCACTACATGTCCATGCTAACATGCACTCAGTAAATAGATACAGATTACGAAATAACAGCATTTGCTACCAACCTGAGGCTAGTCATCACATGTTCCAAAATCCAAACATTTCAAGGTAACAAATAAGAATAATCACAATAACACCACCCAATACAAAGCTAGTGATATAAAACCTAGACATCTCATTCAAATGGCCAAATGGCAACCCTGTCAGCCTCAATTAATGACCAACGGATGGGAAGTGCATCAGTAAAAATGCCAGAGAAGTTCAGTGGCAAATATGTTTCCAGGAATAACAATGGCTGATAAGTTTGCTCTCACCAGCTATTCGTTAGACCAAACATGCCAGAGAAGTTCAGTGCAAATTGACAACATAAGAATAAAATTCTAGCACCTTAAGATTTTAAATAATTGGAATGGTCAGGGAGTATAGCCTGTAATGAGGACAACAGGCAACAGAGGGACAGGACCAAGCACCAGCTACTCTGTGCTTGGTGGAGAAGAGAGGTAGAGACCCACGTACTAATAATTCTGTGTTTATTTGAAGAGGCCAGAAATGAACAATTAGTCCTACCTAACCATGGTTATTAAGAATTTGTTCAATTGTTTCTTAAGTGTCAGAGCAGTCTACGAATGCCAAAGAGGCCCGGCGCCATACGAGTATGCAGTCACCCCATCGATTCCACCATATCCCCCAATTCTGCTGCTGGCCCATTCAATTTTGCTTCTAGCCCTGCTTGGCTCTACTACGGTTATCTTGATTTCGCTGTCTCACACCTGTCAATCCCTTGATTTGGAAGGGGATGTTGGCGGCAGTCGATATGAGGGGCGCAGAGTGGTTTTGGGAAAGGAAGGGAAGCAGCAGAGAGAAGGAGGAAAGCGAGTGAGGGGGGCAGAGGTGCAACTGCAGCGCTGGAGAGAGGGGACTGGGGTTATTGATATACAGGTTCACAACAGGAGGGAGGGGCACATGGGCTGGCCTAGCCCACTTTTTACTCCTCCTTACTTTTTTTTTTTCCTTATTTTCTTTTTTTTTTCCTCCATCCTCCAAAGCTCTATCCTGCTATTTTGTATTTTTTCTTCAAGTGGTAAGGCATCACCTTGCCTCGCCCTCACGCCTTAGCTGCTTACGCGTAAGGCAGTAGTCAGTCGCCATGCCTTTCCTTACCACCTCAATAACCATGGTTCTAACTTCTAACAAAATGGTGTGTGCACTACTCTCCAAATTTAAAATGCTTGAATAATTGGATAGTAGCTGACAAAAAACATATGAATTTTGCAAATCATATAATGCGGACAAAGTATGGCAAGTGGGACAGCATAAATGATCTCAAGAATATGTGATCCAGATTCTTGTTAGTTTTTCAGCCAAGGCTTGCCTGACTCTAATGAACCCATTTCACGTTGTAGCATTATGATGGACAAGGTTTAATTCTAGGAACCAGGCTATCCACTGCTTTTAAGCCTGTTTGCATAGGTTCGTGGACAGATTTACGTTCATATCATGTAAGGTTATACAACCTGACAACCACTCTCTTTAACAGGCTGACTATTTAGAGAGAAGTGGACAACAGGGGATCCCACTTAGGGTCTCTATAGCGTTTCCCATTTATAATAGCCCGATAAACAATACTATTGACTTACGCTGAGCAGTTAAGAGACCCCTAAATGTGTGATTTCAAGGTTAAGGACCTATGATGCAGTTCAATTGGAAGGTCTACCCATTCCTACATACTAACTGAAATTAAGAGGGTAACCTTTACTGTGATGCGATTAGCAAAGCGTGGGAGCTTCCCAGTGGTGGCCCCACCGAAGAGTGTCCCCAAGTCATCATCCACGCCAAAACCAGACGATTCGCCGCCCCTCCTCTTCCTTTTCCCCTTGCCCTTCTTCCTCCCTCCCTCTCGAAATCCTGCTCCGCCTCCGCGCGAGCCTCTGCCATCTCATCCTTGCTCAGGAGGCTGCGTCCCCTGCGAACCACACACCCCAAACGCACAACACATCAGTGGAAAGCAAAATTGACATGGAGGGAGGGGGTGTTGTGGCGGGATTACGCAGCTCGACTCTACCTCTCGGGAAGTCAGCTTCGTCAGAAGCTGCGGCGAGGAGCGCAGCAGAACCCGGCGCTGCCGACTGCTGCCGCTCTCCGTCGCCATCCCCTGCTCGGCGGCTGCATCCTCCTTGCGATGCCCTTTGAACTGCTTCCGGTCGGGCCGCAGGTCGGTCTTGCCGCCACCGCCCTTCCCCTTCTTCCTGTCGCCCCGCGGCGGCGCCATAGCGGCGAGCGCTCTAACCTCCTCTGAAGCGCGTCACTGCCACGCTGGTCCGCTGTGGCTATATGGCCCAAACAGCCTCGCTTAGCACTCCCGTGACACGGCGCGGGCTGCCTGCTCGTCGTCCGCGCCGCTCGCCGTCAGCAACTCCGCAGAAAGCAGAGTCGCCGCCGTCGCCGCCGTGCAGGAGGTAATGAATGGGGCCGCTGCCTCCGCTCGCTGTTCCTTCTTGGGGGTTAGGGTTTTAGTAAGTCATGGGCTGGGCTAGGGTTTTGAAAAGTAGTGGGCTTGGTGTTTAAGTCATTTGTTACCTCTCGTAAGGCCGGCCCAAGTTGCGTTGGTCCAAACGAATCTTTTTCTTTCTTTCTTTTTCGTAGAACCTTGTCAAAATGAATTAGATCATTTTTTGGGTTGGTGTTTAACGCATAGGTTTTCTATTCTATTATATCAGTGTCAGTAGAATTTTATGGTTATGTTTTCAAGTTCTCATGTGTTAAAACAGTGTAAACAAGTTCATCTCTATGAAACTCATTTCATCTAATAAAATTTTTATCATCTCTCTATTTATTATACTATTATGTATCTTTCCTTCTAGTTTAATTATAGTTCACTTTGTCTTTTCTACATAGCAAAAGAAATGCATCTAGAAAAGCCAAAGTAAACTATAATTTAGAATGGAGAGAGTATAAGCTTATTTTTTTATTGACATAAAACTCATATTCTTTTTTATTGAGTAAGAAGATAGCTCCAACATGTTTGGATGAGGTATTATTGGTTTTTAGTAAACATCAAACAAAGTTAGATTTTATATCTTACTAGGAAAAGTGCCCGTGCGTTACAACGGGAAAGAAATTAATCTTTTGTTCATTAGAATTATATTGAAGATAATAAAATCATTTGCTTGTGTAATTATGATTATATAATTTATTCGTTCAATTTATAATTAACAATAAAATTGAGGATTTCTATGTAAAATTACCTAACACAATAAAAATTTTATATGAAATAAAACAAAGTTCAGTTCTACACATAGCAACCATCGCCACACGGACGCATTGCTTCATCCCATGACCATCTGCCATGCTCCGCGCGCAATGCCGCTGGTGCTACGATTCTTTTCATGGCTCATCAATCACAGACCGGGAACCTGCACTGCACCACACCACTGGCAGCAGCAGCATCCAGTAGTAGTACTTCTGGAAGGTTTTGTGCAGAGCCCAAGATAGAATTGGGTAAAAGATACATACGCATGGTGTGTGTATTGGGCGAGGGATCCGATCGACGGTCAGGATGCGATGGATGAGAAGTGCTGGTAGGCATGCAGTAGGCATCCACCATGATCGATCCATGCATGCATGTCAATCAAAAAGCTATGCTAGCTGCGATCGAGCGATGGAGTGATGATGGATCGAATAGGGCCACAGGTACCTGCTGCTGGAGACCCAGCCATAGACGGGGTCGCGAAGCCGAGCCTGGGCCTCGTAGCAGATGGGCTGGAGCCGGAAGGAGCCGTGGAGCGTGGGCGTTATCCTCTGATCGGTGTCGTACATGGCTGGGGAGCCTGGAGGGGAGCGTATTTGTATTCGAGACGTATTGGAGACCGGCGGAAGGCAGAAAACGGTGGCAGAAAAAAAAGGTGAAAGGGTCGCGAAGCCGAGCCTGGGCCTCGTAGCAGATGGGCTGGAGCCGGAAGGAGCCGTGGAGCGTGGGCGTTATCCTCTGATCGGTGTCGTACATGGCTGGGGAGCCTGGAGGGGAGCGTATTTGTATTCGAGACGTATTGGAGACCGGCGGAAGGCAGAAAACGGTGGCAGAAAAAAAAGGTGAAAAAAGAGGTGGGACTGAAATTTTCTCTCTTTATTAGTAGGTATAGATATAGATAGGTTTGACCTAACTTTGCGATTGGCTCGTCCAATGGTAGGACGGTCGGTGGGGGGACGCCACCGCTGGGTTCAAATCTTGGTGCCGACATTTTCTTTGCAGGATTTTCCTGGGATTTACCACGGCGTTATGCATTAGTGGTAAGCGACGTTCCCGTCGGCGACAAACTATGGTGACTTCGAGAATCTCCGTGATCCGGGGTGCCCAGCCCCTTCGGAGGTGCTCATAGGGGTAGGGTTTGCGTCACGGTGTTCATAGGGGTGAGTGTGCGTCTGCGTGTTGTGAGCGTCTGCGTTTATGAAAATGTAATTTCAAAAAAAAAAAAAAAAAAAAAAAAACATGGCGGCTTTCTATTGCGCTTGGGATAAATTGTAGTGGATGACCCAAACTTAAGCTTATAATTGTCTTGGACATAGGCTTGGCATGGTTGATCAGTTACCGATGCTCTACACATGTTCTAACTAACTAGGTGAATTCCCCGCGCTTTGTCGCGGAAAGGCGTTGATAAATCACTATTGTGTTGTGGTATCATATATGTGGCACTTCATAATAACATATAGTGGAAATAATTGTACAAACTAATTGGACTTGACATATTCGTCTAATAAAAATTGCGGCAAAGCTTTTCCCGCCCCTTCAAAAAAAAAATTGGACTCGACAATAGTACATTGACAGCGAGAACCAAACTCTTGCTTGGTAGTTTATAGTTAAACAACAATGATGAAACTGTATTTTCTTTAATGTATTTGCTGCACTGAAACAACAGTTGAGCTAATTTTGGAACGTCAAAATGGATTAAACTGTCAATATGCATGCCATTCATGTGGAAATGTACAACACCTAGGCATTGTGATGAAGCTGAAAAGAAAATTCACTATGCATAACATTCGAGTGATTGCAGGAAAAAAAAACCTAACTAATAACAGGGAGGTTTATCAAGAAAATTCCCCCACGCAAGCACCAATCCACAGCTAATGTTGTTGTCAGAGTTAGTTTCTACCAAATCAAAAATAAATAGCCAAAGAAATGAAACTACTCAAATTTTGTTCAGATTCAGGAAAGAATATATATATTGTATCTGAATATGCACAGCATATATATGTATGTCTAAAAACTATAATTCAGTGAATGGATGAAAGATGCAAAAGAGCTCTGAATCCAATAGTTCAAGTAGGATGATCCAATAATATGTGAATGATAGATACACGACACACAAAAAGAGGTGTCTGAATCTAATAGCCAAATCTTGATAATCTCTATGTTTTCTCCACAGAGAAGAAATTGCAGCTCGAATGACACCTGCGACTGCGAGTAGGCCGTCAGCAGCACGCCGCCAACGATGGCTGGGCACCGCCAAGTAGTACGCGAAGCACGCGTAGAGGCATCAACGCCCACGCCAGGCACACGGCAACGTCCGCCACCGCATATTTGCCGCCGGGCGGCGCCGTGGACATCTCCACGCCGCAGCCACGCATCCCATGCGTCAGTGATTTTTGGCTCGCATCAGCGCTTCTCCCACGTACCGCATCTGGATCCCGTGTCTGGGCGCTTGGAGGCGACGACCGCATACAGCGCTGCGTCGAACAACGACTACGCCTTGGAGCACGAGCCGCGCGCGGCCACAGAGGACCCACATAGGGCTTTGGTATGGTACTCGACCTGCATGGACTGAGTCACTGAGAGGCAAGGACATGGAGTAGGAGAACCTGGGCGTCATGCCTTTCGCTGAGCGCAGTGCATGTTCATCTCGCTTATAAAGACATGGAGGCATAGCTAATAATAGTCACACGGTGGTGCATGCGCAGGCCAAGCGGCAACTATGCTGGTGGTGAGGCGGTGAATAATGGCGCATGCGGAATCCGAGCAGACCAATAACCAATGGACATAAATATATGACTCATCAGTTCGTATACCACCGTAGGTTGGAAAACTGATGGGAACGGAGAGCCATCTGGAGAGTTGTGAATACGGATGGCCGGCTAATGGACACGGAGGGGCAACACCGAGTATGGACTTGTTGTTGTGGGGTCCTCTGATGATGTGTTACTATTGCAGTTACTATTGAGCTGGACCAATCACAGTCCTGAGAATTGCAAAATTAGCCCCTAGTGGGGGATAGGCTTATTGGAGTTTTAGATTATTGTGTCAAGCTGCAAACTCTGATAAAATTAAAATTTGTTGAAAACACAAAGTGATCGATATGTCTTTGACATGATGTGTGAGCGCTGCTTAGGGCAGTTCACCATGTATACGTAGCACGAGGTTAATTTCCCACTTATACCTGCTGTATGTATGCTAATTTCAGTGGTAAACCACCTCTTTACTTTGCTTAAAATTGATCAAAATTGCTTAACTACCATATTTCGTTTCACTTGATTAGTTTGAGCATTTGCTAGCACTTGTATTTGTTACTACACTCACATAACAGCGCTAGCTAGAGCATCTTTTCACTCTCATTGCTATGCTCCTAAAACTTCTCTGTATACATAGCATTTTTTGAGGGGAGTTGCAGTCTTTAGGCTCTAACTTGATTAGCGTATATGCCGACAAGGGGAAGAGTGATCCACAAATACAGTGTATATCAGTATATGCATTCATTTGAGAGATTGCATCCGGGGAGGGGAGTTGCACACTTGCACTTGGGTTGTTGTGCTTCTTTCCCATATGTGTTGAGCATTTGCCTCTTCACGAGGGTCTAGCAGTCCCCAGCTTTTTGAGCTTCGCTAGTGGTGTGGATCTCATTTGCCTCTTCTTGAGAGCTATCCATGTTTTTGCTTGGTTGCGTTGAGTTGTTGCCCACGTCTTTAGGGGCCAAGCTTTGCTCATTTCAAATGACCCTGTTTCAGCTTTCTATTGGCTTTCGGTCATTTGAAAGAGCTCTCTTCTGTCTTTTTGTGTTGGTGCTAACAATGCACTCATCAAGGAGGAGATTACGAACACATGATTAAAATGTACCCATGTGCTTCAAGTTTATGATGAGTGATCGTCAAAACTGGCATCGTGTTTCTTACATTATTCTAACCTAGCACACGAGATGTGTCGTACAACGTGTCTCTTGGCTTGCGGTGTGCAGGTACGGAGCTCAAAGGCGGTGATTAACAGTGAGGTGAAGGTCAAGTAGGGACATACTATGTCAACGAACCGAGAGCGTGAAGGGCAACATGAGGCTTGGATTAAGGGACTGAAGAGTTGTGTGACTAGCCGTGGTGGCTGACATCGACAAGGGCAAGTGTACACAAAGGGTCAAGTCAAGACAACGCCGGGCAAGTCGAGTGGGAGGCACTAGAAGACTTGGCGGCACGGAGGTCGAAGACAAGTGGTGGCACTTGTCGAGGAGTGGAGGACGATATGTCGTACATTACCAAGAGCAGTGTTTTTTGGTGATTTGGGTCTTAAAACCATCCACGCATGTGTTTTATGGGTATGAGCCTCAAAACCTAGACAGAGGCCAAGGAGGAAGGGCGATATGTAGCAGCATTGGGGAGTTTATGGAGGGGCGAAGCTACCGATAAGAAGACACAGTGGTTATCGGAAGATTGGAAAAGTCTACATAACCCCCTCAAGTATTGAGGGTGGGTTACTTCATCCATCTATGAAACCGATTTTTCTACCACCCAAACTTACAAAACCGGTCAAAGAAGCCCCTAGGTGGTTTTAGACAGTGTCTTTGCTACAGTGGTTTTCTCTTTTATTTATTTTTGTTGAATATTTAAAAATCATATTAAATCATATAAAAATCATAAAAAAAAAAAAACTAATTTTGTTGGACTCCACGTGACTAGATCTACTTTAGTACAAAACCGGTCAAATAATATGATTTTAGTGAACATATCATATGAGTAAATCCAATTTTGTTAGACTCCACATTACTTGCATACAAATGCATGAACTTGCATGGCAAGAGGTTCTAACAAAATTCTAGATGCTTTTGTCTTCAACTTGTTCTTTAACAAGGAAACCGAATTTAATTACTTTTATATGCTAATGCTGAAACTTGCACAGCAAGAAATTGACAAATTCTTGAGGCTTTGTTTAAGCTTCAATGCAGGGCAAAGGTAGCCATCAGGTTCATCAGCAAAGGAATTGGAATGAATCGAAATTGATAAAAAAAAATGCATGCTCTCATTTTTCATTAACCATGTCAAGTCACGGAGAATTGTAACACCAGAGCTAGCTGAGATACAAATATGAGTGCTAACACTATGGATCGACTGGTAAAACAATAAATTGGTAGGGGGCTATACAATCATTTGAAAGCTCAATTTACAACCTTTTACATTTTCAATTAGATGACCACGTTCTGAGAGACACATATCCATCTGTTCAGATATGAGAATGGTTAGGGCTTGGATCAATGACCGTGCATCAAATATGACGCCAACTTTCGGGTCATGAATAGACTTCACGGTTACCTGCAATATGGATTGACATACAAAAACATTCGTTTTCAGCAATAGCTATAGTGTGGAAACACAAGGATGAGATTAATACAATGTCTTACACAAGATTCTTAAGACCCTTCACGTACAAGACTAATGTTGTTTATCTATAAAACAAATTTTAAAACTAAGCTTGGTTGATTGGATTTTATAAAACTTCGAGGAAATCCCAGTGTGTGCCTTCTGCTATTCAGCATCAAATGTTTTTATTCAGGCAAGCAATAATCTGATAAAAAAAATAGAATACCATTTGAATATTTGATTGCATAATGAGAGGCCCAAATAGGAACATGAACTTCAAGAGTTATCATCCCAGACAAAACAAGACTTAGGAAAATAGCTCGCTGTTGTGTGAGGTAGTTAAAATGCATGACAATGGAAATAGCAGGAAAAACAAGAACATTTCCTCATCCTGTTTCACATCAATAAGCACAATCATAGTCAATAAAATAGAGATACTTACGACATGAAAGATTCCCTGAGCTGCCAAATTTTCAATATCTATAGGAACTTGGCCTCCTTCTGGAACCAATATAGCATTTACATAGTCATTGGGCTGCACACAGAGGCAGAGAAACAATCAATAGGGAATCTTAGAAGGAAAATGACACTTGCATTCTCGAAACTGTAATGTCTGACTCCACCATAGCTTCATATTCTTCCAGTAAATTGTTAGCGGAACATAGAACAAACTTACACGGTTCTTTAAGCTTTTGTGAGGATCACCATATGTCCGATTTAGAGAATCAGTAACTGCAGTGACAAATCCAGAGGCAGACAGCCCAGCAGTTTCTCTGTCATGCGATCCATTCAAAAGAAGTACCTGTTAACAAAAAGTCAAGCAAAGCAATGAGCTCTGCAAGTTTAAAACACTTGCTTCACTTGTCCAATAAGTGTTGGATAGTGAAAAGGTCAATAAACCATTTAGTATATAGAGTGCATTTAAGCTCGCCACTTCAGAGCATCTTTGTAGCCAAGCATCAGTTAGACAAATTGCACTTACAGATTGATTTGTCAATAACTAAGAGGGCACATTCAACCCAAGATGAATAGTATCAAAACATCATTGTAACCACGCATGGGAAGTTGATACCTAATCTGGACTTAGCATAGTTAGATACCTTGGGATGGATCTTGATGCTATAGTCTCACCAATGCCACGTAATACCTGCATAAGCTTTAATATTAGAAAAGAGGTACAAGAGGAGATGATGCAAAACATATGCAGACTGATTCAGAATGTGCATTGACAGTCAGCATGAAGTAAATGTTCCTACTCCCACATGGTTTTTTAAGGTAAGAGGTGGGTCAGAGTCAAGCACTTCAGTGGAGTAACTAAAAAAAGAGACCACGGCCCCTGGGTGGGGGGGGGGGGGGGGGTTCGGGTATTTAAATGAAGAGCTTTTCTCACTGCAGGACATTTGTCCAGAAGAACCAGGATACCCCTGCAGGCCATGTATACCTCCACAACTGTGTCACTGGAACAGCAGGGGGCAAGAGCTTTTTTTTTACCCAGACCCAGAAACTGTTCCCACAGGGGGTAGGGGATAGGGTTCCGAACTCAGGCCACTGGAGTGCCAATAAAACTGTGGGACAGGCCCGTTTGCTCAGTGCAGTAACTTAATGCTCCTAATAACAAGTAGTTTAGCCTTTCTTTTTTCTACAGCTGGCCCATCTAACACACTTTATCAAGCCAAGCAAGATATGTTTCTGGAGAAAAAAGGTACAAAAAAAAATAGTACATCAAGGTTAAGATTAGCTTAGCTAACCCACATAATTATTTTGAAAATGAAGAAAGGCCATGCCAATGTGTCTAGCAGTCAGGACAAAGTATCTCATAATTTATCGCTTCAGCCTTCAGCAAATGTCAAACAACAGTCATAAATGCACTGAAACTTATGAAGACAAAAGTAAATGGTATAGGTCCTTATGAACATTACCAGTGATGGACAGAGTGATGTAAAGAGTGAACCCATAGCATAGACAATGCAGTCCACCTTACTTAGCTGCTCCAAGACTGTATGATTAACTTCAGGGAAAACCTAAAATGAAAGCATAGCAGAAAACAATCAGGAATGGTGAAAGATATGAAATATCATATAGGAGTATCATTTTCGGACATCATGATAGCATATCAAGTTTATATGGCAGTAAGCCATTACTGATAGGTGGTTAAATAGATTTATATCCATGCAAGATGATATGAGCAGATGACACCATCCATGTGAACTAGCCTGTTGAGTTATATTATTTAAATGTATTTATGAGATTTGGCAAACCCCAAGGTCAAGATATTTAAGCATTAAAGAATAGTTTAGCACTCATAATAGACCTGCATGGCAAGGATAAGTATAAGGCCTAACAAGTCAAAATGGAATGAGTACCTACCTCATGCAATAGGTTGCTGCCTTCACTTGACATGTAAAACACACGTTTGATCCTTGAAGGAAGTGCGCTGCATGAATTACAATCCTTTCCATAAAAGGAAAGAAAACACAGAAAAAAAAAATAATTAGACAAGAATAAACACAGTGAGAAATCAACAAGGATGCATATAGTGAAGTTTTTCTGGAATGACAAAAGGGAGCATATAAAGGTCAAAAGCAATTGAAATGAATATGGAGACATAAAGCGTGCCATTAACAAAGAAACTGTAACTAAGTACATAGTTGCAACTAGCACACCCAGATGCTTGATAATACATAGGAATGACAAAACATGCTATATTGCTATATACGGTTTGACAAGAATATGCTTTTTTTTTTCCTCGAACGTTTTTTTTTTTCCGAAGAAGAGTTGTGTGTCATTTCATCAAAGACAGGAGGATTTGTTATTTACACCATCACACACACTAGGAGAACTTATAGAACAAGCATGCCACAAAAAATGGGAGAAACAGCCGATAGGGCATCTAGCCTATCTAGTGACCAGAACCTGGAGGTCCTTGTGGCTCCAGTTGCACAGCACGAAGTGCCCTGCTCTCTCCTGCCCTCACTGCCAAAGCCACTTAGAAGCAAATCCGTTGAATACATGGTTGTTGTCCCTATGTTTCCAGATTTCACAAGTGACTAATGTGCTCAGAGAATTAAGCCCCCTACTAAGGTGCTTATTGGCCTGCTTTAAGGCCTTGCACCACCAGCTTGAAACAACTCCTCATCTGTATAAGCCTTAGCCTGCAGTTCTATTTGCTGAAGTGTGATAAATCAACCTTGCACCTCAACTACTCAGAAAACCAGTAGGTCTTGGATAGTATCCTCTTGATTGCATAGCGGGCAAGAAAAACGATAAGGCAAACCCCCACTTAGCCAATCTATTTGCCATACAAGACCAACTGAGAATTGCTAGCTACAGGAAGAATTTACAATAAAAACAGGTTGAAAGACATGTTACAAAAGTATGATGACACAGACATGATCAGCTAAGTTTAGATCTACTAATATATTCCCATTTTTGTGGAATAAAAAAAAAAGAGAACTTCAAAATACATGGAAGATGTCAAAAGTGCCTCATTTATCATGCAGGCCAAAAAACTCAGGAACTATCACCATACAACATAGTACTCTTTCAAGTACCTTGTTGACAATTTCTCGGCGTCCAGTGCTTGGATGTGATATTTCATTTTGGCCGCGAATGATAGTCCCATCCTGAAAACAGAAGGGGTTTTTTTTTCATTAGAGAGAGAGAGAGGGAGGACAAAAAAAAATGTACTAAACAAAGGAGAGATGTGCATGCTTATTTTTACAGAAGGAACTTTGCAAACACAAGCAACCTTGCCACATCTAAGACTCAGAATAATAAAAATGCAAGCTTATTTTTTTAGTACAAAAAAATTGGATGGAAGCCTATAAAGAACAAAGCAGTAAATGTAACAAATACATTCCAGCATTAAAAGAAAGAAGGGTACAAAGTAAATAAAGATGAAGTGAAGTTTTATCCAAAGGGCAAGTAAAAAGGAGCAACACAGAAATATATTACAGCAAGTTGTACAGCATGAGTAAAATTTTGGCAAGTGAGGTTACCCATAGTTCACATCCCAGAGTAAGTCTGTCATTTGTTGATATAACAGGAAGCACAAGACTTTCTGCTGGGATCTGTGATACGCGTGAAAACAAAAAAATTGCAGCATCCAACGACTGGAAGAATATGCGTGCCCCAGCAAAAAGAAATTTCCAATGCTGCAAGAATAAATGAATCTTTAGTAAGGTAAATGAAATGTACACGAGATGGGAATATTAATAACTAGACCTAAAGGGTCATTCCCTGCATGAAAAGTAACATCACAGACATCAAGTTATTATGCACATCATGCCATTGAATACACCAAAATGCTGCAATATGTCAACAATTGTCTCACAAGGAAAATCAATGATGATTTGCAAGAATATGATCTATTGCAAATTTCACCTTAGAAGAATCACCTGCCATGGGTGAAGCAAAACATTTCAGCTGACCGCCTAAGTATCTGCACAAAATAAGTAAAAGTCATTATGTGTCTCTAAGAGAATAGGTGATAGATTGCTTAATATTCAGCCTAGGGAGAACTAGGGCAGGCTTTTTATGCATATCTATGGGAGAAAAGAAAAGACATGCTACATGAGAGACAGACCTCATTGTGAAAGTAGACCAAAAAGGCACTAATCGTTTCCCTGTATGGACGGGAGACTCCCTCCCATAAAGAGTGGTCTCCTTCTACAATCTGGTACCTATGAAATCCAAAATTGACATTGGTTATTCATAAAAAAAGACACTAATTGGACACTAGGCCAGAAACTGAAAAGAGAAAATATAATTGATCTGCAAAAGAGGAACACATTGCTACCATTCCAGCTTTGCCTCTGAAGGATCAATAGGCAAACGATGGCCAAGTAACTTCCCGAACAGAAAGAGCTTCTGCAGTACTTTTCATCAGACAATCTCAAACATCTTGATCTTATGTCTCCCACAGCAGGTCCACCTAAAACAAGGAGGCCAACACTGACCATAATAACAGGTTTGCACAGATACTCTATAATATTTCAAGTGATAGGGAAGAGAAATTTTTTTTGTAGGAAACATCAGAACCTACCAAGCACACGAACAATCTCAGCTGTGCTTCCACCATCATCAGAAACAGGGAGCACATGCGCAACTCGAGTAGTGACTTTCTTCAATTCTTCAACAACACCATTAAATGCTGTCCCACCTGAATCAAACTCAAAATACAGGGCAATGTCTTAAATAAAGGAAATGAAAAGCATCGGAGAATCGAAAATCCAGATGGCAGATATGCCTAGTAGAAGGTTCTACTTTATGCATCTTTTTGGGCCATTTGAAGAATCCTTGTTTTGAGGATTGCTTGTTTGGTTTTTTCTAACTTTGCATGTTTGCCCCTGTTGGGTGCCCCTCAAAACATACAATTCGAGCTCAAAACATTGAAAGAGTAAAAACAGGGGTAAACATGCAAAGTTAAAAAATGAGGGCAAACGAGCAATTGAACTTTAAAACAAGGGCAGTCTAGCAATTATTTTTTTTTTTTTTTACAAGTTCAGTTCTGAGCACTATGCATTTCTCTCCATACTGACTCCGAAGCTCTCCCATTTAACCATCAATCAGCTTTCTGCGGCAGGACAGCGTGGAAAAAAAAAAAACAGAGATGCCACTTGTCTGTTTGCATGTATTAATATTTCCGTTCTCAAGCAATTCGTGCCACCCATCAACCAGACTAGCACTATAGCAGATCAGATCATGCATCAGTGCACGAAAATGTACCAGCATCTCACCCACGACAGAACAGAAATGTGCTTTTGGAGCTACCAAGTTCTCTACTAGAGGCGTGTTAGTAATCCATTGGCAACCATAACAAGCTGAACCAACTATAAGGTTCAGCACAGGCCTGAAATAAAGCCAGCTCTCTTGAACTGCTGCTACGCATTGCACACTGATTCAATCGGAAGCAGCAAGCCCCGGAATTCGCACAACCCATAGGCGCGCGCGGGGCGCGGGCGTTCACATAGGCCGCCCACGCTTCCATTCCACGCACCGAGCCCGCATCCCCCGGTCCGCCTCGGACGGGCGAAACCACACTGGTGACAGACACACACTCAGGCAGGGCGAGGAGGTCTGGTCACCTGAGAAAACGAGCAGCGACGGGGCGCGTGCGGAGCGACGACACCGGCACCGGGATCGGCGCCGGAGGCAGCGGAGTGGCCGCCTCCGTAGGCGGCCATGGCGCGGCGGCTGCGGCGGAGACGCCTCGGCGGGGGCCTCGACGCTGCAGATCTCGGCGCGCGGAGGCAGACTAGGCCGCTGCGACTTCGGGAGGCGGAGGCGTGAGGCGGGATTATGTTGCAGCGCGGGCACACGACGAGTGCCATCCCGACCTCCGTCGCGGGCGGGTGGAACTGTGGAACGGGCGGCGCGCGTCCTCGGCCTCGTGCTCGCGGCACACTGGCACTGACCGACCTTTCGTTCCATTCGGGAGTGACATGGTGGTCCATGGTTTGGATGGTGGACGCTGTGGGCTGCCTCCGGAATGGGCTCGATGAGAAAATTGCAATTGCCTCGTGGGCTATCTTCTCGACCGGCCCACGGGAAAACCGCGCCCAGCTGGACTTGAGAGGAGGAACAAAGCTCCTAATTTAGGGATAAAAATGAAAATAATAGTTTCTGATTTTTCGAAGTCGCTTTCGAGTTTTTTTCAATTTTGTTGCCTAAATGAAAACCGAAGTGGTAGATAAAAAAATAAAATGATAATGGTATAAAAAATAAATAGAAATAAAAAGTGAACAATTTTTCGCCTTAGATGGTTTCAGAAGATTTCCATATTTAAGTGGTAATTTACCGTTAGTAATTACCGAATCAAAGGCACACACAACAAACATACACATAAGGCAAATATTTTTTAGAAGCTAACTATATGACAAGGATTGTACACATATAGGAACAACCTTTACTTAAGAAGAAACTTTTATAATTCTTGTTTTTTATCGCTATGCTATGTCAAGTCAACTTAGAACTTACCCGACCCGACAGAGCTCAATTTTTCCCTCTTCTTTTTTAGAGAGTAGAGGATTGCTTAAAATATTAACGATTGAAAACCGTCACAAGGTATTTGTGCAAATAGATATAATAGTATGTGGAAAACTCTCCAACCTCGGGGAACCCCTTTCTTCATCCTAGCTTTTAGTTTTGTTTCTCTTTTCTTATTTTTCTCCTTTGTTTCTTTCCTTTCGGTAGCGAAAGTGCTTCTTTTTCGCCCGGGGAAGAGAGTTGCTTCGAGTTCCGTATTTAAACAGTAATTTACCGTTAGTAATTACCCGAATCAAAGGCACACACAATCAACATGCACATAAGACTAAAAATACTTTTTAGTCAAAACTAACTATGTGGAATAAAAAAGATTATACACATATAGGAACAACCTTTACTTAAGAAAGGAACTCTAATAATTCATGTTTTTATCACTATGCTATGTCAAGTCAACACGAACTTAACCCTCCGGTTATTTGCGCGCATCATCATCAAAAAAACGCGGCATGATGTTGCGAGTTAATTATATGTCTCTTCTCATTTGTTACAGTTTGATGTGTTTATCGTCTTGAGAATACCATTATCACAGATTTTGACCGTTATTCCAGTAGCTTTTTTTCGATCGACTATATCGCTTTTTGAAATTTCCTAAATAATGGGCGTTGTATTTGTTTCTGTCAATATCATATCAATGCGTTTTTTTTTGAGAATAAAAATAAAAATAAAAGTGATTTGATCTTTTCCGATCATTTCCGACCATTTTCATCCTGAAAGCTCCGGAGGCTCAAAAGCGTGCAAATAAATAATTTCCATGGTTCGGACCCGATCTCGGATCGCACATCTTCCACGCAGGCCAGACCCTCCGGCATCCTCATTGCGCGCATCATCCATCCTGCGACTGCGAGCCGAAACGCGGCATGATGCGCACTCGAGCGAAATCCATCCCCCAGAAACAAACGTTCTCGACAGCTGCACGCCTGCACGTTACCGATTCTTTACGCGACGCGAATACGCGATGGACTCTCCTCACTCGAGGCTCCATGATCAATCCAGTAGCTTTTCTTCCAATGTCCCATACAACCATCATCGCTTCTCTCGCTTCTTCTCCAAGACGGCGTCCGGGACGTACGTACTTGGGTCCGCCGTGCACGTGTATCGTCTCGACGAACTGGAAAGGCACCCCCACGACCCACGTTGGCTGCACGCACTGTCTGCGTGCCGCTGCTTAACGGAGCGTGAGACGTACCCTACTCCCGTGTGGTGTGGCTGGTAAAACAAACTGTTGAGCCCATTCAGATCGGCCTAAAGTACCTTTGCGATAGGCATATGCAGGCCACTTTGATGTGTGTACGTAGAGGCCATTAGAATATTTGCGTGCCATTCTTAAAAAAAAAAAAAATATTTGCGTGCCACGCCAAGCACAACGGCTAGTATAGTGATTATAAGGCTAATTGTAACTGTAAACAACAGTCGCTAACTCACTGACGTGAGTACTCCTACACAAGAGTCTGTACACATACATACAGATCACGATGCCTACGCCGCATAAATAACAGCAGCAGCGGCGCATCGGTCGTCGTCGTCCCAAGTCCCAACCAAAACCCCAACCCCTATTCACCAAAACCGGCCAGGTCGCCCAACCAAAACCATCCAGCGCGCCGCACGCCGCAGCTAGCTCCTCCACGCCTTGCTCGCCGCCGTCCCTACCTCTCCCTGGTCCCCGGCCCGTCTCGCTATGTAATCACCCTGCCCAGGACTTGGCCAGTCACTCTCCACTAGCTCTCACTCGCTCGCTTTGGCCACTGTCTGAGCCTACCAATGGATCACTCCGCCATGAAGCCACCACCAGCTGCCGGCTCTGGCTCCTCCGCCGCGTCCTCGTCCCGCAGATGGGTCCTCGCCACCTCCACGTGCTCACTGGCGTGCATCTTCCTCCTCTCCGCCGGCATCCTCCTCGCCGTAGCCGGCTACAGGCCGTTTCAGCCTCGCACGGCGGCAGCATGGGACCGGTTCACCAGGGTGCAGCAGAAGGCGGCGTTCCCGGAGGCGCCGACGCCGCCACCGCTTGCCCGCCGTACTGGCTCGCACCCATCCTGCGCCGGTACCGGCGCCAGCAGACGCGATCTCACCATCCCCAGCTGCTGCTGATTGGAGCCCGGAGGACGATCAGGAGGAGGAGGACGCCGGCCCGCCTGCGCCGGCCCCGGCGCCGTCGTCTGAGGAAGCAGGGGAGGACGAGGAGGGCGCCGCCCAGTGCGACTTGTTCGACGGGGAGTGGGTGGAGGAACCGGCGGGGGGTATTACCCGCTGTACGACGCGGCGGAGTGCCCGTTCCTGAGCGACCAGGTGGCGTGCCGCCGGAACGGCCGCCCGGATTCCGGCTATGAGCGGTGGCGGTGGCAGCCCAGGGGATGCGGCAGCCGCACGAGGTCACAAGCTTTCATTTGCACTGTAGTAATATACTAGTAGCGATCCCAGTATCGATGCCCCTGACTCTGGTGTACATGCATACACAGGCTGGGTGGCGCGGAGGCGCTGGAGCTGTGCCGGGACAAGAGGCTGGTGCTGGTGGGCGACTCGCTGAACCGCAACATGTGGGAATCGCTCGCCTGCATCCTGTACGCGGCGGTGCCGGACCGGTCGCGGACGCGCATCGTCGACGTCGCTGGCGACGAGTACAGGATCTTCCGTGCCATGGTAAGTGATCGACTACGCATGCATGATATCGTGGCGGAATTTGGGTGCGGAGATTGGGATGGTTTCATGTCGTTTAGTTACAGCTGAGCAATCTTTTTATTATTATTACAGTATGCATACTCCGAACCTCCTTTGACTAGCTAGAGCACACTTAATTCATGTTACCGTAATACCCTGATTATTTGTTACCATTTTATATCACATCCTTCCTCTGTTCCAAAATAATTATGCATCTCAAATTTTCCTGATGTTTAATTTTCTTGTCTTCTTGAGCATGTCATCAACAAATTATTATCAATTTTTTTCACGAAAAAATTAAATTATCAGTAATCATATGCTAGAACCGTAATGCTCTCTATTTCTAATACCATTTGTTCTTACAACACCCCAATTAAAAAAAAAAAAAAAAAAAACAGGATTATAATTGTTCCGTGGAATTCTTCTGGAGCCCCTTCCTCGTGAAGCTCGAAACAAAAGTCGACCGGACCAAGGCGCTGATGCTGGACCAGCTGCCGCCCATGTTGCAGCGGACGCTCGGTGCTGACGTCCTGGTCTTCAACACCGGCCACTGGTGGACTCACACCGGCAAACTCAGGGCGTAAGTACACAAGCACCAAACTTCAATATGACAAATTTTTGCCACAGCTTATCCTTCTTATGCAGGTGGGATCATCTCGAGTCGGAGGGAAAGATGGTGCAGATGGCAGGAGAGGAAGCCTTCGATGGGGCATTGAGGACCTGGGCTAAGTGGGTCGACTACAATATAGACCCTAGCAGAACCAGAGTATTCTTCCGAAGTGTCTCACCTGAACACAAGAGGTGCATATCTCGAACAACAATTGAAAAGACACATCCAACTACATTATCACTCACTGCATTCCTTCTATCATGCAGCATAAATTGGTGCTACAACCAAACAGCTCCTATCTCCAAGGGAAGCGGAAACATTGCTCCATCATTTCCAAAAAGTTTAATAAATATTATCGTGAAGAACATCGAGAAGATGAAAACACCTATCGTCTATATGAACATCACTCGCCTCTCTGAGCTCCGAATTGATGCACATCCATCAATTTACACAATTACTCGTGAAGGGAAACCACTTAGCAAACAGCAGCAGCAGCAACCACTGACATATAGTGACTGCAGCCACTGGTGCCTACCAGGGCTACCTGATACATGGAACGTGCTTCTGTTCAACTTCCTGATTAGACCTCTCTCAAAAATATATATTTGCTTGGGTGAAAAACATTTAACAATAGTTCCCCTCATGTATATTCGCTAGACTTAAAACTTTTTTGAGAAGTCGTTTATCAAGTTATTACCGAGTGAATGGCAAAGCAATCAAAGCTGAATACGAGAAACAAGATACAGACATTACCACAAAGAATGACAATATAAATTTACATTGAACAAAATCACTAGGATCAAATACATCATGATTCTTATCACAGAAAAAAATTAAACGGAACACCTCAATGACTCTTAATCAACTAATAAACAAATCAAATAAATAACCGATCAATTAAGAACAATGATAGTAAGCCACTGTAACTTTTCTAGAATCATAGCTTTTACCACATACCTAGACATAACAGTAAAAGCTTATATATCTAGAAAAGTTACAGTGGCTTACAATTTGGTATGAAGTTAAGTCTTTCTAGTTTGTAACCCATTCTATCTTTTTCTAGATAAGCAGTAGTAATTACCCCCTAGAAAAGTTACAGTGGCTTACAATTTGGTATGAAGTTAAGTCTTTCTAGTTTGTAACCCATTCTATCTTTTCTAGATAAGCAGTAGTAATTACCCCCCCAAAACACACACCACAAATGTTCCAAATTGCAAGTAGTTACCACCCCAAATTGTAAGCCCTTGGAAAAAAAAAGTACAGCTTGGAATGAAGGACCAAACCATTGTCAACACAATTGACAAGGACAAGGCAGCAAACAGAATCATAAACCCTTCATAACGCAGTCCAGTCATTGTACCTTTTAAAGCAAAACTACCCCCTCCACACAAACTAAAAGTTTCATGGCAGGAAATGCTAAACCTAGCTTCAACAGAAAAGAAGAAAAGTTTCTATAACTTGTAACGTGGAGAAGATCAAGTCAGACCTATCTATTATCTACAATAAAATACACAATAGCAACAAAAAGTTGTTGAATTAACAATGATAGATACATTGACTATTAAATATTTTCAACCAACTTCAGGTTTCAATACGAACTGGAATCTCCAGTTACCACGCCAAAATCTAAAGTCACATTTGACTTAGAAAAATAGAAAACATTTTACAGTAATACACTAGTTAATGTTTCCAATCTAATAATAGAAGTAGTAACTATAATGAGATATCTGCAATCTCAATGAAGCGATATAACTAGATTGGAAAAGAAGGAAGAGCATTACAGTCACCAATCATACATATAAACTGCCCTCGACTCACCAAAAAAATATACACAAATAGAAAGCCATAAGATTTAACACATCATCAGAACATGAAAATAAAGGGATTTCATACGATATCACGACAATAATGAACACAACAGCGCCGCTATCTATATAGAAAAACAAACTGCAAAGCAGTCATAAGAAAGTACATGTGATGCATTATCACAGCTAAGCATTGTCACAACTAACTAGCTTCATGCATCCCTTAACAGCGAAAATTGAGATTGCAAACTCATTCCACATTCCACATTCCAGATCAGAAGTAGCCAGAATATGCAAGCATCCATGTAAGCAGATAACACTTCTGAATTCAGCACAACCATTTCAAAGGATATGCTCCAAAGAGTTGTCACACACCTGAGTCACACATTCACTAGAATTCAATCAATAATTCAGCTGAGTATACATATATAAAAAAATAGAAAATATACAGAATACAGCATTAGAAAATAGATATATGATGTTTAATACATTAAACATATAGACTATTAAACTTGGAAACTATATTATTTTTCTGAGTATGCTATATCAAGTATAGCAGTTTTGATAACTGCACACTGATCTTGCAAACCTGTGCAAATATATCACATAATTATTTGGTTTAGCAAGAATATTGTAAAATAGTATTATTGCTCAATTAAATATATGTAGGCAGTAAAAAATTGGGTCAAACCATATTTCTGATGGTATAAAACATTATACAAAAAAGCTCAAAAGACTTCATGAAACATCACCACCAGTCAGAAAGAAAGAGCAATGTCGTGAATCAAGTTTAGATTTGTTTTTTTTAAAATTATTTTACATTGACCACGATATATACGCTAATGTTAATGGAAGAAATAGACATAACTTATAAAAATTATGAAGTCACCATTCATAAAATTGCAGCAAACTTAGATCAAGCAGCTAGCATTCCAATGCACATTTGAGGGCAATGCAACTAGTATTTTTTAGTATGAAACGAGGAAAGAAAATGTATGGGATCAAAGCCTAAAGCACTATAAGCAATATTAGATAGGGAAACAACTTTGAGTTCTACTAAAGGGGTTCCTTTGCAAAATGTGCCAATGCTCGTAACCAGGTACAAAATAGGGAAACTTGTATAAATGACATGAATACTGAAAAACATGCACCGATAAATAAATGTTATTCTACACACTACAATAATAATACGAAATGAGTAAAAAAGATGCAAATAAAAATAGCCGACCAACTAGTAAAGAAGATCCAAATGCATCTTGACAAAGCAATCAAAGTAAAACCAAGGCTTCTAACAAAAAAATAAAGGTACACATTTACCAGATACAATATTTACTGCACCAATTTATATAAATCCTAAACAAGTCATCATACCAATCTTAAATCTCAGATGTCAACAAACATCTAGCATCAAAGTACAAACCAGTAAGGCGAGACACTAAGATCTAGTAAATAGCAAATACAGATACACATTATCGATCATCATAATGATAAAACTTATCAGGAGTACCAAATCTTGGTGATCCCAAGCATCAGGATAAGACAACAAATCAGAATCCAAAAGCACGAGCGTAAAAAGAAACAAACGAGGGCAAAGGAATGAACTCTTGTCATAAACAACCAAAGAAATTCCATGGCAAAAATGATGGTAGTGCCTTAGAAAGCCAAACCACCAAAGCGTTAAGCTATTCACACTACCAAGTCAAGTCCAAGGATACACCCAACCGATGCCCCCAAGGGAAGTTTCAGAACAGGGATACACGTTACAAAATAATGTCAACCATAGGGGTGTCAACTACAGTATGGAAATTAAGTCCTACTATGCTGACACATTCACAGTTATCATCCTTCAAGCTATGCCCACCAATCAACTTCATAAGTACTGTATCTCAAGTCTTTTACAAAGCATCATCTTCAGTCACCAAGAAAACCAATAAAATCAGGACAAATAAACAATATCCAGCCAATCACTACTTGTTAGTGTTGCAATGGCCTTAAATCTCTTACAAATCACTGGAGCTTAAATCAATGAAAAATACTCATTCAGCGAAAGCAAAGGAAAACAGTCAACATATAATTTGCAAACACATTAGGCAATTACTCAAGTTCATCCAAGAGAAGCAAAAAATAATAATATACCAATCAATGCATGTTTCACTACACATCCTGGTTTCAAAAAGCAGCATACAGGAACAGTAACTAATAAGCTATATAAATAAATTAAGAACATGGAAGTGGTAATGAATATACCTTAGAAATAAGGCGGCACGTTGGGATACATTGGAGGAGCCCTGCCACCTGGACCAGGAGGAGACATTCCACCTTGAGGATCCTGGCCCCGAAACCAGAACCTGGAAGAGGGTAGTTCCCTCCTTCTCCAAATGCGCCTGCGGGCAGCCCACCTGCTCCCTGTTGCATGCGATACATGGAGCCTCCACCCATTCCAAGTCCGCCATATGCCCCCCATCCCAGCAGCACCAAACTGTGATCCCCCAAATGAACCACCACCCAATCCCCCAGGGCCAAATGCACCAGCCCCAGCACCTGCACCAGCCAACCCAGCGGGTACCTGGCCTCCCATCGACCCTAAACCACCTGCGCCTCCTCCACCCATGGAAGACGGCATGTTACCATAAGGGTTTGGACCCCCAAACCCACCGCCAAAACCAAACGAAGGCATACCGCTCCCAGGGCCACCATACTGTGCTCCCATTTGTGACCCAAGCCCAATCCCTCCCTGCATGTCCTGCGGACCACCCGGCAGCATCTGCTGCTGCTGCTGCTGTTGCTGCTGGTTGCCAGGGCCAGATTGCTGTGATTGCCCCTGCTTCCCCTTCTTCCCCTCTATGGCAAGCTTGCATATAAGTTGGTGGCCGTCAATAACCTTCACCGTGTCCACTAGGGAGGCCTGCGCACCCTCAGGTGTCTTGTACACGAAAAGTGCAAAGCCCCTGAACTTGCCCGTCTGCTTGTCAAACCCCAGCGGCCCCTCCTCAATCTCCCCATAGGCGGCGAAGTGGGCAAGGAGGCGCTCCGACGGCATGTCTGCAGGGACGTTCCCAACGAAGATCTTCCGGAGCGACACATCAGCCACAGGAGCACCGCCAGTGCCAGCGGCAATACCACCGGACGGGCCGCCTGCCGAGCCAGCGGCGGCGAGCTGCGTGACAGTCATGCGACCGTCGATCTTCTTGGACGGCTCCTTGAGCGCGAGGACGGCGGAATCGGCGTGGCGGAAGGTGACGAAGCCGTAGCCCTTGGACCGGCCCGTGGCTTTGTCTGTGATGACGACGGCCTCCTCGAGGTCACCGTAGGCGGAGAAGATGGCGCGGAGCGAGTCGGATGTGGTCTCCCACCCGAGGCCCCGGACGAAGAGCTTGCGGAGGGCCGGGTCGCGGTCGGCGGCCGCGCGCACGGCGTCGAGCGCGTGCGCCGAGACGAGCGCGGCGGCGGCCGCGATGTCCGCGAGCTGGTCCCGGGAGAGCGGCTCGAGGAGGCGGAGGACGTCCTCGCGGGTGAGGCCCAGCGTGGCAGCCCCGCCGGCGGGAGAGGCGGTGACGGCGCCGTTCTCGTCGGGCTTGCGCTTCTTGGGTAGGGATCCATGGGGGCGGCTGGGGGCGTCGAGGGGAGGGCTTGGCAAAACCCTAGATAGGGTTTGGCGATGTAGCAGTGGCGGCCGGTGTTGCAACTTGGGGCGAGGAGGCGAGGACGGGAAGCAAGAGGGATCGGCGAGCTTTTATGACCTTGCAGAATCAGGAGTCTTGATCGGGGAAGGAAATCTAAGAATAGACATGGGCCGGGCTCCGACCAGGATTTCACAGACAAAGGCCTCTGGGCTTAAATTTTCCTTTGAAAGGGGCCCAAACTCCTACCATGTCCCAAGCTCTTCTTCCCCGCCGCAACCGCAAGTCCGCAACGCCTCCCTCCCCGTCCCCGCCGCCCGGAACGATACCGAGGCGCGACCTGCGGCAGCAAGCCTGACCTGGCGCATCTCCCAGCGGCGGCGGCGGCAGCCTCCTGAAGGTCAGTTTCACTTCCGGCCCGCCACCGCTCCCCCGCTTCACTGCTCCAGTTCTAGCCACCGGCGGCTGGTTTCGTGCACTAGAAGAGCCCATGAACAGATTGGCGTCGCGTGGAGGTTCACGGCGGGCCTTACTCGAAGCGCCCTTCCTCCGCGCCGCCGCGCAACCGGCTGCGCTCTGTGCTCCGGCGCGCCGCAGGACGGCGAGATGGAGGCCGCGGTGCGAGACGTGGTGTGCTCCGGCTCCGGAAGCCTCGACGAGGTGGGGAGCAGGCTGGACCAGCTGGGCGTGGCCGTCTCGCCGCACCTGGTGGGGCGCGTGATCGACTCGTGCGGCGAGACGGGCGGAGGCGCCGGCAGGAGGTTGCTGCGCTTTTGGCGTGGTGCCGGTCCAAGCACCCCGGTGCGTTGGGGGGAGGAGGCGCTCGACAGGGCGATTGGGGCGCTTGCGCGGGCTGGGGACCTTACCGCGATGAGAATCGCCGTCACTGATGCTGAGAAGGACGGGCGGAGGATGGCTCCCGAGACATTTTCCACCGTGGTCGACGCACTTGTCAAGGTGGGGAGGGAGGATGAGGCCGTTCGCCTGTTTAGAGGTTTGGAGAGGCAGAGATTGCTGCCTGAGCGTGTCGGAGGTGATGGCGTATGGTCGAGCAGCCTTGCCATGGTCCAGGCATTGTGTAAGAGGGGCCATGCTCGCGAGGCGCAGGGTGTTGTGTGGCACCATAAGAGCGAGCTCTCATCAGAGCCCATGGTTAGCATCGTTGAACGGAGCCTCCTCCATGGTTGGTGCGTTCATGGGAACGCTAAGGAGGCTCGGAAAGTCCTCAATGAAATTAAGTCTTCAGGCGTTCCGTTGGGCTTGCCATCGTTCAACAGTTTTCTCCATTGTGTGTGCCACAGAAACCTTAAGCTCAATCCCTCTGCCCTTGTTTCAGAGGCTATGGATATATTAACAGAGATGAGGTCTTGTGGTGTTCCCCGGCTGCTTCTAGCTTCAACATATTACTTTCATGTTTAGGCCGAGCAAGAAGAAGAGTGAAAGAAGCTTATAGAATCTTGTACTTGATGAGAGAAGGAAAAGCAGGATGCTCCCCTGATTGGGTTAGCTACTATCTTGTGGTTAGGGTCCTCTATTTATCAGGGAGGATTGTTAGAGGGAAGAGGCTTGTGGATGACATGCTTGAAAATGGAGTGCTTCCGACTGCCAAGTTTTTCCATGGTCTTATAGGCGTCCTTTGTGGAATGGAGGAAGTTGACCATGCTCTTGATATGTTCAAGCTTATGAAGAGGTTTGAATTAGTGGATGCTCGTATATATGACCTCCTTATAGAAAAGCTGTGTAGGATTGGTAGATTTGAAATTGGAAGAGAGCTGTGGGATGAGGCTACAAATAGTGGTTTTGTATTAGGATGCTCACAAGATCTACTGGATCCCTTGAAGACAGAGGTATTCAGACCTGTTTGTCCAGCACAAAAGATTAAGCCCTCAGAACTATAAGCGTTTGGCCTGAAAAAAGAAGGTTACTGCTGTTGGAGCCAAAAAAGAGCACTGCTATTGCAGCCTCGAGGAAGAAGTAGGGAGTGTAGGTACTGATGAATTTGTTAAATTGAGCAAATGTTCTTACTATTCTTGGAATTTTTGTGATGATGACATGTGCTAGTTCAAATGTTAAAACCATCTCGAGCAAATCTTCTTATTACCAAAGTTTTAAATAGCGGGCTCTTGAAAATAGCAGCAACTTTTTTTTTCAGCAGCTATGAAGATATAAGCGGTGCTATGACAGATAGCGTTTTTATATTAAAAAAAAACATAAAAGACACCAGTAATTGATGCTCAAAACATGGCAAATATGAAATTTGATGAACACAAATATGTTTCCAAGCTTCCACAAGTCTAGATAACATTACCAAATACCAGTATGACATTACAACATGGTTCATGAAAGTTTAATTGTCCAAAATACCAAATTAGTAGCAAATGATAACTGATAAGTAGAATAACTAATTAAATTGTCACTGTTGTAGTGCAATTTCAAGGACACAAGTGCAATCTAGTCTGAGATTGAGTTCTGATAGTCAGACTGAGAAGATTGATCACTTTCGCAATTGCAGACCGTTGACGACGTCCACATCATGATCACAATCATTTTCTGTATCGCAAGATGAAGCAGCTACAATCTCAGGCATAGATTGTTTGCAATCATTAATATCAGTGATCTTCTTCACCCTCTTCTTAATCCTAGGGCGGCCAACTCTCTACCTTTTACTATGTTCTGGTCCTGCTGGTGCAACCTCTTGTTCCTGTTGTTTCTCACCTTCAGCTTGGGGCTCTTTTGGTTCTTCTTGTTCATCATCTGCTGCAAGTGCAAATCCAGTGATAAATTCATTGTCACAATCTTCTAGAATATCTACAACTTGCTTCACAATGGGGTCCTTTGCCTTATTCTCTCTTTTATGCTTCAGCCTGGAGTTAAATTTTACATACATGAGGTCATTCATCCTGCCATGAAGCAATTTGCTCCTTTTCTTTGAGTGAACCTGTGCAGCCAATTCGATTAGCAATAAATCCAAAACAAATATCCATGAACTACACAAGTAGTACTGTATTAGACAACTAAATACTAGACCCTAAATGATTCTTATTTGTTCGAAATCACTCCAATTCCTCTCACAGCCTGAAGAGCTGCATGTCAGGCCCAAAATTCTTGTTGCCAGTTTCCTATTTGGAGAGCTGGTTCCATGATTCAGCAACCATTTAGCTTCAGAGAAAAATTGAATATTTAGATTACATTCCATAACTACATATCAAGTTGATTAAATGGTAATAAAATTCAGATTGCAACATAATTAAATGAATGACCAACTTACCTGGATCAAATTTTCATTCCTCTACTGCCTTATGGTAATGTCTTTTCGAAATGATTCCAGCTCATTTTTGGTACATATTGAGTTCTTCAAATATCTTATCTTGGGTTTCTACATCGGCAACCATCTTTCTGACACAAGTAACTAGACCCTCGTTAAGTGTTCCATCTGATTCTATCTCTATTTTATTTGGATAATAGTAGTATGGGTTCAAGTAATAACCAGCTAGATACAAAGGAGTCTTCAGCTTATTATCCCACCTCTTATCAATCTTTTTCCTAAACATCTTTGTAGCGGCTCACATCATTGTCGAATCTTTTGGCAATTTCCTTCTTTGCATCCAATATACAGCCATGTAAAAACCCATGGCAGGTACATCACTATCCATCCTTCTAAGCTCATTAGCAAGTGGTTCAAAAAATGGACAGCACTTTCAATATTTTTTCCAAAATGTTTCAGACCTGACAGTTTTGGCAGCATTCTTCCCTTTGTCTGACTTTAAGTAACCCATTTCGTTGAGTTCATTTTCCCTAAACAACCTTCCCAACTCGTTGTTCAGCAGGCTCTCCAAGTCAATAGGCTGTAGCAAAGCGTGTAACACCAGCACGCGCTAGATCTTTGCCTAGACATTTGCTCATGAGCGCCAGCACCCTTGTATGAGAATAAAGGAATGCTGTCAAAGATCTTGCTCCCACAATTGTACTGTCAATTTTCTTATCTTGCCAATATCCTCCAACATTAGATCGATAGTAGTGTGGGCAGCACACCCAGTCTAGAAAATTGAAGGCCTCTTTGCTTTCAATAGATCTGCTGCTGCCCAATTCACACTAGCATTGCCAGTCATCACTTGAACAACATTTTGCTCTCTTATTTCTTCAATTCATTTGTCAACAAGTTGAAAGGTATATTGGCCATTTTTCTTAACAGATGAGCAGTCCACTGAGTCTATGAAATAAACACCATGAGCACTATGAACTACAATATTCATTATTCCCCTACCTTTCTTATCTGTCCATGCATCTGTCATAAGTGAACAGCCTGTGAGTGCCCGTTGCTCCCTATGGTTTTTCAATGAGTCCTTGACCTTCTTGGTTTCTTCTTAGCTTTCTGTAAAATGGACCACTCATCTCATATGCACTAGGCCTTTTCAAGGATCTACCAAAGTCTCCAACTGCCTCAAGCATGAGGTCAAAGCTAGGAAGTGTTACTGTAATGTGTGCAATGCCAGCTTCATAAAAGAGTTGGCAGATGTACTCACAGGCTCGGTCTCGCCTCTCTTCTCTTTTCTGAGTTGACAACTCGGTCTGCACCTTATTGCTAAGGATTGCTCCCTTCTTTGTAGCAACTACTTTTTCTGGAGTGGACTTGCAGAACCTCTCCATCTTTGGAGCTTTGCTTCCAGCTCTCCCTGAGTGAACAACAACAACAGAATTGCCACCATCTTCTTCACTTGACGCTTCTCCCTCTGAATGATCCAAGTTAACTTCATCTCTTGCCCTCTTGCATTCTTTGGTTTTGTTTTCCTTGATAATATTCTTCTTTGCTAGCAGTTCAATCATCTCTGCCTTCACATCGGCTGGAACTTTGTCACACTTCTTAAAATTGCATTTCGGAATGTGGGCTAGATGGAGTTTGAGCCTTGTGATGCCACCTTTGCACACCTTCTCACAAAAATTGCACTTGAGCTCATGGAACCTGTACTAGTTCAAATGTTAAAACCTTCCTAGGACTAGCAGCTATGGTAAAAGCATGGAAGCCTAGCAATTTTGGTGGTTTTGAAACAGCTCTCCTAAAACACTAGTTTGAAATGGCTAGTAATCTAGCAGAACAGCTGGTTCTCATAATTTCAGTTTGTCTATTGCATTTGTTGTCTCCTTTTTAATGTTTGTGTGGCATTCTTTAATTATTCTTTTTTTACTTCATACATTGCAGCTTCGTTTCAAGTGGTTATTAGGCTTCATGGATATGTCTCAGGAGCAAGAACAAGATTTTGGCGTACTGCTGAAGCAGGGGGCAGAAGGGGTGAGCCAAGAGTCGATATGTAGTTGCTGCTTGTGTTTTCGAGAAAAAAAGTTGCTGCTTGTCCTTTTTCTTGCTTTCTAAATAGTATGTTTGCTTCTCTGCAGAGGGTATTTGCTTCGACATTTGTGGGACGAAAATGTGTAATTAAAGAGCGGTTTTCAAAAAGTACCGACACCCATTGTTGGACTCGAAGTTGACTCTAAAGCGCTTAAATGCTGTTAGTCCCTCTAACCAACATGTTATTAACAGATTTCCTTTTCTTTATGTGTAAAACAAATTCTACTTTCATTTGTATGGGAAATGTCAATCTTGGATGATTACCTATTTTTTGCCTTTACTTGTTTACAAACAAAGAATTCAATTTGTGATTATTGATTGAGTTTTAGTTATGATGAGTTTTAAGACATGGCTGGAACAGTTGCACATAACAACCCGATTTTACCGATATTTAGCTTATAGTATAGTAATATTAGTATGATCTTTTCCATGCGCAGGAAGCTCGTGCATGACAAAAGCAAGAAAGCTTGGCGTTCCTACCCCAGTACTTTATGCTGTAGATCCAATTCTGCATACTTTGACCTTTGAGTATGTGGATGGCTTGTCTGTCAAGGATATACTTCTTGGGTTTGGTTCAGCTGGGGTTAATGAGGAACGCCTTAATGATATTGCCACACAGATAGGAAATGCCATCGGCAAGCTACATGATGGAGGCCTTGTTCATGGTGATTTGACCACATCAAACATGATGATTAAGAACAGTAACAATCAACTGGTAGGTACAATATTCTTTTTTCCAACGCTTTCTATTTAATTTATTCACTTTATTGAGCTATGAAGTTAAGTTTATGATAATCAAGATCAGGTTATTGGGTATTGATTCACAACTTATATATGTTAATCTTGGCAGGTACTTATTGATTTTGGTCTGAGTTTCACATCAACGATTCCTGAGGACAAAGCGGTGGACCTATATGTGCTAGAGAGAGCTTTGATTTCCATGCATTCGTCCTGTGGGGATGTGGTGAGGAGACTGCATAAATTGACATTCAAGTTGCCTTTTCTGATTATATGTGTACATTGATTCCTTTATACTGGCTATGGCATAGGGAGATTATTCTGTAACTTTATTTTTGGGAGGTCAATGGCTTATAGTTAGGGGTTACATAATCAGTCCAAAATATTGCATTCATCAATCATTGATGAAATTTTTGGTCAATATTTGATGTTGCTTGAATGTTATTCTGCACTTGGGCCTGACTGATCTGTGCAAACATTTTATGAATTTTACTTTACATCACAAATTAGTCCAGTTGCCATGTGGATTTATGAATTTTCCTTTGTTTGTGGCATCTTGTTTCCTATGGTTTCTATGCTGGTTTGTTATATTGTGTTAGTCATGCATTAGCAAACTTATGTGGGTATACTGTTTTTGATGGTGAACCAGATGGATAAAATCCTGGCGGCGTACAGAAAGGCTTCGAAGCAGTGGTGCTCGACCCAGAACAAGCTGGCTCAAGGTATGGCGTGGTCCTTGGCCCTGTGGCAGCGCATGGCCTTTGTTGCTATCTTATGTAGCTGCGCTGACCTGAGTAATGTAATGACCTTTTTTTTTTCTACTCTTTGCTTTGTTAACAGTGAGGCAACGGGGCAGGAAGCGCACCATGGTTGGATGAATGAAGATGAAAAATCTGTGGCATGGAATGGCTGGATGTTATTAGAAAGACTATCTAAACTTGAGTATTGTAGCTGTGGCCATGGAGTGGGTGGATGTTATTAGAAAGACTATCTAAACTTGAGAGTATTGTACCACACCATTTGGTTGCTTGCTGTATTTTTGCATCGGTGAGTGGCTTTGGCTGCTGTAACGTTTTGTGCCAGGAAAATTTGGAACTACGTTGCCCACCATTGCATCGCATTGTATCATTGGGTCTGCTTGTTGGTGCCCTCGTTGAACTGAATTGATTCATGGCAAATGTGTTGCCAGTGTCGTGGACGAGGGTGGGTCTCATCGCTGGGAGTTGTGGGCTGAATGTGACAGATGTTTGTCGTCGGGTTCTATT